>KZ308196.1:459980-496021 GCA_000376725.2 Ladona fulva | reverse complement strand
ACCTTGCATGTCTATATTTATTGTCTAAAAATATTTATAAATAATAGCTCAGGAGGCATTTAAAATTAGCTTCATATTTAACCTAATTCTTTGAAAGAGTGTTTGAACAGTGAATAATTCTGCATCAAGCACTCATTTCATGCTACTTTGTTGAATTTTAAAACCTTACTATTGTATTATTATATTATTATTTTAAACGTTACTAGTATGTCAATACTTTTTCCTTGTCCTGTGTAACAAAATTCTTATTAACGAAAACTAACATGTTGTGTGTGCATTGTGTGCTTGTAATATGTGAAATAATTGGCTTTAGTACATGTAGCTCTTACTCTCTGATTAAGCCTAAAATATTTGCTTAAATGCTTTATTTGGTCATTTAACATATGTGTATCATGGGTGATTTCTTTGTTTAAATATGTGATGATGTTAATCATGTTATGATTTTGACTTTCACTTTGACAATAGAACATCTTGCAGAAGCTATCACTGTATTAACATCATTATAATAAATATTCATGGTTCTTGTATGTACTATTATAAAGTAGTAGTAGAGGTGAGTGGAAAAGAAAATCTTGATTTTACCATGAGAACATGTTTTCTGTGTTCATACAAATAAGTCATAAGCCTGCTTTTGTCTAGTAAGGTTGGTTTATTTCTAAATTATTGGGTCATCCCATATAAAAAGAGGATTCTTTGATTATATGAAATGCAGTTATTATAAAAGCGGATGGTAAATTCACCTTGTTGTTATTCTTAGTGCAAAATTTTAAGGGTGCAGTTCAATTTTTAGCTGTTATTTTTTCAAAGTTATAATGGAAGTAACAAAGTAGCATAGTCAGCATATTCTGCTTTATGAGTTCAATAAAGGCAACAATGCAAAAGAAAGTGCGAGGAATGTTAATACGGTATTTGGGGATCATAAAATAAGCATAAGCTAGTTTCAATAGTGGTTTCAGAAATTCTGAGCTAGAAATTACAGGCTAGAAGATGAACTTTGACCTTGGAGATTTGTAGAGTTCTATGAAGATGTCCCTGGGGTAACAAAATCCCAATATAGCTGTTGAAAAACTAGCTACCAGTGGAGAAGAGCACACATTCAGAGTGAATGTGTGATTTTCTTTACTATAACATCTCTGGAACCTTTCTTGGACTGAATAATGATGTGATGAGAAATGAGTTTTCTACAAAAATGTCAAGTGCCAAAGAGAGTGGGTTGGGAATGGAGGAACACCAGCACCCCAGGCTAAAGAAGGTCTTTGCCCACATGAGATGTTATTATCTGTTTGGTGGATTATAAGTCCATTTTTGAGCTTTTAAACCTCAACAGCTTGAGCAGCTTAAGTCAATGCTAGAAGAAAATGACCATCTTTGGTTTCAAGACAAAAGGTGTTCTTCCATCAGGACAATACTCAACCACATACAAAAGGGATGACATTGTAAAAGCTGGAGGAGTTTGGATGAAAAATGTTTCCCCACCTGCTATGGCTGCTGGACATTGTCCCATCTGATTATCATTAATTGATCAGCTTTCAAAATTATTTGTATGGAATAAATATGGATTCTGTAGATGAGATCGGAACAGTACTGGAATAGTATTTTTTTATGGACTAGGGGCCTTTAATGTCTACCAGAAAGATGGAAAAGCATTATAGAAAATAAAGGAGAGTATATTTTTAGATTAAAAACGAATTTTTTGTCATAGTTTGAAAAATAAAATAAATGAACACAGAAATGTTAAGAGCAGCAGAAGAGGTATGGAAATAGAGGTTTTATCATGCAATGAGGGTAGTATGGAAAGAAGACAACTCCAGATGACTGGAAGAAAGGAATAATTGTACCTATATTTAAAAAGGAAAAAGAAAATTGTTTAAAAATCACAGAGGGATTACACTAACTTTCTGCTGCACCAAAATATCTGAAAAGATTTTAGAGAAAGGAATTTGAGACAATGTAGAAAATGATATAAGAGAAGGGAAACATGGTGCTAGATCATGTAGGTCCACAGCGGACCCTATATTTGCTTTAAAACAATTTTAAGAGAAACAATATGAGTACAGGAGGGATTTATTAATGGCCTCTCTGGGTTCTTGGAAAGCATATGATAGTATGTTCAGAAAAAATCTATGGAAGACCTAGAGAAGCAAAGGGAATTGAAAAATATATGGTTGAGAGAGTAAAATAAATGTATGAAAGAAATATGCATTACATTAGAGTGGGGAAAGGAAGAACACACTGGTTAGAGTAGAGATCTGGATTAAGGCAAGGAAGTGCAATCTCACTGTTACTCTTTGTTGTTGAAATGGGCGAGATGATGGAGAAGGTTGGTAAAATAATTGGGATTAAAAACATGAAACTAATGGCAGTTAAATTAGTGATCTGGTGAAATACAGAGGAGCTGAATGCTTGGGCAAAAATGGTAGGACAGTATGGAATAAAGTTCAGTGCTATGAATGGTGAGTTTATGGTCACAAAAGAAAGGAAGGGAGACAATAACTTATGCTGGCAGAAGAACAACTGGAGCAGTTGGAGAGTTTGAAGTACATACTTTAGTACATAAGATAAGGAAACAAAGAAATAATAGGTAGATAAGTAAAAAAAGTGAGAAGAGCTAAAGCCTTTTTTAAGAATGATAGGAGTCAGATATGGAATGATGTTGTGCCTTTAAGGAGCAAAAAAAATTTCTAATTTCTATATGACGTATCATCTCCCCATACTAACTTATGCAGAAAAATGGACAATGAAGATAAGGGATATTGGTGGAGTACAAACCTGTTAATTTAATTTCCTGATTGCAGTATCAGAAAAACATGGATAGATAAAATAAGAAATAAGGAAGTTAGAGAGATTGGACAAGAGGAACTGTTACAAAAAAGAGAGATATGGCTAAAATTGTATGGACCTGTGAAAAGGTTGAAAGAGGACAGAATACCAAAAAAAAGATGCAGAAAATGGAGATACAGGGTAAAAAATTGAGAGGAGGACCCAAGACAGATGGATAAAAGGAATGGTGGAGAGCATACAGAAATAAATGTCCTGGAACAGAGGAATATCAGAGAGATGGTTAGAAGATAGAAGTAAATGGAAAGGTTTGTGTATACCACAGTAAATGGCTGGAAACTGCTCATGATGAATATGATGGAAATAAGTATATAAAACTGCATTATGAATAGGGAGACCCAATATTTAGTTACACCACCTAAATAGCATGTCTTATTGAGAGTTATTGTTTGTGAAAGTTATGGACAATATTAATCTACATCATTTACCGATACTATAAATGACGTAAAACTTTGAAATTTAAATATTTTATGCTGCACTAAGTTTTTGTTGTACAATATGAGAGATTAATAAAACGTTTCTATGATAGGCACTCAAGAAAATAACCATAACATACACATAGCCTTGCAAAAATTAATAATTTTAAAATAGCATTTGAGAATTGAAATCAAACTCATAAACTATATGAAAATCAACCCTTTATGAATTTGCACTGAAGAAAATACTTTATCTTCATTCATGAAAGATATGAAAAATAACTCAATTTTTTTAAAATTGGCAATTCCCATTCTCCTTATTTTTAAATGAATTTTGGGAAGCTGAGCTTAGTTACATTTTGATATTTTCAGGTCGTAAGCAAAGTCCTAGTCCTGCACGTCTTACACCTGAACCATCTCTGGAGAAAGATGAGGGAATATCTGAAGATGATGATCCAGCTGAGCTTAGGTTACAGCTTGAATTAAATGAGCAGGTTGTGTTTGGCATATTTCTCAAAAGTTTCATGTTACTGAAATTTTATATTCATTTCCTTTTTATGGTTGCACCATATTGAATGTGAATTTCTTTTCAGGAAACAGCTGTTCTCCGCCGAAAGGTGGAAGAGCTTGAAAAAGAAGGTGAAACTACCAAGAAACAGTTAAAGGAATTGCAAGATAAGTTAGCTGAAAAGAAAACTACACCATTAACTGCTGCTCTCAAAGATACTACATTAGCTAAAGGAAGTGCTATTTCTGAGCAAAAAATTAAGGTTTGCTAATGTATATAGTAATACTGTACTAATAATTGCTATTTTGAAACTCATTTTATTTAAAATTGTTTGGAGCATACAATTTTAAGATTGACCTGTTTTGCATTTTAAACAATAGGATTGGAAATCATTTTCCTAATGATTACTACAAACTTGGTTTAAATTATAGGTTCTTGAAGAAGAAGCAAATGAATTGCGTAAAAAACTGATAGAAAAAGAAAGAGACTGTGAGAGACTTCATGCAGAATTAACTCTTACTCAAAAGAGATCCAAGGGAATGCAAAGAAGCAGGTACATTTTCATTACATGTAATAATGAGGTGGCTGTAAATATTTTTCAAGGTTCACTGATTAAAGTAATCAAGGTATTGTGGGTATTAAAGGGAAAGGATTCATCCCTGGAAAACAACTTTCTTGGTAGAAGACCAAACTTATGCCTAAAATCTAAAGAGTTAAAACTGGTTGGAACAAGAGCCCAGATCTCCCAGATTTCCATATTTTGCTAATAAGTGTGAATCACAAGTATTTCAAATGGAGGAAATTTTCTTATTGATTATGCAGTGTAGTTACAGAATTACTGGTTGGATGGTTGAAAATTTTACTGTTTGTTGAGTTGAGTAATAGTGTAAATGGAACTCAGCCCAGTAGGTTAGGAATTATTGCTGTTGGTAATGGAAGGATGGCCATTTCTGTCATTATTCCATGAAATGTTTATTTGGCTCAAATATTTTTATTTAAAGAGAGGGAAAATTAGTAATTTAACATGGGTAAATATGTTGATTTCTTAGAAATTTGTCAGAAAAGGAAATTTTAAAATCTGGCTTTGAAAGTCAAGAGGAAATGTAAATATAGTAATACTATAAAATATGATATAGAAACTGCAGATGATAGGTTGAAGATATTATAGTCAGAGAAGTACAACTCCGAAGAGATGTATGGTAGTATAAAGCAAGAAAGTAAGCTCATTAATTCAGTGGATTTGTAAACTAATGTCTACCAGCAAGCATAAGAACTTTGTAACAGATTGACAGTTAGCTTAAAATGAGAAAAGTAAAATTGAGCCTGTTCCTCTCTCCCTCAAATAACAGGCGAAGCAAAATCTCTTTATACAGAATTTTTTCCTTTTTCCAAACACTGTCACCTCCTTCTACCATATAATCTCCTGATTACTCATTTGATGGAAAATATCTTTTTAGGAGCTCCTCTGCAACATGATGAGCATAAATATAAAATTTGAATTTTAGTAAACAAACAAGGAAGAGAGACAAGAGAGTAACAAACATGGAAGAGCAACAGGATTTATGAAGAATATATTTATTCTTAGCCTTTTCCATCTTTTGGTTTTTGGTACTGGAGAAAACATGCTAATACATATTACATGTTATACTGATAATGCAACAATATTAGCAGAAATAGTTGACAACCTTCAACAAATGTTGTACAGATTACACATACAGTGTGAGAGATTTAATATTGCAATATCAGTTAACAAAACCTAATTTCTCAAAATATACAAATAACCTTTTAGATATGAATGGGTAATTGAGGACTGGCAAATAGAGCAGATAATGAAATTTAGATTTATGGGTAAGAGATATAAGGCTGGTGTGATTTTTTTAAAGAAGTTAAAGAGTAAAGTAGAGCAGCAGTTATCTCTGCTTAATAAAATTTTGCTTATAGAATCAAACTCAGAGTTGATGAAACATGCATCTGACCCATCATGTCACATGGGATTACTATTGAAATGAAGACACTGTAACTGTAGTTAGTTAAGACCCAAAACAGTAAACAGAATAAGGAGATTCATTAAAGCTATTAAGTAGATGATTTTGTAAATTGAGGAAAGAGGAGACATTTCTAAAGAGACCTTGTGGAAAGAATGAATAACTTAATGATCCGCAATATTTTGCAAGTACTTCTGAAGAATTATATCTTAGATCTACCAAGAGGAGGAAGAAGAAATCTTGTAACTTAAATGCCACAATATCAGTCAACATTATAAATTTATTCATATATTCTTCAGTTTTAGGCCTATCTCTGCTAGATTAGACTTTCCCAATATTAATTCCACAATTAATTTTAGCCACTGTAGTATTTTTGATAGCATTTATTTCAGTTAACTTCTATATTAAATGAACTTATATGATGAAAACAAGTTATTCAGTAGGAATGTTATGTTATTTACAGTAAGTTTTAGCTGGTGATTTAATTGTTGTTATCCCTCAGCAGCCGAGGTTCACAGATTAAATTTGCATGTAGGTCAATATCTTGTTCTGGAAAGATATTTTAAATTTCAAATTTCCACTTAAAAGCCAAAGTGCAAGGTTATGTAACAATAATAACACTTTTATACCATACAAGTTAGAGTTATGATTGAAATTACTTTAAATTAAAAACGTGTTATCTACTATCATAAGTCTACTAATGAAGTTAGCTTTATACAATTATTGGTGAAAACCTCACTTTATATTCTGTTTACGATATATGTGTAAAAATATACATTAAATTAATTCAATAACTTCATTCTACTATCAATAGGTCATTAGACAGTGGAGGTGGAACTGGCACAATGGATCAGGCTGCCTTTGACTTAAAACGGCAGCTACAAGTTGTTGAACAAGAGGCCAATATATTGAGGACAAAAACACAGGAATTAGAATCAGAGTGTGAGAAATTAAATGCTGAAAATAAGAAATTATCGCTATCCAAAGCTACTGCAGGAAAAAGAACAGCAGAAATCAAAACATTACGTGAACGTGTCAAGGAGCTTGAGGCAAAGCTTGAATCTTCAGAGATGGGAAAAGTGAGTCATTAGGAATTATCATTCATTTAGTATTCCATTTGAGTATAAGAGTATTTTTAAGGATGTGGATATTTGTGAAATAATAACAAATACTTCCCTCCTTAATTAAAGTACTTCGACTGATGGTAAAATTAGAAGATATCTTCTTAGACTTGAAGAAGTATTTAATTTCAATTGATAGATTTTAAATACTATAATGTAAATTTATATTACTAATTCAACTTCACCACAGGGTAGCAGTGGAGAAGCTAATAAAGGAGATTCATCAGGAAAGGAAGAATCCGATAAAGGTTCACTTAATGTTGATGAGATGAAAATTCGATTAGAAAAAGCAGAAGCTGAGGTGGAACACCTGAGTTCTGAGCTTAAGAAAGCTAAAGACCCTAAAAGCATGCTTTTGCGAAAGAGAACTGCCAAGAGACCAACTGATCTCACCCCAAAACCTCAAATGAAAAAGATGGTAGAAGAACTTGAAATAGAAATAGGTAATCTTTGTTCTATTTTAGCTTTCGAATAACCTTTGTCACTCAACAAAGTTAATTGTCATTTTTTGTTTTAATATTTCTATCAGTTAATGAAAATAAATAACAGACCTCAATGGTTAAGTAATATTATTTAGTAGATATTACAAATATATTAGTGAAATAAATATGGTAATCCATGTAAACAAGGAAGATTTACATGCATCTAATTATTTTGAAATAATTAAATTATTCTCAGCTGAGCTGCTTGTTGTGCTTAAGAACACTGAAGCGGAGAAAACAAGGTTAGCAGAAGAAATCAAGAAGAAGGAGAGTGGTAAGAAGGAGATTTCTGAGGAAGCCAAAGTAGATTGGGAAAAAGATAAAGCTGAGAAAGAAAAATTGGCCAAGGAGCTAGAAGATACTAAAGCAAAATTATCTGAGGCTGAAAAGGAAAAGAAGAAGTTGCAGAAGGAGAAGGTTAGTTTTATATTCCTTTTTCAGCAAGGCATATACAATGAATCATTATATTGTTATGTACATTTTGATTTTTGTTACAATATGATGTAATTAATCTGCTAGATTAGTGTCTCTGGATATTGAACGAATTTTCATTGATACTTATACTTTACTTATTAACAGGAATAAATGGCTTACTAATAAGTTTATTCCTTACTTAAAGGCTGGAGCTGAAGAAGATCTGAAGAAGAAAAAAGATGAGGAAATATTAAAATTGAAGGAAAGCAAAGCAAAAGCAGAACAAGAACGTAAAAAATTAGAAAAAGAGAAAGTAGACCTGGAAGAAGAGGTCAAAAAATTGAAGGCAGAAAAGGGTTGGTACTTCAATCAGCATTTACTTTGCTGTTTCTGATATGCTGAGATAGGAACTTGAATAAACTTTTGTACAACTTACTCATTGATATTAGTTTCTCTATGCTCATCTCTTTATTGCTGTTCTTTGTGTTATATATATTCTTTCTTTAGCTAGGTAATAGTGTCACTAATTTTCAGTTTAATACAAAAATACTCTACATTAACCAACTCCTTCTTATGGTGCATTACTCTTCTAAATGTTGGTGACTATTACATTCACCACTCCTAGGTACCTTTCTTGGTCAAGTGCAGTATGTAATAGTTGCTCAATTGTAAGTCCTGTTCATTGTTTAATGTTTCCGAACCATGACAGCCTCTTTTGGCTTATCAACTTTCTGCTTTTCATTTTACCATTAAATTTCAGGTGAAGGAGAAAGTAATTTTATTCTTGCATTACATGTATAAATGACTGCATTCTCCTCCTTTTGATTATTTGAAGGATGTTCTGTCTTGTTAAACCCTCCTAAATATTTCTCCATTGCTCATTTGGCTATTCCTTAGGATTCTCCTCATTTTTTCATGTCCACATCTCATAAGCTTTGATTTTATTCATAATATTCTTTGTTAGCACCCAGTTTACTCAGTCGTATTATATTAATGACCATACATGATATTACAAGAATTTATTCCTAATATGGAGGTAGACATATGAAGGGTTCTTACTTCCCTTAGATTACACAGGAAAGATCTTAGTTTCATGAATTTACACTTCCTAAGATTGAGAGAATAAATATGTATGAAATATACCAACTAAAATCTGGCTTAATGTGCTGAGGTTGAATAATATGTTTATCATGAAAGGCAATAGAGATGGAATTCACTATTCCAGGGTTTTTCTCAGATGCTATACTATCTACTTTATGTATATTAGGAGAAAGACTATGGCTTTGCAGACTATGACTGCTTATTTTATTTTGTTTCAAAAGTGTAGACGAAAATGCTATTTTGTTAGATTTATGAAATATAGTCTGCTAGATTAGACTTTCCCAATATTAATTCCACAATTAATTTTAGCCACTGTAGTATTTTTGATAGCATTTATTTCAGTTAACTTCTATATTAAATGAACTTATATGATGAAAACAAGTTATTCAGTAGGAATGTTATGTTATTTACAGTAAGTTTTAGCTGGTGATTTAATTGTTGTTATCCCTCAGCAGCCGAGGTTCACAGATTAAATTTGCATGTAGGTCAATATCTTGTTCTGGAAAGATATTTTAAATTTCAAATTTCCACTTAAAAGCCAAAGTGCAAGGTTATGTAACAATAATAACACTTTTATACCATACAAGTTAGAGTTATGATTGAAATTACTTTAAATTAAAAACGTGTTATCTANAATAACTATTAAGACTTATTTTGAAGGCACTGCTTATGGAATATGTACATTTTACAACGGATTAGAATTCTACAGCAAAGCTGCCCTAGCATATATTTATCATTCCTACAAGTATAATACTGATGACCTACAGATTATTAAATAAATTTTAATTCTTTTCCTTACAGATTCATCTTCAAACAAATGGGAGGATGAGCTCAAGTCAATGGCTGAAAGAATGGATAATCTTCGTAGAGAGGTTGAAATGGAGAGAAGCTCAAGTGATGATGCTAAAACAAAGTTAGAGGAAATGAAGTCAGCTGCTCAGAAAGATAAAGCACAGCTAGATAAAGAGGTAAGAGTGTGTGTTTATGTATATATATTTATACTTGTAAGATTAAAAAACGCATTTTAATTCAATAACAAAAATTTAACTTTACAAAATCTCTAAAATCTATCATATTCTTGTTTTGTAGGTGATGGAAAAAACCAAGAAAATATCTGATATGGAGAAAAAGATGAAGGAAACAGAGGATAAACTCAAGAAAACTGAGAGATTCCTTAGTAACAAGAAAGAAAAATTAGTGAAGTTAGAAAAAGAGGTAGAGTGTTTATAAATTATCCATTCTATTTATGCATTGTAGTATACTATTGGATGAATGCATTGTAGCTTATCATCAGATATTTAGTTAGATTTAAACAAGAATACCTTTAATTAATTTGGTTTATCTTAAATTTGCAACCATTTCTATTAAATATAAAAAATCTCAATTTAGAAAATATTTACTTTCTCTTCTTTATATTTTGCTCTTGATCTCAATGTATTCAACGTTTTCTAAGTATGATATCTAAGCTATATACTTGTCTTTCCTATTCTTCTCTCCTGCTTTATCAATAACACTTAATCATATGTTTTCTCTAAATTCATTACATTTTATAATTGTGATAATTTTAACATGTTACTACTTGGTGTTATTATGAATATGAACATTGATGAAAATTTAATTTTTGAATTGCATGTACTATCAATACTGTTTTTATTTATAATATTTAATAAAATACAAATACTCACACTCATGGCATGAAATTATAATGTTTAAATTTTAACTTGTGTGCCTGCCTCTAACATGGATTGCCTAACAAAGGTTCAGGAAGAGCGAGAGAAATCTAAGAAGCTGGAAGAGAGACAGAAGGAGGTTTCAGTGGGGTGGCTAAAAGAAAGGGAGGAGTTGAAGAAAGAATCTGAAGAAGCGCAAATCAAAGTGGCTGAGTTGGAAGCTCAAATTCAGCTTCTGGTGAGAATATAACATGTTTAGAGTAATATTTGGATTCCAGATTATCTCAAATAATATGTAATACCGTATTTTTTCATTGAAGCCAATATATTTTGATCTAGAAGGTGATATATCTTATAGTCTATGAGTGGCAAACTCTGATGACAATTTTAATCTTACTCAGACTCATTGCAAAAATCCATTACTCCATACAAAATCCATTACTCCATACAAAATCCATTACTCCATACATTTTAATCAAAATATGGGGAAATAAATGGTATAATAAAGCTAGTAATGATAGAATCATAATATATGCACATTAAAACTATATAAAAGAAAACAAGTTAGATGAGGTTTCATACTGAGGAGAAGAGGTATCATTTTCATTGTTTCTCATTGATCCTCCAAAAGAAAATTTGTTTTGAAAACTTTTCTTTGTAAAAATATTGATAGTCAGTCAAATTGCTGGGGAATAATGTTTTGCTAATGCTTTGATGTTCATTCATTACCATATAAGCATTTGTGCATTTTCAAACTATGAATTGATCAAGTCACTTCACTTCTTGCATTGGCATCCTTGAAGATCATCTGAATACTGAGGAATAGGTATGACATTGCATTTGAAGCATGAGCATTCTGCTCAAGCATTATGTTATGTGTTAAATGTTAGCTGATTTAATTTATAAAATAAAATGATACCTTTTCCAAAAACATTTTTTCAAAAACCTGTAATTAGATATCTTGTTTTAAATTTGAAGATATATTTTCCCCTTATACCCTTATAGGAAGGTAGTGTGCAAGATGAACAAATGAAAACTAAGGAATTACAGCTCAAAGTGGGTCAATCAGAAAAGGAAAGTGAGGTTGTAAAAGGATTGCAGGATGATTTGACTGCTTTAAAGAAGCAATTGGAAGAAGCTAATCAAAAGCTAGAAAAGGTATGTTGTTAAGGCAAATTATTTTCTAAGTATAACAAATCAAGGATTGAGTATAATCATTTTTATGACAATTTAAAGTTATTGATGGATGAATGATCCTGAAATGCTTTATATACTAATTTTGAATTTATTGCAATAAATTATAAACTTCCTCTCCTAAAATATTTTTACTAGTCTGAAAAGACAAGGAAATCCAATGAAGAAAAACTAAAGAAAGCAGAAGCAGAAATGAAAAAGGATAAAGGAAAAGGGAAAGAGGACCACTCAAAGGAAGTCGAAAGTAAGCAAGCCATTTGAATCCTTGTTAATTTCCTGTTGTAATGTATTTGATTTCTTCCTTTAAACATCCTTAACTGATTTCTTCATTGCAATCCTTCTTGCCTACTTATCCTCCCATTACTACTTTTTGGAGGCTTTTATCTTTAAATTGTGTTACTTGACCTCTTAAGCTGCTTGCCACTGGTATACTCAAAACATATTTTTGTACTTTTTTGCAAATAAATCTCACTTTTTTCATAATATAGAATGAGATATGAGCAGTCTATGCTCTAAATATATAAATCCAATTCATTTAAGGATGGCTTTTAATCTAAAATGGCATGGAACCTGTTATACTTCTATATCATAAATATGCAGGAAATATTTCGCTTTAATGTTAAGAAAAAGAAACTCCCAAAACCTTTATGACAAATAATCATATATTGTTGATTTTTGTTAATATTTTTATAAAAGAAAATTTTAACAAAGCATGTTATATCTCTTAGAGAATCTATTCTTGTTTCAAATTAAATCAATGATGTTTATCCCTTCAGTTTTCGTTTGTCTTCAGAAAACCTCCCCATTCAACTACTCTCTGTAGGACTCATTTTATTTACTCTTTACCTTTAACCTAATCATCAGTTTTCTTCATTAGCAAAATACAATATCACACATATATGTTTATAATATTTTATTTAATATGTCATGTTTGTTAGTAAAGGCTTAATTAAATTGATTGAGCTGATGATACATGGCATTCTTTACAGGATTAGAACAGGAACTAACTAATGAAAGGAGAGCCTATGAAGATCTTACTACAAAATATGAGATGCTTGAAGAAGATTATGTTGTAACTAAGGCTCAACTTGTTTCAGAAAAAGAAGCAGCTGAAAGGTTTAACTATTTATATGAATATAGTATTAAATATAATGGATGACAATTATTTTAGACAGTCAAGTGACAGTTCTACATATAAGATTGCCAACATGTTACCATTCTTTTGCAAGTCAAGGATTTCTTTACTTAATATATATTTTACAATCAAAGATAGCTGTTTGGTATTAGGGATGGATATTTTTTGTGGTGCCGATTTTCAGAACCTTTTCTTTCCTTTCTCATTTTCTCTCTAAATATTCATTTATATTATCCACAGTCAATTATTTGTTACAAAGCATGAAATGGATAGCCTTGATGAGGAGTTAGAGACTCTGCGAGATTCTTTCAATTCCAAACAAGATGTTTGGATCAAAGAGAAGGTAGATTTACAGGTAAGTTTTCCATATTTTTGTATTGAGAGTAAATGTTGCTAAAATGTCTTACTAGAAATGCTAATTCTCACACTCTTTCTGTTCGCAGGAACGATTGAAAGAAGCTGAAGAAAAAGCAAGTCGTGCTGCAAACAACAATGACACCTGGAATGCAGAAAAGAATAGATTGCGTGATTCTCTTGATGAAAAGACCAAAGAGGCTGATCAACTAAGGCGAGAATCTGAGGTCATAAATGACCAAATAAATCATCTACGCAAGGAGGTAATTATATTCTTAAGTTAATTTGAAGTGTATGCTTTTTTTTTAAAGTACCAAAGTTTCTGAATTAGTTGTTGTTGTTGTTTCAGACTGTTTCAGTCAACAACTGTTGTTTCAGAAATTATTTGTTGTAAATTGATCTCTCGTGAATAATTCAACTCCTCAATTGGAGTGGTAAGAGATTTATTGTATCAAATATCCTAAAACGGTTCAAATGAAGGCAGATATATTTAATAATATAATATTTAATTATATAATATGTATTGGTTTTTGAATTTAAAATTTTCCTGTTAAACATAGAATGAAGAATTGAAAAGTAAACTGGAGGATTTTGACAAAGTAGTCAAAGTACAAAGAAGTATGGCTGCTGATACAAGTGCTCTTGAAAAGCAACTTCGAGAGATTAAAAACACGTGAGTAATTTATAAAATACATTGATTTCTTTCATTCATTGTAAGATTTTGAATTGAAGTTCTTTATGACATATCTATTAGTTATCATATGTTTTAATGATTCTTATATCACCCTCTAAGAATTTATCATGCTACACAACATCACCTATGTATGTACATGCATACCATCACTTTTATAGATGTGAAGCATTACTTACTACTTTTACTGCAAATTTACTCATAATAACATACATTAATATAAATGATTAAAGTCATGCTTTCAGTCCTCTGGAAACTGACTTGTAGGAAAACTATAAAAACATATGCAATTCAGTAGAAATCAATGATGAATATTAATAAATACTGAAAATTAGGAAATATCAAGAATTCATTATGCATGGATATGCATATTTACTATTATTTATAGAAAAGAAAGAATAAAAAATAACCCTGCAATTAAAGCAAGAGTTAACGAATACTGATTTCATTAAGTTGTACCAAATACTTTTTGAATGAGAATTGGCTGACATTTCAGGCTATGTAGAAAAAATAGTTTATGAATTGCCATTGATACATCAGTGGTTAACTTATTTTTTAGCTCTCATCTTCAACATTTCATATAAATATATTTAAATATTCTAATATTCTTTCAATAGTATTNAAAGAAAATGTGAAAAAAGTTTCTTTGAATGCTCAAAAAAATCTTTCAATTGTTTCATTTTCTGCTTTTATAACATTGACAATACATATTTTTTTCAATAGCTTGAGTTTGGAAGAAAAGAACCATAAGACTGAAATTTCTTCTCTAAAAATGAGATATGAGAATAGAATCAGTCTTTTGACTCAGGAATTAGAATCATCACAGAACACAGCATCAAGATTTAGGAGGGAAAGGGATGCTCAGCGTCATCTCCTGGAGGCTGCACAGAAAAACATGGCTGAGCTTCGAAAGAGTTCTACGGGAAAGACAAAAGGAGTGGAGCCTACTGGAGAAGACATGGTTGGTTTCTTTATAAAAATATTTCTCAAATTTCTAATATTTGTTTAATTGGAGATAAGATTTTAATTGTATGCTAAATTAAAGTATAAATGTATTTTACCTATATTTAACAACTGTATTCTTATGTTAACGCTTGAGTCCATTTCCTTTAGGACTATTAAATTCCTTAAATTAAATATAGTGCATCTTTGCCTCTGTATCTCCTTCCTTGTCCGCCCTTCTTCATCTTTTCCTCTACAAGATCTTTTGTCATTTATCCTTTACTTAGATTTTATGATATTGTATTTCATTAAATTTCATTTAAATCACACCTGTTTATATTTTTCCTGTTTACCAAGGTCTCTTGTACTCTTGTTTAATACTTTTTTTCTTCTCCTTTTTATTGTGACAATATGGATAAATGAACAAGTTATATAACTAATTTATGTTTTATACTTATATTTATGAGTTCCTACTGTACAAAAAATACATTTAGTGCATTTTATTTGAGTGATTAGTTAACCTGAGAAGTTTAGCACCTTAACCCTCTTAGTGCCAGCAGGCCGATCTGTCGGCCTTCTATGGGTATGTACGAAGAAGGTCACGGGCCGATCTATCAGCCAGGTGTTCCTTTTCCTAAATATTAGAAACATTTTTTTCCTAAATGTATAGAACAAATAACAACATAGATGAACCTTTTTGTCATACATGTAAGTATTAAGAGTGTATATAAATAAAACTAGCTTAAACAAATAAGTAATAGGCTTAATATAAATTTCTGAGTATAAACATACAAATTTGTCAAAAAAGCCCTGGAATTTTTTTCCTAAATGTATAGAACAAATAACAACATAGATGAACCTTTTTGTCATACATGTAAGTATTAAGAGTGTATATAAATAAAACTAGCTTAAACAAATAAGTAATAGGCTTAATATAAATTTCTGAGTATAAACATACAAATTTGTCAAAAAAGCCCTGGAATTTTTCACATATGCCAGGACTAAAAGGCTGGCACTAAAAGGGTTAATGAAACCAGTGATCCTGGCAACTGCCTCAACAAATAAGGGCTAAAGGTATTACTGTAGTCAGAAGAAATGCATCTGATTTCAGGGCTATTATACTGATAGTCAGCTTATTGCAATATTTAAGCAATATTTGATAATATTTTAATTTATACTTCTAGGCGGATGACATGGCAAGTCGTCTAGCATCTTTAGAGCAGGAAGTGGCATGTTTGGAAGATGAACTCTCTGAAGCACGCCTTGATAAATCTCGACTTAAGACTGAATTGGTCAATGAAAGATCTGCATGGGAGGTCAAAATTGCAGAAATGCAGTCTCGTGTCAATGAGGCAAGCAAATAATGGATCTGTGATTTTTTGATTTAAACGCAATGTTTATTGTTCAGTTATTAAACAATCTTCTTGTTTGTGTTCCTTTTTAAGCTTGAAGAAGAAAGAATACTTAGTAGTGGACGTAAGGGAATAGTTGGTGTGAGAACCCGAATGGAGCTGGCATGGACCAAAGAAAGAGAGGAGCAACATCGTTTACTTCAAGAAACTAGTACACTTGCTCGTGACTTGCGTCAGACTCTTTTTGAGGTATATATACATACACTCCTATTTTTACAAGTAGGAAACAGGTTTATGATGTAATTTTCTATCTTTCAAACATAGAACTATTTTTAATCGTTCTTACTTATGAAATATTGTTTACCTTTGTATTCTTCTAAAAGGTTGAGCGTGAAAGAGACAAGGAACGATTGGAGGCAAAAAGGAAGACTGAGCAGATGAAGAAATCAATAGAGGATGAGCGAGAAGAAAACAAGAAGAAATTAGTAGAGGTAAATTTTGAATGAATGAAAAACCTTTTAAGCATTTTTTACAGCTTTAGAAATCTGACTGTTTACACTTAATCTTCTTTATACTTTAATCCTATGAAAGTATGGTAGAGATTGGCATAAAAAATACCATAAAATCTACGATAGACTAGTTTATCAGTTATTTGCTATTGTTTGACTCATTTCAGTCAGATGTAGGATCAGTAACTTTCTGTATGAACAGATTTTTATTCCATTCAGTTTATTCTGCATAGTTGAAACATTAAATATTATTTAATTGATAATCAGCTACTAAGGCAGGCAGGAAAACCATTTTCATATCTTGAAATCAGATCCTTGCAATCTCAACACTAAATAGACCTTAATGGTTAAAATTTAATTGTATTCTCTCAAACCATTGTGTAAACTATAAGTGCTTGTATAAAACCAGTTTGATAATAATAAAAATATACGGGAAATATCTGGTAAGGATTAAGATGTGGAAGTTTTCTGTTTTTTATTTTCATTTTATGATTGTCAAGAAGTAGAGGTTTTAGTGATGTTATTATATGTTATAAACAGATCCAGAACGATCTTCTTGAATTAAGAGATGCTCATGCTAAGTTGAGAACTACTAATGAGAAGTTAAGGCGTGACAGAGAGAAGCTTCAGGATCGCATTGAGAAAGAGAGGGAAGAGACGAAAATTGGTACAGCAGTCAGAAAAAAGAAGAAAGTAGAGGAAGAGGGTAAAGTTGCAGCTTTGTTAGAGCAAGTTGATACATTGATGCGACTTGCCCCTGAATTATTCCCTCAGCAGCAAAAGACTACTCAAGATACAGCAGCAGCTCCAACCACACCTCATGTGCCAAAGCGTACCAAGGTATTTAAACATTTCAGTGTAATATAGTCAGTGACACCTATTGTTTAGTTGAATCAAATTTCTGAGAAAATATCTATATCCTACATTTCAGGGACCAAGATCAAGAGAAAATTCACCTCTGCTGGAGAGAAAGGAGTTAAAGAGAGGTAATGAGAGTGAAAAGTCTGTAATTATAACTCTTTCCTATTCTTAACACTTTTTGTGAATTGTCATTTGTAAAAAATTAAATTGGTTGCAATTGAAAGCTATTTATATAAAGAGATTCAGTATGAAAAACTTCTTACAGTTAAATTAAAATAATATAAAAACATTGGAATGTATTTTTGATAGTTATTTTAGTGATATAAGCAGTGTTTAAAATTATAAAGGTACTCTTTGAGTGCAACCAAAGATCTTCTTCAAAAACCTTAAATATTCATTAAAACCTGCGTGAAGGAGGTATTCGNTGTGAAGGAGGTATTCGTGCTTCTCTATTATAGATTGTTAAAAGCAAAAAGTAGTTAGTATTCAATCAGGAATACTTGCTGTCAAAGCATTTAATTTTTGTTGTCTAATATCAAGTGTTATGCTTCTTATCCTTTTATTTCTGGAGGTATGTGCACAACCTAAGTTGTATTTATCAATAACCAAAGTCATAGAAAAGCAATAAGCACATGATTGAGATTGAACTCCTCAGAGAAATGACATTTCTTTTTTCTATCTTGTTTATTGAAGCTACTTCTGAGTGATGTTCATGATTTATCTTTTGTTAATAATAAAAATAAATGGAGTTGATGTCTTAGTTTTCCTAACTATTGAACATCAGTTGATGAATTTGAGAAGCTGTCTAGATGCCAATGTTTAATCATAAAATTCCATATTAATTCATTCATAAAAGTATGCTAATGCATGTCTTTGTATAACACGATATTAGAATATGAAGATATATTTTTTATTTCAGAGGGATCTGTTACTTCCCTAAGTGCAGATGAGGAGAAACGTGGACATCAGTTGCAGTGGGCATTACAAAGGTTGACTGAAGCAACAGAAGAGCTGCGACGAAGTCATCAACGTGCCTTGTCAGAGGATAGGCAGGAGGTCACAAGCAAAAGAGGTCTTGGAATTAGGAGGTAATATGCTACACTGTCCCTTATTATCATTACACTTATAGAAAGACCTTTTTCTTCATTTTAAGTACATAATTATTGCCTTTATATAAATTATTGACAATCATAGATTAGTAAGTATATATTTATTTTTATGAATTTATATAAACATACAATCCAGTTTTTATTATCTGAAATCAGCTAGGAAATGATATTTGAATAACATTTAAGACTTACATGCAAATTTATGCTGCATCTAATAGGCATTCCACAAATTCTGCTGACACTGCCAAGGTAAAGAAACCCAAGTAATACTGAGATATGGAAAATCCCATTAATTATGAAAAAAACTATTAGCTCTGAAGACAACTTCTAGGAATGATCATCCTTGAATGTATGAGTTAAACATAATGACTCAGCAATTACTCTTATCTATGTAAAAGGATAATAAATATGTAACATTTTTGGAATGTAGTAGTGTTTTGAATCCCAGCATGTATGAAGGTCAATTCCATAGTCAAGTCAGGATGTAGAGTAGCAATTTGCTGAACTGGCTTTGATATAGACACAACGTAAGTACTTGGAACATAAATAGTTTGGAATCTTCATCAATCAGGAATTTTAGGAATTGTATAATTGATACCTTACTATATTTTTTAAATTCAAGTATTCCATTCCTTGGAACTTGCATTTATTAGTGTTCATATCAGCTAAGAATTCATCCCAACAGTGTGTTATTGATTTGAGCTATTTATACACTATATAAATTCATTATGCCTATGCATGATTTTGACTTCATTGATGATTTTATTTTAAGATATTTTGTACAAAAATGTTGGTGTCAGAAAACTCACCTCCTTAAAATTATCTTCAACCCACCAAATACTATATGGGTAACAAAGATTTATTTAATTCTGGCTATATTTTGAGGAAGGAGAAAAAATGTCAAATAATTTGTTTCAGTAAAAATCTTTCCTTAGTGCTTGAATGCATTTATTAGTATGTTTTTCATGCATTCACTGTAATTAATAGATCCATTCTTTTTTATCCTTAACATAGAGCTGCTTCAACAGAGTCAGAGCCTGATGATTCCAGCCGGTTGAAATCCTCAACTTTATCCCGTATTGGAGGAGTTGCAACAAAAAAGAAAGGCAGCCTCTATCGCAAATCCATATCCTTGGAACAAACTGGAGGACATCCTGTGGGATCTGCCTCTGAACAGGTGATTCATAAAGTGATGGGTTAGATAAGTATTATTAAGTTCTTGAGTAAGATGGAAATCTTTGTCAAAAATCATTGATTAGGATTTTTTTCTACCATCATCAAAAAAATCGAATTTTAATAATCTATTATTTAATAATCATAAGTCATAGAGACTTTCATTTTGTATTACTTTCATTAAACTTTAGCTGAGTAATGTCTTTTAACTATGGTAAAGTTTCAAGATTACTTCATAACGTACCTTTACATAAATTGAAAATTCCTACTACATACATGAATGGAAACATCTGTATTAAACTTGTGAAATCATGATATTATTTATCATAATACTGAATATTATGATAAAATTTTGCCTTAGCAGCAATAAGTATTATTAATGGAGATAGTTGTAATAATGAATATTAATAATAAGTGTCATTACTGTAGCTCACACTAATTCTTAAGTAATATATACTGATTTTAATTTTCTTTTTATCTGGTAAAGTCGATTTGGAAGACTGATGAAGGTAGCACTAGTAGTCTTCAATCAATTGAAATGGGATCAGAGATCTTGGATGACAGATATCCTAGCCTGGATAGGTATGTCATTAAGTTGCTGAAAGCTGTTTAAAAATGTCCATTTCTATTCTTAAATCTTATTATTCATGGAAATTGTTGTAATATTGTCTTGAATGATTTATGAAGGCTCTCTGCTGGCTCAACTCAAAGTGAATTGGGCACTACAAAGAAAAAGAAGACTGGCATTTTGGGAAAACTAAAGAAACTTACCAAATCCAAAAGCATAGATGAAAGTAATTTAAAAGGTTATGATGGATCCACACAGGTATACAATAGAATATATAATTAAAATTCCATTTTAAGTGTTTGTCTTGTTACTGAATCCCATTATCTCTGATGCAGGGAGGCTCAGTCATTAGTTCAGCTTCTGAGATAAGTGTAGGAGCAGAGCCAGAAGACAGAGGGAGAGGGAAAGATTTGAAAGGGAAGATCACTGGACTGTTTAAAAAGAGCGGATCAAGAAGTTCAAGGTGACTATTCCATTTAGGAACTTAATCATAATCTATTTATGATCATCTTAAATTTAATATGGAATATTTTTATGCTTGTGTAGCCCTTAAAAAACAATTTTCAAAATGTTATTCGTTGTAGTATTGACCGTGGCTCCTCTGAGAAAGTGGGTTCAAATTCATCTGAAAGTGGTGCTTTGTCTACTCAGCGGCCTCTTTCAAGAACAGGCATTTCCAGACCTTCTCCAGCTGTAAGAGATTTTGTAATTCATACCCCATATATTTTGATTAGAACATGAACATCTTTTGGAAGGGTTAGATTATGAAATAATTGAATTAAAATATTGCTGGGAACTTATATCAGCTTGAAAAAATTCCTGCCTTTTTTGTTTAAATAATGTAAATGAATATCAGTATTAAATTTTCAGTAGTCAATTTTTTATCATTTGACAGAAATTGTGTGTTTGCATCCTTACAACTTAGTTACACTTTGGAATCAGAATTGCCTTTCACTTCGGTGGCTGCCCAAAATTAATTAAACATTTTCTCAAGAGATTTTCCAAATGCAGTTTTTTTTTGAGGACTTTCAAATACATTAGCATTAGTTTCCATAGCCACTAATAAAACATACATGCTCGTTTTTAATAGTTTAGTTGGAAAACTTAGTTCACTTTATTTTATGACAAATAATATTCATTAATTTGCATACTGGCAAGACATTTCAGTACTGGCTTACTGGTTAAAATTGAAGTCTAAGAAAAATAGTAAAAAAATCTTATTCCTTTTTCAGAGGAGTGACTCATCCCACACATCGAGCACTTCAAGGCCCTTGGCAGCAAATGCTGTGACCAGAACAGTAATTAATCGAAAATGATGTGAAATTTCAGTTAACTTTACAACTGATCAATTTTTCTTTTACCCATGTATAAATCGTACTTATTTATGAAAAGTCTGTGATTCCATTCTCTTTGTTGTCACAAAGTGATTCAGCTGTTACATATTTCAAATGCATGCTAAATATGTTATAATGGTACTGCATTCTGTACAAACTATGTAGTTTGTATTTGTAAAATAAAATTCAAATTAATACAGGAAAATTTATTTTTGTACAAAATTATGTATCCCAATGTTTTTCTTGAAATAATCAGTCAATCCTCCAAAGTTTTTGCATTGAGAAGAGAAAATATGACCATTTTTTTTAAACAAACACACAACAAAACAATGGCCTTCTAAAGATCTGAAATAAAGTAATTTCTTTCTGGAAAACAAAAATAATAATACCTCGCATTTGTATAAACTGCTTTTATACAGATCATAACTCTGATTTCTCTTTCACATTATCTTCTTCATTCTGTGATTTAATCCCTGGATAACTTTTATTTTCTATAACAACTTCCTTCAGCCTTTCTTGTTGTACTAAAAAGTCTTTTGCGTCCCACGCTTGCGATCCATCTTTAAACATAAAAATAGCTCTATTATCGTCTATTAAGTATCGCTCTGCCTGTATATGATTATTCCATAAACTAGACTGCCAGAGCTTGGTTAAATCTTCTGTTTCCTCCTTCGTTGGGTTGCCGTTCACACTTACGAATGCCATCAATGTCCTTCCCTTTTTGGAGGCTTTAAGTAAATACTCCGGATCCGAGGACTTTAATTTACTCAAATCAATCTTTGGCTGTGGTCGAAGATGTTCTGGTAACTCGTCATCTTCTAAAGGCTCATCATCTTCATCCCACTGTTCCAAAAGCCGCTCCATATCTGCATCACTATAGTCTCTAATATCTTTTTTGGCCCAGGCAGGCTTTTCTTTAGTCTTCTTTGCAAATGAAACTGATGTGAAGAGCAGAAACGTAAGCACACACAACACTGTTACGTTCATTTTCGATCATATAATGCACCGCTAAGGAAAAGATTAGTTCTTCTATTCTCCAGCTTCTTTGTGTAACGTTGACTAAAACTTGTAGAGTGATTAGATAATCAAAATTATCCCAACGCCTGTCTTTGAAGTTCTAAAAACAATCGTATTCTGTTTTCGAGTATCTTCTGTCTTCCTGTACATGTTGCTGAATCTCATTGGAGAACGCGCTCAGCACGCTGATAATAACGATAATAACACATCGTAAATCGTTCTTCGTTTTCACGGTTCGGAAATGGAGGTTATTTTATAGTTTTCATTAGTGTAACGAGTGTAACTGTCATTCTAAGTTCCCAGCAATTACTGCCATGAATCCTTTAACGTAAGTTTCCTGATAATTGTAATCCTAGTGATATATTCTAACATTCGTCTTTATTTCCGTTCCTATATTTTATTTCCATCTTTTTGATGGACTTTCTTTTTGCTTATATTACTTCTTTAGGAACGTCAAAAACATTCAGAAGCTAAGCGAACAAGAGTTAAAGCGCAATTTTAAAACATCCTGGCATGATCAGTACAAAGACAGTGCGTGGATATTTATAGGTGGATTGCCGTATGATTTGACGGAAGGAGATGTGATTTGTGTCTTCTCGCAGTAAGTCCGAAATAATTTTGTTGGATATTTTCTGTAAGAACTCAATATTTACAATTGCACTTTTTTTCAAGGTATGGCGAAGTAGTGAATATTAATTTAATCCGAGACAAGTCTAGTGGTAAATCCAAAGGATTCTGTTTTTTGTGTTACGAAGATCAACGGAGCACGATTTTGGCTGTGGACAACTTCAACGGAATGAAAGTAACTGCTTTTTTAATTTAATTCAGCTTTCAGTTTAACCATTCCTTAAAATGACTAAAGCTAAATTTCGATCATAGGATTTGATAATGGAGATGTTGTTAATTGCACGCTATTTTTCTCATTTTTTTAGATTCTTGGAAGAACTATTCGAGTTGATCACGTAAATGACTACAAGCCTCCTAAGGAGTCGAAAAAAATCGACGATGTAACCAAATTATTATATGAAACTGGATGTGCGCCCGGAGCAAAAGTTCTTTCTGTAAATTCCAATGCAAGCAGTCAAGCAGAAGAAGCGTCAAAGGACGAGATTAAGATCATCAAGAAAGGTGAAAATTGATGTTCCATTCGTAATTGTTGGTTTATTACCTAATGAAAATCCTTTTAAAATGACCTAGTGATATACTCTTTGGCTTTTATAGCTGCTCAATCAAACTTGACTGCTATTTCTGTTCAAATTATCTGATTGAAATGTTTAGAATGTCGATAGAACTGCTTTTTACCGCTAGAGCTCCCTTCATGTATAACTTTTTTGCTGTGACCAGTGATATAGGTTATTGCTGTCAATACTTATGTGAAAACTGATACTGCACATGATTCTGTTATCCGATGTTTTGGTATTGAAGAGTTATTAAGATTTTATTTTACCTTACATATTCTTCCCTAGTATTGCTAAAATCTACTGTATTATCAGATGATTTGCTCATCTTCCATTATTTAGGCTAATATCGTTAGTGTACAATTTCCTTGTAATTACCAATCACTGTGATTTGCATTGTACTTAAAACTTGATGGTTCTGTTTTTCTGGTTTTGATATTGGGAGTAGCATTGAAATGAGAGAGCTTATTATTTCAATTGATATTGGTTACTCAGTGCAAGAAATAGTCCTAAGCCAACCTATTAATCAAATTTTCAATACAAAATACATTTGACCTGTACTCCAAGAGAGCTAAGATTACAATTACTGTAGTATTATTACACTGCATTATATGTAAATGGAATGTGGCCATTTTTATAGTAAATGAAGCTTTTAGTAGTATTTTCATCATCTAAATTTTATGTATTCAAGAGTATTGTAGAGTATTGTTGACATATACAATTCTCAGCTCTAATTTATGAATTTTAATTTATATTTCTAGTTGCCCTAATTATTTGAGAGCATCCATTTCAAGGTGACCACTAGTTATAATTAAAATTAAATCCCTGGGATTAGTGTAAACATATTTGATATGATAGTTATGGAAACTGGGGGTTAACATATGGTAATAAATGGAAACATTTCATGAGATTTTGGTGTTGTTCTGTACTTGAGATGTATAGAAACACAAGTATGAATGTTGAGTTAAAGTATGGTTGAGATCAACTAATCTTTCTTTATGTATTTTCAACTTACCTGTTTATATTTTTATGTATACTTTAGTAGCAATTAATAAGGAATGGAGAGTTGTTGATCTATTCCTTCCCAACAATCTACTCTTTACAATAAGGTAAATGGTGTTGCTTATGTAACTTAATATTCTCTTAGATTAGATTCAGTTTATATTTATGGAAAATGTGCAAAAAAATCAAATTAAAATATGCAATTACTGTTTATTTGTGGATGAAGTGATAAGCTAATAGATAGGAACAGTGTTAGTTGGTCATTCAACAATATAGCAATCATAACATCACCTTCAAACTCTTAGTAATGTTGAAACTCTGTAAATCTGTTAAATTGATTTTTTCCTTTCATAAGAGTAGTATTAAGTTATAATAACTTCATACATCTTTCTTGAAATTTCTATTCCTAATGATCTCAGGTTACAAACTTCTTACCACAGACATCCCTTGCTGCACAAAAATTCCTTAATTCTTGCATATAAAAAATAAATGGATTATATGGATTTTGCATTTGGTACTTTGAGATTAAATATCAAATGAACTCATTTTAATAGAGATCTGTTGCTGGAATTTAAAACTGTGTAAAATGTGAATATAATTTTGAAATTTGAAAACTGTTTAGCTGCAAAATCAAAATTCAATAAGTATGTAAATTCATTGACCTTTGATTTTGATAATTTTCAGAAAAAAAGAAGAAGGTTAAGAAGGAGAAACAAAAGAAATCCAGCAAGAAGAAATCTCGCAGGAAGAAAAAGAAGAGGAAAAAGGAGTCTTCTTCTTCTGACTCATCCGAGTCCTCTGAATCAAGCGAGAGCTCAAGCGAAAGTGAAAGTGAAGAAGAATCAGAAGAGGAAGAAGTTAAGGTCAAAAAGGAAAGTGATGTGAGGCAGTCATCAAAAAAGGCAAATGGTGAGAGTGAAGTGAAAAGTCGGAGAGGTGAGGGAGAGAATGTGAAGGTGAAAGTGGAAGAAGAGGAAGAGGACAAAAAAAGGAAGAGGAAAGAAGAGAGGGAAAAAGTGGAGAATGTGGCAGATAGGGGTGAGAGCAGTAGAGAGAAAAGAGAAGAGAATTGGAAGTGGAGGAGGAAGGAAGGTGAAGAAAGGAATGATGAAGTGGTAAGAAGGGAAGTTGAAAGAAGACGAGATGGAAACTGTAGTAGGGATGTGGAAAGAAGGGAAGGAGAACGTAGAGATGTTGAGGAAAGGAGGGATAGAGAAAGGAGAAGGGATGGGGAAGGCAAGAGAGATGGAGAAAGGAGAAGAGATGGGGAAATGAGGAGAGAGGCAGATGTTTGGAGGGATGTGGACAGCAGAAGGGTGGCGGAAGAGAAGTGGAGGAAGGGTGGAGAAGACAGGTTCCGTCGAGTAGATGGAGGTGAGGAGACCAGGAAGGAAAAGAGTAGAGAAAAGAGGGATAAAAGAAGCCTTAGCCCTCCAGAAAAGGACTATGGAAATTCCAAGAAATTGCGTTAATTACCGTTAATTGCAGAAGTCTTACAATTTTTTGTAAGATATGTGTGTCATGTTCTTCATCCTCTGATTTTTTTTGTAATTTTTTAAGGATGAATGCAAATATGTTTACATTTAAGCTGTGTGGTATTTGCATATTTGAGGAATGATTGGATATTATTTTGATATAGTTTTCATTGAAGATGTTATGTTTTTATGGGAAAAATACAAAGAGTCATCTTATTTGATTTCGTCTCCTTATTGGTGGGTGAACTCCCTGGTTACCGAACCTGTGCTTAGGAAATTATAATGCATTAATACACCAAAAAAACTTAATAAACAAAATTTCTTTCCTGAAAATATTTTAAATGTTATTACCAACACTGTCACTGTATAACTTTTGTCAATCCAACATCTTGATCACATTAAATATTACTGCCCAGAATGTTCCTATATTTTATTGGAGTTCGGTCTCTCTCGATTTATTGATGGTCATTGCCAAAGTTTAAGGTATTGAGTTGTAATATGATACATTTTCAATCTCATATAAGTATTGCCAGTATTGTTTAATTGACGAAAAAAATGCAATTTCATCAGTGTGATCATTAGTCATTTATGTACTGAAAATTGAATTCTGTGCATTTTTAACTCATTTTAAAAATCTTAGTCATATAGTCTAAAGAGAGTCTTTTTCTTTATTTCATTTGTTAGTTTCCTTGTGATGTAGTTTGTAATTCTGATGGTGCTTATTACAGATATCCAGAGTTACAGAGTTAAAATAATGTGAATTAACCAGCATGTTATTATAAGGCTCACTTCAGTTTTCCTCAATTACTTCTTCCCTCCCTTTGATTTAAAAAATCCATGTCTAATTTTAAACTGTTCCCCAATAATTTTCTTAACTTAAAAGGTTGATTTTTATCATTCATTTTTCATTGGCCCACAAATATTCTTACTAAAGTAGAATTAAAGAATGCCTTTATTTATTAAATCAATGGTTTAAAATCTTCAAAACTGTACCTAATATCTGTTAATATTGTGTAATATTTTACAATTTCCTGTTCTAATGTTATTTTTGGATGAGATTTGATTCTTATCATATCTCCTTGTGATTTACTTATCAAGATTGTAGGTCAACAAATAGAAGTACTATATTTAGAAATAGTATGACTCTGCATGCTAGAAAATCAATTTTTCATACATTCTTGTGATGAAAATGTGCTATTGAATTTTCAAACTCATTATTGTCTGGCGAAAATAATATAGTCCACCCCAAATGAGTTGACAGCCTTTCAAGACTTCTCAATGTTAGAAGCCATTTTACCACTGCTTTTCAAAGCAAATGGAGCACTGCATGAATATCCTGGATCATCTTTCTGAATTTGATTTATTTATATCATTTCAAAGGAGAAATTTCTTTGATGAAGTTTTCCTTAGATTAGTAATGGTCAAGCTATGAGGTAAGTATGTAAGTACCTGTATGGTAAGTACCTGTGTTAGGCAGGAAAATGCATTTTTTTAAACTTCTTTTAAATTTATTTCTCAATATAGTCTCCTTTCAACTCAATACATTTAGTCCAGCGATATCTTAGCTTTTTCAAGCCATCCAAAAAATATGTTTTGTCGAACTCTGCAAAATAGGCCTCTGTTGTGGCGATGACTTCCTTGTTTGACATGAATCGCTTTCCACCAAGCCATTTTTTCATGTTTGCAAACAAAAAGAAATCGCATGGGGTCAAATCTGGAGAATAGGGTGGATGAGGTAGCAATTCGTACTGTAATTCGACCAGTTTTTCAGTGGAAATTGCAGATGAGTCAGCTGGTTTGTTGTCATGGAAGAGCACTTTTTTCTTCGCCAAATGGGGCTGTTTTTTCCTCAATTCAGCATCGAATCGGTCCAATAAATAAGCATAGTACTGCCTCGTGATTGTCTTTCCCTTCTCCAAATAGTCCGTAAAGATGATGCCTTGTGAATCCCAAAAAACGGTGGCCATGACTTTTCTGGCCGATGGAACCATTTCTCCTATTTTGGAGCAGGTTTGCTGGGTGAAATCCACTGTTTTGACTGTTCTTTCATTTCTGGCATGTAGTAATGGATCTATGTTCTGTCAACAGTCATGAAATGCCATAGAAACTTTTTCGGATTGCGCTTAAACATGTCCAAACAGTGTTCTGAGGTTGCTCTGCGATTCTATTTTTGCTCCACTGTGAGCAAACGCGGCACCCATCTTGCCGACAGCTTTCTCATGCCCAGTTTTTCATGTAGGGTACTTTGTATGCGTTCAATTGAGATGTTTACAATGTCAGCAATCTCTCTGATCTTCACATGGCGATCTGCTAGCACAATATCATGGACTTTGTTAACCATATCCTCCGTAGTCACCTCAATCGGACAGCCTGGGCGCTCTTCATCAAAAACAGATGTTCGGCCACGCTTGAATTCATTAAAACAATATCTGATGGTGGTCTTTGAAGGTGCAGGGTCCTTATAAACGGCATGGAACTTTTCCTTGATTTCCTCAAATGTCTTCCCATAAAAAAAAAGAAATCGATATCGCTCTTTCTCCATGGTGGCAAGTAAACATGAACCGACTACTTTCAACAGCTATCAAAACATAACTACTTGATTAATCTGTCTAAAATTTTGACAGTCATATATCTAAAGATGGTGTTAAATTATAGCATGCACATTTTGTGTCAGTGGCGCCATCAGTCGCTAAACACGGGTACTTATCATATGGATCTCGTACAGCCTGTGGGTCAAATCTGGCCTGCTGCCTACTTTTATCTGTCCTCTGAAGGTTTTTTTTTGCGTGAGATATAAGTGATTTTTAAATGATTAGAAAATTTCAAAATTATGCTATAGCCCTTATTACTTTCCTATCACTTAAAAGTTTGAAATATTCTGAAAGTTGCATACATTTTTTTGGATTTTGTTACTATATTAACTTCAGTAGCATTTTCATCTGTCTAGTCTTTTGCAAATGAGAGCCAAATTAAAAAATATATTTGGATATTCTGTTTATCTAAGCAAAGAAAATTGCTTGAAAACCAATATCATGAGCTCACTGGGAGGATGAAGTAGTGTTATTTACTTCACAGTTTGAGGTTTTGCCTGAAAATACTATTTTGTTGCAGACCATATTCCTCCATCATCTCCAAATGATACTTTTTCATCAATTCTTTGCCTTCCATCAATTCCATCTCCATCAACTGTTAGTTCCCATTTATTCTGTTGAAGAATCACACTGATTCTATGCTGCCACAAAAGCAGAACTTTGTTTTTCCTGGAACGTTTTTCAGTATAAATTTATATTTTTGTTTGTTCTTTAAAACTCATATCAATAACAAGCTTTTTCCCATCAATCATAATGTTGTCTTCACACAAGACAATCATTTTAATTTTTATATCCTAACATAGACAATGTATAGTTTTGATGTAGTTACTTTTTCCTTTTTAAGGCTTTTGCTCTCAGTAGATGTTACTTTAAGTATTTGGATACAGCAATATTTGCATGTTATTCACAATTAAGTCAATCCTTAAGTAGTGTTGACTAAGTTTTCTTTTGTATTGGTGGAAAATTCAAAACAATCACCAAAGCTATCTAGTTTCTTTATGTCAGACAATTAATGCATGTGATGATATGTAATTATTTCCTTATACATAATTTTTCTTTCTTTCTCATTGAAACTCTGAAGAAAACTTTAAAATGAGCCAAGTCCATGTAATTCAGGATATAAATCAGCTACTATAGAAATATGAAGTTTTTAAGCTAAGAATGTTATACATACTTACAAACTTAGATTGTGATAACTTATAAACGTGGTTCAAATTTAAACATCAGTTTTAATATATACAGTCTAACCTTGGACTGTGAGCATAATTCATTTTGATATATACTATCAAACCTTGGATTGCAAGCATAATTCATTCTGATTGTACTTGTTAGTTATTCTGTTTGTTGTAATTCTGATTCGTTCCGAAGCAATTGTGCATCAAAACAATTTTCCTGCAAGAAATTATGGAAACTAAGATGATCATGATTTGTTCCAAAACCTAAAATATTCATACACATAATGATTATTAGGGAAGCAGTGATCACGTGACACTCAGTTGACAAAACAGTAACCCATGTATTGCTCATATTGCAAGACCTTGCTTGTCCATCATTTAAAAATTTATTGAAAAATTTTACTTGTCCTGCAAAACACTCGCAAACCAAGTTACTTTCAAGCCCAGGTTTAACTGTATTTCACTGGTTAAAACTATTTAGAAATTGCATATTGAATGAAGGAATTTCTGTTTGCTTGAGAAGAAACAGTTTTGAATCTGTAATGTTTTTATTAACCTATTACTATACATTGTGACAGTCAAAATGGATCACCTGCTGCATTCTTTGCAGAAAATTTTTGTGCATGTAACATCAAAGAAATTGGCACGTTAGACATCCTTTTATTTGTGTAAACAGTATGCAATTACTGGGTAGATACACTCATTCAATGTTAGTTGTTAAAAAATTTTAAATTTTTTTAATTTTTCAGCATTTGATATCAAATTGAGTTCCCTTGATTTTGTCACTTCTTGGATGGAATGTGAGAAACTAGTACTGAAATTTTGACAGCACACATTTAAATGACAAATGCAAGAACAGTTGCATCGATTTATAGTATATAAAGAGGACTAAAGCAGCTTTCTTTTTCCATCTCTGGCAATAGTACTCTACTTTCTGTGGCAATGAATCAATCTTGTATTCAACGTTAAGTAGTTTGGAGCATGTTACTCTTTTTCTATATTTATGAATATAATCTACTTGTATTGCCATTAAAATTTTTCCAGTCACCTACCTGCACAAATATTAACTTTACAGTCAAAAAATCTATATACTAAACCAACTTTTTTTAGCTTATTACATGTATTTATGGCACACAAATTAAAACTTATCTTTTGTTCTTTTATTTTGATTCATCTGACCAGTTCTGTCCTTCAGCACATATCATAGAATGAGTGTTGGGTTACTCAGTTTTTGTTGTAGGTTGTTTTAAAAATGGTGAGATATAATAGCTGCAGGTCTAAATTTTTTCTGCGCTTGTATCTGTTATATCTAACAGGAGTAACTAGTACTCATGGTTCATTTTTTTGTGTTTTTCTATAAAGTAATTTTGAGCAAATAAGGTACTTGACATTGAATTTAAAACCTATTAACTATTCCCAAAGGTTTACACATTTTCTTCAGTATAATCTGTGGTTAGAAGGTTTGAAAATTGATCAAAAGATGAGGTTGATAGAAAATATTTGCTGATTACTAATGAAAATGATCAGGAATGGAGCAAGGAGTTGATACTAAGATAGAGTAACTTACATAATTATAGAGTATTCAAGATACTCAGATGATTGATGGAAATTTAAAGAGATACTATGGCACATCTAGCTCTTTGTTGAAAAGTTTTAAAATAAGGAAGCGGTCTTTGACATCAGTTTTTGGGCAAGACTTAGTTTCATAGACGCTATGAGTAAAATGCCAGAAATATATTTTCTCTTGTTTATTTTAGTGTGAGGCATTCAACATTTTGTTAAATATAAAATTTATGCAGTATTCAACCCAAGGCCAATATTATAGTCATAAAAATGGCTAATATCTAGAGGTTAGTCAAACAGTATTTTCTTCTGATTTGCTACTCATTTATAGTTATTGAGCTTAATGTTTGAATAAATACTATGGGGTACATGAACACAGTCATTTTTATCTGATTTACTTGTGGAATAATTATCTGGGTATCAGTTACTTGATTTTTGCGAGTAGTGATCAAGATGGGTGATAAAGTAGGTACATGCAAACCACAGAGTATATCTGAAAATTTCTCAGCTAGACTGAAATTTGCCTTTCTGTATTTTCATCTTATTCATTGTCTTTAGAATGGTGACTTATCTTTCTAGGACTTACATCATTGTATATTTGTAAATTTCAGTACCATATTTATAAAACAACCTAACTTTTTCATTTTTTTATCTGTTATTCACTCCCCAACACTTAAGTATTTTAATTGATTATTTCCACAGAGACCTGTTAGTAACTTATTTCAATCCTTTCTATATTTCATACTCAATATCCTGAAATGATCTCCTTTCATCTTCCTCATTGGATGAGCGGTGAACTTTGACTATCACTGAAATCTAAGGTGTAATACATTTCTGTGGTGTCAAGAGAAGGGAAACTTCTAGCAGTTGAAGCTGATGCTGATGCAGATGAAAAAGCCCTCTCTATATTTGCACCCACAAGCCCTGGTCCATTGCCATTTCCTCTGCAGGTACCTTTTATCAGCTGCCCATCAACTTCCATTAGTGTTGGGGAAGAGCTCCCTCTTCTTGAGCTTGAAAGAAGAAAATGTGGCATTAATTACTAGTAACCTTGTAAGCCATAACCAAGAGCATATTCAGAAGATATCTTGTGGGGAATGAAGACTTAAATTTTGTGGATATCTTGGATATGTATGTGCATGCTAAAGAAACTTACAGAGCAGAACTAAAATGAAATGTATATAAAGCTGTAAGGAAAGAGAATGACACATGACTTAATGAATGAGAGTTTTTATGAGAGCCATTTCGTGTTAAGGTACAAGGGTTTTAATATCTAACATTTGCTTAAATCTTAAAAGCTGGAGTAAAGCTGTCTCGGATATTTTGCTCTCCTCTTAATAAGACTTTTGCTGTAACTAAGTAGAACTCCTTCTCAGGAGAATTAGAAATAGAACTTTGTACATTTCCATAAATTAGTCATAAAATCTACTCCTTGGATGGAATTGTATGTTCTTTCTTTAATCGGAGGTTATAAATATCACCATTTATTAGGTTTTGAAAATATTTTAAAAAGAAAGATTCCACTCTCATATAAACTGTCTAGAGAGGAATTACAGTATTAGTAGTAATGTTAGAAGTGATTTGACAGCTGAGGTCATTTTGCACACATGCTCCTACCAGGAATAGAACCTGGGACAGCTTTCATTGAGGTGGAACATGTTGCCACTATGCTATCTAGAAGTCCAGAGGAATTAAAAATTTTCCTAATTAACAAAACAAAATTATATTTTTCAGCATTATCTCATCATACATCAGACAAATGTTTTACTACACATTAAAATATCTATATGTGAATTACCAGTAACTGTCACACCTAGTTAATAAAAAAACCTGGTTAATATAAAAAATAACAAAGGTTAAAGCCTACAAGCCTGCAATTTTTAGGGAAATTTGGAATTCAATCTTACATGCCACCTTCCTCCCCTTTCCTCAATCATGCTCAATTTTTACCGTTTGGAATTAAAATTTCTTCATAATTAACGGATGAAGTACATGCATCATTCAGAATTTTTAGACAATCAAAATTGGAGCCCTATTAGACTGCATGAAATGCTGATTTTTAACACTATTTCAAAGGCCTTTTTTTCGAACTTTGAGATTTGACAAACATTAATTATAGTGTCACTTGATTTTTAACTAATCATGATCTATGACTTGCAAATTAAGGCATACCTTTCTTAAGAACTCAAACTATGTTTTTACTAAATAATACCAATTTTAGTACTTGTAAAGCAAACTGTCTTACAAAGCTGAGAAATTTCATTACCTTAAAATATTAGGTCTTAGAATACTACATGTAAATGCAGGCTGGAAGAATGGATCACTTATTCCTGGAACATCTCTTGCTTCTCTTTTCTTTTAGTTTTTCTTCTTACATCTTGAACAGATCTGGTGATTTAGCCATGAGAAAAATAGAAGATTTGATGATGTCACTCACCTACCAGGAGCCTTGTTTAGAGCTGTACAAGAACCATCACTATGACGTGGACATTTTCCTCCCAGCCCTAGTCCATTTGCTATATCTCCCTTCACATGAACCATTGTACATGGCAAAAGATGCCGTGGTGCTGCACGCATGAAACATCTTTTATATGCTTCTCCATGGACTCTGCAGTGACATACTGCAACCTGGAGATGGATAAAGAAGGTTTTCATAAAAGTCACATCCTTCTACATGATCATTGGAAAATAAATTGGACAGCCTATTAATGGTAAATATTACATCATCTAAGTAAGAAATTTTGTGAAAACCAAATGATTGAATGTATATCCAAATTTGGCGTAAACTATTGAATAATTCCGAATACTTATAAGCAATTCAATAAAGTGATATGGATACTAAAATCTACTAGCCTCTGTGATTCTTCTGAAGCAAATTATTAGGACTGTAGTGAAAGGCATAGCATTATTTTCTGATATATTTTTAATCATAATGTTATTATTTTTTAATTAAAAATGAAATCAATCCTATGAAATCACCATTCATATATTTATTTGAAAAAAATAACACCTTTCGTTAAATTTAATGGTATTTTATCACCTGGTGGGAATTAACCTCCTTTGCTTTTCGCTTAGTTATTTATGTTATGGGAGTTTCATTACCTACATTTCTCGAAATTCATATGGTTTAGTGAAATTATAACATATAAATGCTTAATTGCATAGCTATAGGGGAGAGTGGGGTAAAACTGAGCTGTCGGGTCAAATAGACCCCCTTAAAATTTTCGTGATGCGTGCTGCAAGCATGCGGAATGAATGCTAACTAATTAAGTGGCAATCATCACATGCATGTGGAGCTATATCCCGATCCTGTCAGTCTCGTACTTGCATTGCAATAATTTCTTGAAAATTTCAAGAGATATTTTACCAACTTAGGCGTTGAGAAGACTTCGTTCTACGTTCTACAGCTTTGAGGATTCTCAATCGGTAAGTACACTCCTTAATTCACTAGTTTCAGTAGTTTACTTCAGTGTATCATTTAATGCCATACCTGTTTGTGTTTCACAAGGGCAGCGTTGATGAAAACAGCAAAGGGGTTTTTCAAAACTGGAATATGTCCTTTGGATAGGAATATATTTCCTGAACACATGTATGAACCTTCTGATACCACAGACAGGCCAGAAGCAGCTTCCGAGCCCCAGCCTTCTACTTGTGGACCTACATATAAATGCATCGGGGTTTTTCAGCCCAGCTTCAGGATAGCGGTCTACTTTTACAATTTCCCCCAAAATACTGCTGCCTCCCCCGAAAGAAATCGAGGGCACACAAAAGAAGAACAGTTGCAAAAAGAAGGGGAAAACTGTTATTCTGACTTCTTCACCTTACAAGATAGAATTAGAAATTGAAAAAAAGCTAAAGAAGCCAGAAAATAAGTCAAAACAAAATATTACCAGAAAGAAAAAACAGCCTGAAAAGAAAACTTGCATTTCGTACAAAAAAAAATACCAAAGGAAATAAGAAAACGACTAAAAAGCATCAAGATTATGATTGTGATGATGACGACGAAAATGAAGACGACGAAGAAGCATGTATTTTTTGCAATGACTTGTATGCAAACTCAAAGGACAAAGAGGGGTGGATACAATGTATCAGTTGCTGCGGCTGGGCCCATGAAGCGTGCTTCAATTGCGCAGAAGAAGATAACCACTTCGTTTGTGATATTTGTATCGAAAACCTTGCATACCCTAATTTTGTGTATACATTTATTAATTCTCTTTTGTACTTATATTACTTTACTACAGTATATTACTTTATATATTACATTACTACTACTTTATACTGTA
>KZ308196.1:428821-459758 GCA_000376725.2 Ladona fulva | reverse complement strand
TGTCAAAACAAATTTTTTTGAATGGCATTTATATGGCTGTCGATTTTACCACACCCATGGGGCAAAACCGTCATTTTGCAGACTTTGGGAAAAATGTTTTTTATATATAACTATACGCAGGACGTCTTTAATATTGAGCAAATTATTTCTTTAGACACATTATATATGAATTATATAAAGAAACGTCAACAAATAACTTTTTCTTAAATGTTTAATGCTTAGCAGGTCGATTTTGCCCCACTCTCCCCTACACAAAGATATGTTTATGCTACGGAAAATGTTAGTTATACAATTTTGAATAAATCAGTGGCTATATGCGAGATTGAGAGGATGCGGGTTAAATCGTTGTAATCTAGATATATTCTATGACTGGCCATTGATGTCTAAATTTTATAGGATGTTAGAGATATCATGTTTGGGAAGATACTTCAAGTTAATATCTAAGGTCGTGTCCCGTTAATTGAGAGATCGACCACTGAGTGAGTGACAACTGAGAGCCTTAATATATACTTAATAATTTTGTTATAAAGTGTAACGTAAGTACGATACGCTGAAGTATCGTAAAGTTTATCAGGATAGTTAACTAATTATGTCGTGGAAATTGACATAAATTGGAGTTAGAAAGATTAACGAAGAAAGAATATAAAACATTTATTAAGACTTGAATCTAAGAAGGAAATCTATCAACAGTATTCAGTTGACGTTTTAAGTAATAATAGAAAACTGTCACTCGGTTATTTTATTACTCTAAACGTAAATAATCTTGTAATTGCACGTTATAAAATTCTCGCAATTTTTAACCTAAAACGATATCTCACGACCAAAATAACAATATTTGTTCTTCTTCCTGTCTTTAAGTACTTGTCTCGATCATTATTTGTGATTTATTTTAGCGAAAGAAGAAAAGGCTGCAGTCGATGAAAATGTACCTTACATGTATTTCTGATAGAGGAGTTTTGAGTCATCCGGAGTCGAAGCAAGGGCACCAACACATTTCGATATCTAATAGTTCATTCTATATTTATGCAATGAATCCCTAAATTTCATATTTCTGTATCATTGGAGAGTGTGTGAAATTAAAGAAAACTGCTTAAATGCATTTCCATATATGATGAAGAACAGACATACTCTAGCTTTTATTATATTTGATAATCAATAGCTCAATCAGAATATTAAATAAAGAATATCGCTCAATTACCGCATTGCTGATTAGGTCCATCCCTCTACCGTACCGTATTAAGTCTATCCCTCCTTCATGACTCAATCAGCAAGCGCTCAGTTGTCACTCGCGCAGGTAACACGGAACCCTAGTTAGTACGGTTAGTAGTGACATGTAGGACTGGTGGAGAAAGATGTGGACGTATATACCACTTTAATCGGAGGGTAATTAGAAAATTAGCGTACTTGAAATTAATGCACTTCGAATTAATTGCTTTATGTCATATATCCGTATTTCCGCGTAGAAGGCGGATTAAATCATTTTATCTTCAGATTTCGGGCATTTTATTCGAGCATATCGAGGATCTCTTAGAATTCTCCCACGAAGAGGGAACTTTTCCAAAACTCGTTGGGTTTCATTAAATGCAGATGTAACTTATATTTTGCTGGACACCCTGGCAACGCTAATTTTATTTACACCCTCCATTTTTTTTCTTTCAGTTTGATGAATATTACTCTTTAGAGCGAAGCCTCTTGGGAGCGTTAACGGCGGAATCATTTCTAATAGTTTTAGGAGTTGGAAGCCGCTAAGGCTTCACTCGCTTACTTCAATGTTACCATCGAAAATTTTTCTCAAACGTTGGGCACTGCACTTACAGAAATAAAAGGACTTTAAAATGTCATGTAGATCCTCGATGGAAATAAACAGTAATTCATTATTATTCATGCAAAGTAGTTACTTTCCCATTTTCGTCCAAACCGTGTATATACGTGGATATGTAGTGCATGACAGCGTTACGATTACTTATGGAATGACCGCAAAAGTTTGCATCGTGTCGTTTCTTTGAATTTTAAATCCAAATGGTATCGCAAAACATGTTTACAATAATTTCCGCTCGGCTGCTTAATGGGCTTTTCCTTATCAGTGCATTATTTCGTATGTGGTTGGGGAGAACACGAAAGATGAACGGCTGGCAGCTAAAAACGGAAGTTTAATCGATCGCATCCACTCGATTACACAAACGGCCCTGAATAAGGGGTCACGCCAATAAGGAAGAATTTCAATGCGGCTCTATTTTAAGCTCCGCTTGACAGCCTTTACGTGACTCTGACAATCCCCTTCATCAGATTCTAAATGTGCTGATACGGAAACTAACGTGGCTGGAAAGGATTCAGGAGACAGTTCCTCTGCCGGGCACCAAAAAGCACGGACGAAAGCGACCTTGTGAAGTTTTCCTGTTTACCTTACTCGTAAAATTCTTGTCTAATTTTTCGCGATCTGAAGTTTGAAGTACTTGCGAAAAATCGTTGGACAATAACATTTTTACATAATTTAATGTGGAAAATAATTCAACTCCATTCTCTGTACGTACTGTGCTTTAGGAAACCTTTTAATCATAAATTAAATGATCAATGACGTTTTAAGTCGTAAAATGTTTTCTGTCTTCTCAGCCTTTAAAAATTCGCATTCTTAATTCTTTGTGCAATTCGTGAACATTCTTTTGCAAGAATGACGTACTTATGAAGATATTATTTTTGAAAATTGGAAAAATAAGTGAAGTCCTCTTTCGAAGAGGTCGATTCTTCCCCACTTCTGTTGTGTTCGTGAACAAAGCAAAAATTATATGTTTATCTCACCTTTTGAGCCAATATATATCTTAAATTAATCGTGCTTTATATTTTTGATTGTTTATCTCAAAACCTTCTGAGCATTTACACCAGTTTTACGATTAATGGCTGATGACATGAAGCAGAGGGAAAGAGAATGCTTTCTAAATTCCTCAGATAGCCATTTTCGCGATAATAATTTTCTTTTGTACTTTTCTCTCGTTGAAGGTATTTTGCGTTGATGGCGATTCATTATTTGGATAAAATGATAGTATTAAAGGGGTAAAGTATTCCTTTTGCTAGTTATCAAGTATTCGTTTGTAATTTTTATTTCTTCTCGTGTCTCGTAGATGTGGTAACTCAAAGAGTATCTAAATGAAAATGTACACACGTACAAGCGTGCACAATATTATTTTAATGGAATTGATGAGCAAAAAAACGACAGCAATTTATTTCGCATATAGCCAAGGAAAGATGTATCATTGACTAGCAGATTTTAAGAATAATTTTCTAATAAATATAGCCTTTTTCTCTTATAAATTAGGCTGCAATAAAACTGACATTAAAGATCCGTAAAATGCAGACATAACATAATACTAAATAATCGAAAGTGATCAGGAAGGATATTTATTGCTGCAGGGTAAAGCAAGGTAGTTCAAATGGTGACTAACAGTTTTTGGTTGAAACTTACATTTTTCTCAGGGATTAGATTAGATTTAGGCATGGCTGGGGGTGAATTAACGCCTACAACCTCTCTTTTAGCTTCTTTAATTTTCTCCAGAGGGAAAAACCTTCAAGTAAATATCGTTTTAGTTTTAGCGATTCTTTCCTTGAAACGCTTTGTCGATTCTTCTCGGGAGATCGCGCTCGTTGTTTAATGGAACTAAAATGCCTCCAACTTCGTCTAAAAGTACCGAACCAATGAATTTTTCGATAAGATTCCGACGGTAATTAGAACTTCTCACCTGGAGCATATCCCACCCGAGGGATTTTATCAAAGTCGTAACGCTACTATCGGATCTCCACTACCGAAACGGCCATCTCTAAATCTGCGCGAGAAATATGAAATCTATTTGAAAATATTTTAATCGAACGAAAAAATAGACGGAAATTTGCATTAAGGTCATTGGATACAAGGCCTGAATATCCGTTTACGGTACTTCAAGCACTATGAAATTAAACTTGCTTGAGTAGAGATACAAATAAAAGGTTTAGATGAATAATTTTTCTGTAACTATTCGTGCCATTTTTGGCTATTCGGAATTATAGTGGAAGGGAATCAAAGAGTTCCATTATGGAACTATTTCGCTGCAGTCGTTGATTAGGCAGTCTCTAAGTCTTTAATATTCCGCCTGAAATAATGACTTGCGTCTAGTTATAAATATGTGGGACACATAGGAAATGAACTCCGTCGTTTATCTGATTAATAATTCATAAAACAACGGAGATCTGCATGAGACTAATTAGAGCAGACGAGCTATATGATTCTGTGTCGCATTAAGGTAATGAATATTGAATAGAATCGGAAAAATTTCAAACCTCTCATCATTGTGATCCACACTTAAGCACACACTTTACCGTTAGTATGACGATCAGCAAGGCGCACGCTAAGGTTCCGGCAGCTATGTAGACGTTATGTAAATGATCCAGGTGTATGGAAATCGGCATCTGAAGGTCGAGGCCTGAACTTCCACCTCCTGAACCTCCTCCACTAAGTCCTCCTCCATTTCCCAGAAGGCTGCCGCTTCCTGTACCAAGCAAGTCAGCGTCTGGCCCAAGGAGAGAACCATCTGAGTCGCGGACTCCAGTAGGTATCGCTTCCAGCACAAATTCTTCTGAAATGGCCAAAAAGGAAGATATAGGCGACTTCTTGAAAGTCCAATGTCGAATTTAATCTCTCATTTGCTTTTTATTCAATGATATCCGAATTTTAGGTGATTTCACAAAGGCATATGCAAAGGAAATGGAAAATTTACGAATATTCTCCTATTTTATCTTATCTTCTTACTCTTACGAAAAAAAGCTGTCGAAAAAAGCTTACGAAAAAAACTGATGGTACAGACATTTTCATTGTAGAGACATTTCTTTTAAGGGATACTATCCAGAATTAACATTACGTGAGCGATCGAGTTCGCAGAGAACGCTTCAAATAATTTCTACCATTTTGACTTAGAAAAGGTAAAATGAACGAGACCTACCTTCGCAGGTATTGCCCGTGTAACCAGGTCTACAGGCGCAGTAAAAAGTATTGATGCTACTCCAGCACGTTCCCCCATTGCGGCAGGGATTGCCGTTGCAAGCCTTTGCAATGGAAAGAAGAGATAGTTATCGGAATAGCTAAGATAGAGAACATTTAACAGCTAGTGCTTGCTGTCACTAATTTGGTAGTTCCTGTTTTATGTTATTAGCTGAGAAAATTGGTAGCTGGATTGTTAACAGGATTAAATAGAGGAAATTTTATTTCTAAAGTTTTCCAACATTTGAATGATTATGCCGTGAATTATTTAGAGATCTCCTCTCAAGTTGATGTTAGTGAATTAATGTAAAACAGGAGACTAAATGGAAAATGGAAATTATATGCATATAAATTATAAATGAAAGCTTAATGGAAAAATCTTTTAAAGACACGCAAAAAACTCATTCTTAATTTCATTTCACTTTATTGACATTTCAGCCAAATTTAGTCAAGTTTGACTAAAATGTCATCAGCGATAGCAAACTGTAGCAGTAACTCATATTTAATCCAACCTCTATTCCATTAATAATTTTTTGAAATCTCTGAATTGAACATTAAATATTTTTTACGTGTAATTCGTGAATTTAGGATTAAAATTTCGCTTTCAATGGGAAAAGGTAAATAATTAAGAATTATTTGTACCACTTGATAAATAGTATTGATAATTAATACGTTTTTGTTCATGGATAATTCAAACCCTCAAATGCACAGATTGGTTCTCGAATTTTCATCAGATTTTCGATCGCATATGCAGAATGAGCGATCGCCCAAAGTAATGCGAAATCGACCAGAAGGTAGAAAATAATTCATGGTTGGTATCCTAGTTTAGGTATACGATAATATGACGTTGGTGAGATGCTTACCAATCTCGGTGCCGCCGATTGACAGTTTGGGCCGGAGAGTCCTGGTTTGCACTCGCACACATATCTATTGCCAGTATCACGGCATCTCCTGCCAGGAGGGCAGGGGTCAGGGTCACACAGGTCCACTTTGAGGTGGCATCTTCGTCCGCCGTATCCTCTGCCGCAGACGCAAGAGTACCCGCCGATGTGGTCGGTGCAAGTGCCTCCGTTCGCGCACGGCGAAGACTCACACTCATTGAACTCGTACTCGCAAAGTTCTCCGGCGAACCCTACGGGAATATTAAATTAGCACTCAGTTCAAGTATCACAGTGCGAACTTCTACTCCGTTAAAGTTAGTTATTTATAGCAAAGGTCTCCCTCTGCTCTCTTGTATGAACAGATGCAAAGTTAACAATTATCCGATTTTCAGTTTTCAAATTTCCGTTCAACATTTCTTTAATTACCTTTCCCAGTGTTTTATCCGTGGTTGTATGTACTTGTAAGCAAATCGTCAACTAATCTATCACCCGGAAATTATCTCTATTATATTAACTTCGAGTTCTTTACTTTCTGAATTAATTCTTTGCAGCTGTGATTTGCTGATTGAAATTATTTTAAACGTGTGTATATAGGCGTTGTGATCTGAATAATCTTCATACGGATAAAGGAACATTATTGTTATTTTACTTCTTTGGTTCGAAATATGGAACCTCCTCTATAAATACTTCAGAAATGAAGATAGGAACAGTTTTAGCCTTCATTTTCTCGCTTTTCTTTCACATATTCTCTTTGTAATCATATTTTGCCTTCTCGGTTTAAGTCAACGCTAAACAAGGAGAAAACAACAAAAGGCAAAAAAGCAATAGAGAAGGATTTCGAATTTGGGATGATGATATGGCTTTGCTACAGTTTAATTATTTTGATTATGAGACAGTCATTTAAGTGGCGAAAATTGGTTTGATTTTAAATATACTCTCAAGTGTTACATTTCCGTAAATCTTTCATAAATATCGAATCTGCCGTTGGCTTTTGATATATTGCCATACAATTAATTTTTAATTAATTTATCGATTTAATTGAAAGCTAGGTTTAGCAACTCTTTTCCCTCCTATTCTAAGAGAAGAAAAATTTGTATAAAAGAAAGTTTTTGATTAAAGTTATTGTACTATCTTTTCAATATGAACCGCGGCTGTATTCATAAATCCAACATCCAGCAAAGTCGTTTTGCAGTTTTGAAGAAAGAAGATCGGGAAAGATAAATTACGGAAGGTAATTCGGAAAAGCTTGTCGCATTATTTAGCCGAAGATGACTTCTTTTAATGTGTTTCTTACGTATGAAATCAAGAAAGCCGAATTGGCTTCTTTTCGAATGAAATAAACTGAGGAGATTAAAATTATATCCACTGTAAGAAGGGAAGGGTTTTCTTGTTTGATGCTTGGGCCTTTCTCTTCGTAGCAAAATTACTTTTGCTTTCTCTTTGAGCAGACGAAGAAAATAAAATTCAGGTCGTTGCGGAATATTGATCGCGTCTTTGAATCAGCTGACAATTCAGGCGTATGCCCTCGCATGAAGTTCAAATCGAAACTAGTGGAGATTTCGTTTCTTAAATTTTCCGAAGATATTTTGTAATCTCTGACAAGAGTAAGTACAAGTTCATTCTCCCAAAAACTATTGTTTAATAGATTAAACATTCAAACATAAAATCATTAAAAACTTTAACTTTATTAATCATTAAAACTTTATTAAAATTATTTGTCAATATAGTTTAGACAGATAATTTTCTTTTCGTTATTCAAAAGTAAAAACACCTTTGTTTCAATATATGGGGAAAATACTAATTGAATAACTTTGAAACAAAGTAAAATAATTACAATTTAGAATTAAGTTCAATTATTGAAGAGAAATAATTGAGTTTTCGATTCCAAATAGATCGTACAGGTATGATGAACATTGCATATATCCACAGTAAAGATCATAGCATAAATCAACAGCAACAAGAAATGCTTTCAAAATGGTGTGTACATACATGTAGGTAGCAAACTGTGGAAATGAAAATTGTTTGCTTAAACGATATCAGTAATTAAAAACTTAATTTAAAGATAACTATTTTATGAATCTAATCTTTCATTCGAAATGAGGTTGCAGAAATTATTTAGTCTGTAGGCAACAATAATAAGTAAGAATCAACAGCAGGATATTCTATACTATTTATGTTAAAAATGAAGGAGGAAGGGGAAATTATCTACAGAAATAATAAGACTCAGCGGTTCTTTTTTCTTTTTAGTTTCTGGACTAAAGACGATTTCTTTTTTGCTAACTTTAATCAAAGGAAGTTTGAAATGGTTGAAACCAATTATTTAATTTAGCGGCGAAGTTACGTTATATAGAGCAGTTGAGCATTAAAAGAATTTTCATCTCATAATGTACGAGAGGATTAAATGAATTTGAAATTTATGCGGAAAAGGTTCCCTTATGAAAAATTCCAGTTGAAAGAATGACTGGAATTACGGGAATAACGATGTGGATTCTTTTTAGAAAAAGGAGGAAAAAGGGTTTGTTCTAAAATAATATGGAACAGAAGTTCTGAAAATATATTTAGTAAGTTTTACACTAGGGAGGAGCGCTCGACTTCAGATGTTAAACTTTAAATTTGGAAATATCGAAGGAAAGAGTTACATTTTAACGTTACGAAACTTTTAAAAGTAAAATTCCAATAGCTAACTGCTACCTCTGGACAGTTTCTCGATTACTTCTCTGATTACTTAGGAAGGGGCGGTATAAGGTCAAAGTTCAAAGGATTAACTTTACTACAGTGTATTACGACACATTTAGAAATGGAAACTACCCATTTCAAAATCATTGAGGAGGGAAAAGAGTAATAGAAGGAAAAAAATTCCTCAAAAGAGGAATTGCCTTAACATTACTCATCCATTTGATCTCACCAGGCTGGCAAAAGCATCTGAAGCCGTCCTCTTGATCGACACATATTCCGTGGACGCAAGGAGATGAGGCACATTCATCCAAGTCTCTTTCACAGGCTAATCCTCCAAAACCAGGAGGACAAGCGCAGTGGAAGTGCGTTGCATTGTCGGCCGTGCAAGTGGCGCCGTTGCGGCATGGAGACGAGTCACACGGATCGCTCTCATCTTCACACGTTTTCCCTGTAAATCCTGGAATATAGAGAGAACATTTATCGAATCATTTGCTTTGATCTACGTCCCAAAAGTGTCACTTTTTATTTATGTCCAAAAAGAGCCTTTTCCACGAGGCAATTTCAAGTTTCTGAATTGTTTATCTTTCTTCATTTCGCTTCGGTTCCAATTTTGAGTACAGGAGAGTGTATGGACGTTTGTGAGCATGGAATAAAGAGGTGGCGATCAGTACTCTAAATTCTCCGATAATTTCATTGTTTTGTTAACTGAATAAAACAAAGAGTCGATTCTCCCAGAATCGTATAATACAGTGAGAGAAGATTATAATCGAATTGATTTTAATTACGTAAGCTTTTGTCTTCTTTTCTACAAAATGTCAAAACGTCCAAAATGTCACCATCGTTTTATCTACACAGCGATACTTTGAAGAATAGTAAATTCTCTCTGGGACGTATGCTTAATTAAATCAAATTCTCTCTTTACTTATCAGAAATGCAAACAGTTTTCATCCGGTTTTTTGAGTTTTCTCCGTCGAAAATTGATATCAAGGCTAAGACAAGCAAATACATGTCGTAGGGTGGCTCGGAGTTTGAGTAAAGTGAGTACATTTTTACTTAAACTCCGAATGAGTCACCTAGAGAGCTTTGATTTACTATTTGATTTCAAATTAGGGTAAATATTCAGAGTTTATTCAGTTTGAAGAAGATTGAGACGTACATTTACCATAAATCACAAAGTTTAAATTACCTTCATAGAGATAAAAACTTATAAATCTGAGTAAAAACTACATTTGAGTAAAAACCTGATGAAACAGGTAAACGGGTATGTGGTTGCAAAGAATTTCCTTTACTAGACTTGCATTTTTAACCAAAAAATTGATTGTTTTGGTAACAAGGATTATTACGCAAAAGGAAAATAAATATCTACGTAATTATTTAGGGGCTAATGACTAATTAAAAGTTAGCAGTTGCTTTTCTCATATTATATTCTAACATAGAGTGGGAACGAAAGAAAGGATACAACTTGGTATTTGAATTTTGATTTCTATTCAATTGAAACTGTAATTGAATTGAAACGCCAAATATTCCTAAATCCAATAAATCAATTGAAAATGTGATGAGACTGTTCCCATTCGGTATGTATGGGGGTTAGCAATTCCAAGATCATTTCACGGAATGCAGAAGACCATGTCTGACGCAATAGATTCCCTTTCGTTTAACTTCCATTTGCTTAAGTTGTATTCGAATGGACGCGTGCAACTACTTGGGTAGATATACTTGGGATTACTTGCACAAGGGGATTTGACGTTGCCTTAGGCTTCTCTGCATTCGCTAAGCAAGCGGTATAACCAGTACATGGCTGAAATTCCAGTGCGCTGTTAGACCATCTGTACCTCGGCCAAGTATTTTTCAACGGAAAACGGAAAGGGCTGACACTGAAGGAGGGGTTAAGGACCAGAGGGATGTCTACATTACCTAAGATCGGCATTCATTTTTAGTTCCTCGCATGGTGCACATCGAATAGGATTCCTGTTATTGGAAGGACGTGTGAGCTAAATTGTTTAGTGTACGGCCTATCAACGTAATTAACGAATGTTGGTGGTCTCTTTCGAAGCCGTGAAGCGAAGGTTTGTTAGGATTGAGATGCCAATGAAAAAGAATGTGAGTGAATTTAGCAGTTGTTAAAGATGCACCACAACATCAGAATTATAGGAAGCTTAGTTATACGAGTGAAGAGTGCTAAAGTTGACTTAAGTCCTCAACATCACCTGCGAAGAGTCTTCTCGTTTGCTTTCAATGGGAAATTTTGACCTCGGCGCCGGTGTGCGGTTCCTCTTCCTCAAGGTAATAGTAAGAAAAGTCTAATTGGTTTAATTCATAATCTTGAATCTGGATCCTAATATGCATTTCACGTTTTTATTTTGTTATTTATTGCATCAATTTTTATTTTTACATTTACAATAATACCCTGTGAGTGAGATAGTTACATCAATACCCATCATATGGCGTTTGGCCGGAGGCGTGAAATACACTGAACTCCCTGACTAACGCCCTGGTTTGCGCGCCCTATACTATCGGGGAAAAGAGACCAATAATAGCCATCCATTCTCGCCCTAGTCTCGCTAAATCTCTTTAAAGCCTAACTTCAAAAAAATCACATTCGCTGATTACGAAACAAAATTATTTCGACAAGGAATGCTCTTATGTTGTAGTGCAAATGGTAAACATGTGTGTTGATATATGATATAGATGTGGTAGCTGTGTCTTGTTACATATTATTTTTTTCATAAGTTATAAGAGTAAGGATTACGGGCCTTAATTGAAAGCATAGCAAACATAGTATACTTTAACCCTCAATTAGTCATAATTTAATTTCGATTTAAACGGCTATTCGACTGATGTTTGGTTCACTCGGCAAAAAAAGCTTGAAATAGCTTCTTTTACCCGTGTACATATTTATTTAAATATCATGAGTACCTTTCTTCGTCGAAACATATTCTTGAGAGATTTTGGAAAGGGTGTGATGCATTCACTTGGATTGGATGACACACATAACCGTATTCCCTTGCCAGTTTTACTTTGGCAGAGCGTCTCTTATCCTCTTTCGCTACCTTCCTCTATCCCGCGGGGAATTTCCTCTAGAAACTGGAGCACCTTTAATCCGAGTCGACCTGTCTTCTCTTATTCTTCGCGACTCCAATATCTAAATATTTTAGGGATATCTCGTCAGTGATTCTTCTTGACATCAAGGGAAAGTTGTTACGGAAAGAAAGTACAAAACACTTCAGACAGAAATCTTTTATCGATCATCACTTAATTTTACGATTGGCGATGGGAAAAGAAGTTTGAAAAATTGAATAAATCACCATAAATTAGCGATAATGATGTAAATAGAGTACTGTGATAAAAAATCAAGACCAAAGATCTGGCTGCCAGAGAACATTTTAGAAGTGAAAGAAGACATTGGTATTATACATATATATAACACGCCATTAAAAAACAGCAATTTTATTAGTGGTAGATGCAACGTATAGTGTTTAATAAGAAAATAGATCAGAAGAAAATTATCTCACTAATTCCAGAAGTAGTTTTGCTATGTTTTCACGTAAAACCTGATTATTGAACAGAATGTAGATATCGTTATGAGTAAAATTAATGGTATCAAACGATACTTGGTGGAATGACATAACTAAAATTCTTTAATATATTTAATTACAAAACATGTACAAATCCACAAAATTAATTTTGTGGATTTGTACATGTTTAAAAGTATTTTAATCATTTGGAGTATCACGAAAAACACTCGAAAAGCAACGCATTCCAATGGTGAAAGTGGCGAACTTGCTTCAAAAAATATATGTAAGTTTTCGAGGTCAATGAATGAAATGATCTTTGCGATTATCCACAGAGGTAACAAATCTTTAATAGACGATGTCGGTCTTTTTATAACATCCGCTTATTCACTACCAATCTTATTTCTTCACGTTTATTTTCGATTTTCATTTGTTTACATGAAAAACGAAAAATTACCCCGAATTTCTATAAAGATTAGAGGTTTTAGAAACACTCCGTAAGTCGTGTTTCGGTTGGCGGAACTCGTATTTAGACGAACGGGAAGTTCCGGATTACCGATTTCTGGGAATCTCTCTATGGGCATTTCGGAAACAATTCTCAAGGGTTCCACAACTGGCAACGAATATTTTCAAATTTCATTCATGTCCATTCCATAATTTCCATATCGATTTATTTCCAAGGTCTCTAAACTCGAGTTATGCCTACCGACATGCGGCTTACGGAATGTTTTTCAACTAGGGTTAACAGCCTACTTCCAACTTCCTATTCTTTCTTTCTCTTATAACAGTAGTTAAGAATTTTAAATTAGGCGTTAATAAGTACTTATTAATGTGATGGTATTGATATTGACGTTTTTGATCTGTTTCTTATCATTATAACTCATAATAATGATATGTAATTGTCACCCACTCTATCGTGAGACTTAAACAATCAATATTTCGTTAGATCCTTTTTTACAGGAATAGTAAGAAATAACATAGGAAGAAGTGCCATTTCTCAGAAGACGTTGTGACTGGACACGGGTTAAAAGTGTTACGACCGTTTATCGTATATCTAACGTGTAACAATTTCCACAGGCATGTAAAGCTTCTTTATATTTTTATACCCGTTTGATAACTTTGCCTGGATTTTTGCTTTGTACGTCGGAATTTCGGTAATACCTTCTCGTGTTGCTATCCTTGATACATGCCCTTTGAGAGCGCGTATCGGCGTGTTAGCTCCTTGAATGCATGCACGCGCCTCGACTCGAAGCGAAGCACCTGTGGAACGGATATTGAAGTTGGAATCGATCCTTGCACTTAATCGCACTTCTGCTCATCCTCTTCCGGATAAAAAGCCGCCGAAGAGATGAAAGCGAACTCTTCCGCTCTGATAGTTTTAATTCAAATTTTCGTCGAAGGGATTTCGTTTACAGTGGCGGACTTCACTTCCCGAAAGAGATTTTCCACATCCAGTTAATGTTTTACGCTCTTCTGCCTTTAAAACGTCGGATTTTGCAATATCCTAGATCGAAGTTATGAGGCTTGTTTCAATTACGGTTCTTGCGCTTAGCTCGCTTCTCGGTGTTTTAGGGATTTCTTTCGCTTCCGTTTCGAAATATAAGAGAATCCAGCGCTTCATTGAACGACTGCTGCGTGCAAATTCCATCACAAAATGTAAGCCATAGAATTTGACGCTAGTTAGTGGATCGCTATCTAATACACAGGTTTATGTTTTTCAGTTTTCAACTTTTCTCACTCGAGACTGATTTGGCTCGCAATGCATTGATCATTAAGTTAAGTTTATTATTTAAAATGATTTATTCCCATTAAAAATATCGTACTCACGTGATCAGGAATAAAATATTTACTATGTAAACTTTTCCCAGATGATAGATGCTATTGGATTGGATCGAAGCTGGTCGTAATAAAAAAAAACAAAAAGAAATCACCAAAAGTCTTTTTGTCAATTTATTGCGAAATAATTGTGCACGTATTAAACTAACCTATTCAGCAAAAAATTATCACCTATTAGTCGTAATTGTTAGTGTGATAATTCTAATAAAAATAAGCTTCTGATTGCACAGGAAAAAAGTAGGGGGAAGGAAATGTTGGTAGGACCTCTGTGACGGTTTCTTCAAATCTTTAACAATTCACAACCACTCTTCGACAAACAGAAAATCATGCAGGTCATGAAACAATCTTATATATTGGCCGAGACTCGTCTCAGCACATTATTCAGAGGCACAAAATTTGCAGCGCTTACTTGTAGAATCCTTTGTTTAATGAAAAACAATCTCCCGCTACACTGAAGTAAGAAGAATAGTAAGTTTTTTCCACTGGAAGATCATTGTGCGATATGCGAAAATCAATGCAGAAATTTTTTCAGATAGAGAAAGAAGTACCGAACTCAGCGCGATGAAAACTTCTGATAGGCATCACATTTATTTGTCATCGTTATCAGATTTGAACATGATCCTGTCTGATGCGGAGAAGGTTATATAAATGATCTTTCATGCTTTTCCATATCAGATTAAGAACGAGAAATCGGCCACGCAAAGATAAATATGAATCGGAGAGATCGTTAACATAATAACCCTCTTTTAAACATTGTTTATGGAATCCTACTTTAGGGGCGAATTCAACGATATGTTCCGTGATTTTTTCTTAGAATCTACGGAAATATGTGAACGTGAAGTAAGCCTAGGGAATCTGAAATTGAAAGTTAACCCATTATTTGACTATACTGTAGCTGGACTATCACAAAAAAAGGCGGAGGACGCTGTATTTTAGCAAAACTTCCTTCATTTACACTTTAAAAATGAGTTTGTAGGGAACGAAAAATTGGAACGGATAAATGGCGATATTCGATTCCGGTTCGGGTTGAAGAATTTAATCTTTTTTCGTTTTGGGCTCGGGTTTAACTCCGTTAAAATTACGGTATTTTTCGGTTTCAATTTTTGGGTCGGTTCCGGTTCGACGCCCTTTGTCAACGTGAAAGTCACAAATTCGAAAACTTGGATTTTATCTTTTTGAAGGATAACACTATCATCTTAAAAAAGAAAAGAGAAATTCTTTTATTCGCAACTTATTCCATTTGGCTTGGTTTTTAGCGCCTGATACGAAGGTAAGAAGAGTGTATCTTTCGAATTTGGGGAAGAGAGGATATCCGATTAAATCCTTGAAGACAAAATCCAACGGGATTGGCAATAAATGTCACGTCGGAAGTGAAATTCGTTGAGGTTCTTGCTTCTCTCTCAATCTCCTTCTTTTGGTCGGTAGCAATAAAAGGAAATTTGATCCGGCTATCGGTGTCTGATAGGTTATCCTCCAACTGTATTACCCAAAACTCATTTCTGGAAACTATTTTCTTCATTTTTCGATGACATGTCTTGTATATGTTGTACCAGAAGATAACTTTTGGAAATATTTCTATTTCGAACATTTATGATTAGACCGAATTCATTCAACAACGAAAGTATACGACTATTTATAGATCGAAATTTAAGTGTGCTCTAAGTTTTCCTTTTCAAGTATAAATTTTTGTTTTGATAAAGTTATTCATTTAAAATATTGTCAGCAAATAGACACACCACTAACCTCGGGGATTTCGTAAATGTTAGTTTAGAAATTAAGATTAATTTTTTCTTACGGTAGCCGCTAAAACAGTAACCAATGTCAAAATTTGACCGTAAATTAAATTGAAGCCTCAAACAAAAATGTTGGTTCCTGTATCTCATCAGATAATGAAATATTTATTTGTTCCACAATAACAACAACACATTTAAAACTATCGTATAACCAAGACAGCAGCGTGGATAGTTTTGGAGGAATTTTAACGATAGCCTGATTCGCTGATCTTGTTCGTAATATGGTTGCAGAAAGTGCAGGAAAAAGTTGCTTTTATAATCAATGCCTCAAAAGTATACTTCAAAAGGTATTATAATATTTTTAAAATTCAGTTCAAAAAGTTTCACCATATTTATATTTTTGTAACTTTAAAAAGTATAGTATATATTTGAGAGTATTTTGAAGAGTTTTTTTTTGTGAAAAGATCATTCCGAAAACATTTCCAAATGTTTGGAATTTTAGCTTTCTTGAAGCTTCCATTAAAATTTTTTGGAAACCTTAATAAATGTGGAATTTTGGACTTGATAGATCCAAGGAGTTTGCTGGCGTATCTTTTGAAAAATATCGTATTACATGAATTTCTGTTAGTAACAACTTATAGGTTCATAAGATATGCATCTCATTCACTATTTTTGAAAATGTTTGAAATGCCTGTATCTAATGAAGTAAGTAAGATATTATAACAGGAAGAAGCAACTTTTGAGGTAGATTTTCGCCTTGTTTTTGTTTATCACGGCTGATTTTATCGACTCCACGTTCTTTCACTGAACTTAAATCCTCAAAATATTGATTATTTGATGGAGGAAGCGACAATACAGAAGTCGCTGAGCCTCTAAAAAACTCGTCGTAAACGTTTTTTGTTCAGACCGTGAAATTTATACCTCCTCCATGTTAGGACGCATAATATCAGGTACATCTTCTAAGATCGTACTTTCTTTGAGTTTATTAAGTAAATTGAACCTTTGTTTACTTCTACTTTGCATCTTCTACAAATTCCCATCCTGAGTCCTGAAGCATCATACTAACGCTCGCTGATTTGTTGCAACAATTCTTTATGAAATGTATCTCCTTTCGCTGTGCCTTTCTATTATTCGAATGCAACACTTTTTAGCAGGGTCCCATACTCAATATGCACACTCAAGGTGAGGCCTAACGCAGAACGATTTCGCTCACGGACCTTTTCTTCGCTCGTAACGACTATTATTTTGACGAATGCGAGTTTCTTGAGTGCTCGTCTACATCTAGGTATCCCATGTTGAGTTATTTACAAGGGTTACGCGAGGTAGTGAGTTATTTGCATATAGAATCAAACTTTTACGACAATAAACGTTAAATTTACGATCCGAAACAGAAGAGAGAGATCTCTGTATGACGGTGAAATTTTTTTCTTTATCTTGCACTAAGCATTGCATAACAAAAGAAATCTGTAGGCTGTCGGACATCTCGTTTTGCTGGTCCGAGGCTCACGAATTATTGATGTGGTTGATAAGCTGAGGACACATGGAACGTGGTTTGATTCCTAAGTCACTCTTCGATATATCGCACATTGATGGATGAGTGCTTATTGAAGTTGTCACGTGGCCGATGATCCGTCTGCATGATGGATTCTTAATTAGCGGACACGTCAACCCAAGTGACTGTGGACGGATTAACTTTGATGAAGTGCGGAGCCGAATGAAAGCGCAGATGTTTCGACAACTCCGACATCGGGATTTTAATCGTTTAAAAACAGGGCATGTGAAGGCGAACAATGTGCAGTGACGGATGTAGGCCACTGCTGCATTGGTAATGCGGTCATCGTTGTAATGAGGGCCGGCTTTTCAATTCCTCTTTGATTTCTATCGATTCGCCGCCACTCTTTTCAACTGTTATGACTAAAACCGCGTCGCAAATGAAGAGATAGTGGAAAAAAGTAAAAGTCTCAAAAGAAGATGGACTGTTTAAAAAAGATTCTTCCACTTATCATTTAATTTGAGATACGTTTCTACATTCCGCTGCTTTTCTTATATTTTTCAATTCCTCTTGAATATGCTGTAATTTATTTGTCAGCTAAAGTATTAGTATTAGTATTGTTAAAGGTGCTTCGACAGCTAAAGTCATTTCGGACATATGGAGCCCACCGGGAATCGAACCCGGCACCGCTTCTACCTATCGCGAACGCGCAGCCCACTTGGCTACTCCAGAATACATAAATCGAAATAAAATCATCGAAAATAATATTTCGCAAGATAAATTTAATTCAATTGTTTTTCCTAACTTCATTGTTTGGGTTATCGGGTAATCTGTCAAATTTTTGACAAATCAGAAATCCAAGAAATCCAGAATCCAAGAAATCAGATGGAAAGATTAATTTATTATTTTATCTTTCTTATTTACATATGTGACCATTCAAACTGCAGTCGGCATTTCGCTTCATCAATAACAGCTCGCAATCTCTTTCGATCTTGCGTATTATCTTCATTTCAAGTACTTGTTATACATTCGCTGAGCTTCGCAGTCTCTCTTGGTAACCCACAATCGGAGCCATAGTCTTCGAGGTGAAGCCTTCGGTTTCCAAGTTAAGGCAGCCTTCAAAGTTGCGCTGTTTTCTTTACAAAATAATTGGTTTGCTCTGCTGAAACATCTATATTTGTATTGTCCCACAATTTATGGCTCTCTATTAAGTTTTAATATCACCTATCACGTACTTTGAAGTCCATATTTGTCCGTTACCTCTAATTTCCATCTTCACTCTAAGGAACAAATATTGCACTCAAATTTTTTTTCAAATATTAGCAGTCATATTTCTGTCCTCTTGATAATGATCAAACCTTAAAACTAGTGAAGCACCACAGGTGAATTACAGTTTTATGAAACCCAATTTCAATTCTTAACTTAACTTAACCTTAATTCAATTTTATTCAACAAAAGCTTTTGCAGGATTCAGTGAGATTTGTTTGCGTTTAGTAATCTTGTGTGAATCTCTGTTTCTTCTTATTCTTAGCTACTTTGATGACTTTTAAAAGCTCGAACCTTCTTCTAAAGCTTTAACAACGAAACAGCAAATATTCTTCGTCACCTCAGTATATGACGACCTGTTCGTACTTCATTTTGAAGCCTTTCTTTCTTTGACTCGTCATATTAGCATATAAGGCAAGATCTTTAAGCCTCTTTATGATTTTTTCTCGATTCTATTGTAGTTATGATTCGAAGGCAATGAAGGGTAGTGTCCCTTAGAAAAAGTGGGGAATAAATCCTCAGAAATAGCAAAAGAAGCATGGAATAATGCTTATAATAATTTCTTTAATGGAAGTAGGAAGATGGGCCCAATTACATCCATTTTAATCAACATATGCGAATGTAAACAACTATTCCCTAACCAGAACAGTCCGATTATCCGGGACCCGGACCCGGGATCTTGCATTAATGCAAACCACTCCGCCACTTCGGCCAGTAGAGTCATTCACTTCAGAAATAGATCGCGAAGAAATTGGCACAAAATATTAGCGGTTGAAGGATTCAAAATACGGCGAACATCTTGCTCAAACCATCTCTTTACTATACCGCTTGAGAGAAAATCACGTATCCACTCCGATAAATATGAAATCAAATGTTTTCGGATTGGGGTTTCATTGAAATGTCGATACTCTTTTGAAGTCTCACGGCTTACAGAAAATAAACGCAATTTGTATCATCCCTTTTGATAAAACGGCCCTAGGGATTTATGAAGGACGGACGCTATGGAGATTTTGTGCACAAGAGGTATGCTTTGACCTCTTCCCCGCTTCCGAAATTCCATATATACGAATTTTGCCGCGCCCCAGTTTCATCATCCTCGATGAATTTATTCGAATTTCGGGACAGTGGTAAAGGCACGAATACGTGATCTTTCGAATCCGTTTCTTTATCTGGAAGAGAGTGGCCGATATCGTTCCTTCGTTAGCGATGCGCTCGACCGCGAAAGAGCGTTTCGCGAACGTTCGATGTGCGGCATTCATTTATTCATCCGGCATCTCGGCTTATCCGAAAAAAATATTCAAATTTCCCGATCTTCTCTTTTCATATCTTCCATAGGATGCGGAGAAGCGAAGGATGCGCATCGTGGAAAATGGCGAAGGAAAAAATGCAAATGCCGCGCGCGTTCTCACATCCGAGCCGTGTAAGATGGCGTCCGTCCTTCGGGCGTACCTTTCTCCTGCATCTTTCATACTCCGGGGGAAAAGGGCCAGTCACTGAGGACTTCGAAGACGAGCGAGCAAAGTTATGAATTCCGCCGGAAGGCACTACGGCCCCTATTTATATCATTTCGCAATCTTCTTCCGTCGGTAAAGGGAACGAGAAAATTGCGTGAAAATCGCCCAAGTTAAACAACCGTTCGCCCTTAGGGATTCTTCTCTTCATATCTCTCCCCTCGTAACTGTGTTCCTTTGGGAAGGGATACCTTTGGCATGTAACCCTCCAATAATCGTGACGCTGCACGCGTCGTGCAAATTTTCTGAGAGGTCTTTGAGTTTCGAGAATGTTACACACTTTTCAATCAACAAGCTGATGGAAGAAAGAAAAGGTTGGAACACGGCTGTTAATGAATTAGAGGTTTAAAAACACTCCGTAAGTCATATGTCGGTAGGCGGAACTCGTGTTTAGTTATGTGAACTTTAGCTTAGTGAGTAAGCAATGTGATTCATATCTGCTAGACATCTGATTCAGAGATCTTTTACTCTAACTTGCCGACCTCCGGAATTCTTCGAGTGCTAGCTTTCTAACATTGAGGTCCCGAGATCGTGTACTGGTGTATGTGTAAGATCAAAAGATCGTGTACTTTTTTCCGGTGTAGGTCAGGGTGTATGTGCTTTTCGTTTGTGTCTGTGATCGTATGAAATTAATAAAATGGATATAGTTGGAGACTCCTGTCTCCATTAAAGAAATAATAATAATAACAACATATACGTATTTATTCAAAAAATGCTTATAAATTGATGCAAACAAAATTTAGTGATTCCTGCACAGTTCCACATTGGAATAGGATTTATTTAGCGAATAAACCATTATATCGTTCCTGCTGCCGGGTCCAACAAAACAACTTGGAATGTGATCTGAACTTAGAAAATTTTTTCAGAAAAATACGTCAGTTTGACATACAAGTTCGTGAAAAGAGACCGTCAAAGTGATTAGGAGCAGCGAGTTTTGATACATCCTTCCTTATTGGTTCTCAACCTCCTCAACAATTTCGTCATAACATTATGAATCTCGCGCATCACAGCTATGTGCAGAATTTTTTAAATGAGAATGGAATCTCCAATATCTGCGTTCTGCAAAATATTTCTACGTCTACTAAGTTACTTGGTAAAACGAAAGGATAATCTCATAGTAGTATCCCATTCATAGAGAAGTCAGAAACAATAATTGGGCAATACGGCATGGAATGAAGATAATGTGGGTTCTCTACGTTTCTTCAGCCTGTTTTACCAAGAGTGAATGTAGTTCTTACAGGTTGAGTCGACAATCGACCTCAAATCCCTGAAAGATATCGACAGATGAACTGCCGTAACTGAGGATTGAACCCCGGCCGACAGCGTGACTGGCCTGGCCGGTCTTAACCGTTAAGCTACCCAAGGTCCGCATAAATAGATTAGCTATAAATTAAATAGGTGTTTCTTTTCAATGGTCCTAGAGTCTATATAATTTATCTTTGCGGATAAGGAGGCGGAGTAAGAAATATTATTAATATGTTATATATTTTAGTGCGCTGGGAAGGATACCAATCAATGATTATATAAAAGCTACTCGTATTGATTGAGAGATAAGTTATTGGACTTATCGGAGACGCTCGCTATCTTCTTCGAGTTTCGTGGGAAATCAGTCTCTCTCAACTCAATATTGCTACGTGAGTTATACTGCTTTTCTTACTATACCAATATAGACCCCCTAGAGTTTAAATGATATTGTTAGGGATCAATTCAAGGTACGGAGTCGATAGGAGTCTGGGGGAACATTGTAAATTAAAATTTACTTAAAAAAATAAAAAACAATATATTTAAAGTAACAACACAGAGCTGAGATAAACTGATTTCTCATGGACCTCCAATCAAATTTTTGATAAGTTTATAGATAAGTCGATTTAATCTACTAATCTTTGATTTGTCTCCCTCTTTGTATCCTAAAAGACTTAATGCTTCTTGCTGCGCCTCATCCTTAACCGCCAGATTCTTTTAATAGACCATAGTTAGTTGAAACAATGAACATGGCCACAAATATACTCAACGATAGCATTTTTGACTCGAATGTTTTTACGGTGATAATGTATGTATGTGCGTGAAATTCAGCACTACACTAAATACAGCTTGAAATCATAATAAATTTCGGAGGAAGCCGAACGAGGCATATTCGCTACCTTTCTCACGTGGCTGCTCAACCAATCACTCCGATATACCCCATAACTAATGCAGGTGAGCTAGATTTGTCTTGTTTACAAGGGAGAGATTGATATAAGCTTTGCATATCCGCAGTAATATAATGCTCCAGTTTAGCTTATGGAGTCGGTCGTCGGTATTGTTCAGCTCCGATTGGATTGAAAACGAGGGTCAGGAAAAGAAATATCTCAAGCGAAGGGATTCGTAGAATTTATTTATCCCTTTTCCCTTCACAACTCATCCTTCTTTCCGCTCAGTATGTTTCCTTCTTTCCAATCTCCAACTTCGCTTCCATCCTTTCTCCATTTTCTCTGAGAAACGATTTCGTATCCCCTTTTCTCATTTTCCCCATTTTTTCTTCTCGCGAAGTTCCTTTAAGGCTTTACTTACCCTATTCCTCTTGACCTCAATCATTTTATTACTTTCAAAATGCTTCGTTCCAATGATGACCTAGATTTTGACTCACAGCGTTTAAAATTCTTTTCCTAGAAATCAATCACAATCCGCGTTTATTTTCTTCTAGACGCCCATGTCTATCTATGCTTTGGTAGATCGTAACTCGGGCTTTGAAATAATTTTTCACCGGTGAAAGTTGGTTCTATAAATTTTTATGACGAAGAAAAAGAAATTTCAATCATTGTTGTAGTTTAAAGTGGATGTTTAATATGATATCTTCTTTTAAAACACGTTCAAATCTTCAAGCTATCAGTTTGATAGTTCTTTCGAAGGCATAACGTAAGGTATAAGGCTATAAGGTATTCTTCAGCGTGTTCGGATCTTAATGTAGCTCATCTTAAATATGGAGCTATGTAATTATTTCGCATGCTACGGCATTTTTTTGCGGTAATAGAGAAGTAAATATCAATCGATTATTTTGTAAAGGAGTTTTCGTTTCCGAAAATTCCAAATAAGCTTATGGATTCTCGGAGTAATATAACTGCAATTACGGACCAATGATGAAATTTTCACTCAAATTATTGGGTAAAATATAAAACGGCAAAAGAGCCATAACTGTAGGTGAAAGATTCTGCAGTCATTTTTTCGTATATAGTTAACTTCGGTATATATGAAAAAAAGCTATAAAATATAGATACGATTTACCATGTACTAGATTAACTCGAAAGATATACGTTTTTTCTAGTGGTGGATATTTAAACATTTAAATCCTTTGGGCCAAAAAGATTAGTCTTCCTCTCTAAACACAGATATCTTAGAATAAAAATCCTTAAAGATCTGTTAAAGTAGTTCATGGCTATAGGTAGGATAAGAATTCAAACATTTTTTTCAATGTCATTCTCTGCGTATGTCAAAATGGTACGTCACACTTGTGTTCGCAGATTTCTATCAGAGAAAGTGATTTAACGTTGGATTCTTTTCCGTAAGTATTAAAAGACCGGCATTTCATAGCCTATTCAAAATCTTAGGACTGCTTCGGTATTTTACGTAGTATATTGTCGGATCAATACTTATAGATATTTGCCTCCACCAAGGACTGTTTGAATAGCGAATGATTTCGTGTTGATCTAAGATGTAGACTTTTTAGACTTTTTCTGCGAATCGCTTTCGATTGTAGGTTAAACCCTCTACTTATCTTCTAAACCTTATTTCTTTCTATTTTCCTTGGTGTTTCTTATCACAGTTTAATTTGCTCTAATGTTTTTATTTTCAGCCCCTCCATATCGTGCCACAGCCAATAATAAGGGATTTCTCCTGTAGAAGAAATATTGATAAAATGCTTCGAACGCTAAGGTCATTTCGTACATATAAGCTCCAACGAGGATCGAACCCGGGACTAATTTCACCAAAGTCGAACACGCTGCCCACATGGCTAACCGGAGCCCGATTTTTCCAGTATATGTGGATTTAGTTATTAATATAGGGAAAGCGTTAAGAGGGAGAGATTGAAAAAGACTTTAAATCATCGATCTGAATCGTTTTGTTGCTCGGACGTGAAATGAGGACCCTCAGAATGAAGGAGAGTAAAGTATGGGATGCCTTAGAATTGTGTGCGTCGCTTAGGATAAGAAAATTAAGGTCGGTTGATAGAAAACAAAGGAAGAAGTGCTGGAGATGCTAGGAGAGGAGAGGCTTTTCCTTGTAAAAATGAAACACTAAGGAAATGACTGCGTCGAACAGTGAGAGGGGAGGTATTTAGAAAAAAGGAGGGTAGTATGTAAGGGATAGGACGGAGAGAATGACAAAGATAAAAGTAATCGGGTGAGATGAATGGCTGTATAAGTCATAAATACAAATAGGAAAGGACAGGGAATTTTAAGACACACCTAACTTGAGTTATATAACGCATGTCCATAGGATAGAGTAACGACTTATAATGTTGGAATATCATTTTTAAAGTGCACATGAATGAGTATAACCATGATGGTGCTTGAAGTTGAAATTAAGATATTATAATGGAGTAAGATATCCTATGGGAAATTTCTCATAAACGTTAATGTACGACAGATTTTGTCGCCTTGCAACGTCATCGGTTACACTTAACACTTGCATTCAGGTTACATTTACACCTATATCTTAAAATTAATGGTATACAGCGATACTTGGTGGAATGACATAGTTAAAATATTTAAAAAATATTTAATTCAAAACTTGTACTAATTCACAAAATATTATTTGATGAATACCTCTATTTATCCTGTATTAATACATCTATTTAGCAACGCCGAGGTCCCGGGTTCGAATCCTGGTTAGGGCATGGTCGTTTGTGTTCGTATAGGTTAATTGTAAGAGTGGTCTCAATATACCAAAATCTTATTTTGCGGTCATTGTCGGATCGGCCAAAGTAGCAGAAGGGGGTCGCATAATACTGATTACGTCTTCCGCAAATGTACTATCACTGAATTGACCAACGCAGCCTAGCTTCTAATCTCCTTTTATTCAAGGATTTCCAACCTGCATCTGATGGCATTTTCGTAGCGCTTGCTTTTTCATCGTAGCAATTTTTAACAAAGGTAAAATGTCATAGAGGGGTTGGGTTGAGAAGATTGGAAACAATGAGCGTTACAAAATAAGTCGTTAACGTTTGAGAATTAATTACTCAATATCTAGTACATGCAGTTGGGTTAATTGGCAGAGAAGAAGGAAGAGGATAATTATGATATCGATGAAAGGCGTGTGAATGAGTGTGCGGGCTAGTCACATCTTCTGCGCATCCCTTTTTCCGTCTGCCTTTTTCGGTTTCCAATCGAAGAGCGTCCTCCTCTGAAATCCCATCTCTGCTCCTTTTCAAACCGACGTCGATTGGCCCTCTCCCTTTCGGGAAAGGCCTTCCGCGTCTCAAAGGCCTTTCTTATCGCTCTCTGCCTCGCACACTTCCTCTCCTAAGAAATCCATCAGAGAACCGAGCTCGGAAATATTTCCCGACGTCCATTTCGGAGTGCCAAATCCTCACGATTGCGCATCCATTTTTAATAATCCGCGAGGAAAAATATCTTTTTTGTCTTCTCCCTGTCGGATCTCTCGACATTTTCGAAAAATTTGGTTGCGAATGCTCTTTCAGGAAATTGTTTCTGGAGCTCAGGCCAAAGAACATCGTATTATTTGATTGTGAAGTACGTCGAGTTGTATTTTGAGAGAAGGGCGATTGTTTGAACGGTGGCACTTTTTTCAAAGCGGATTGCATGCATTACTACGCGAGGAATTGTTCGGTTATAAAATTTGAGGAAACATCCAAGCTATGAGAAATCGTTAATAAGAGTTGTTTGTTAGCTGTTAGATAATTCTGGCCTATAACTATAACTAGACCATCTTGAAAAGTAGGCACAGGTATCCTTAACCGGGAATGCGAGCCTATCAAATGTATGACGATAGTAGATGCTTTCATATATTTTTCATAAGGACGTTTTTGGTATTATACGAAAAATTATGTAAACATAGGAGGATTATAAAAGGGTCTCAGGAATTCTCAAGATCTCACGATCACACTATGAAATATTGCTCTACTGTACTGATATTTTCAACCTCTTTTGTCATGCACCATCCTTGGCTGACCTTCTCCTTCATTGGTAAAGGTAACCACGTTTAGTTCAGCGTTGGCCAACGACGAGCCACAACTTCTCCAATCTGTACGGCGGGTATTATGCGCCTGGTTGATTGTATTAACTAATGGTGATATTTTTGACTGTGAAGTATTCATCCCGAAGTCCGGTTGAACATCATTCCCACAACTATTAGCTACCAAAAGCCGGGTTAGGAGAATGAGGTTTCCTAGGCAAGATGAGGAATGAGGTAATTTATACTTCCTCACCAAGCCAGAACGATATATGCGGATTAAGTCCACATAAATGAAGCGTAATGACTCTACGACACTTTTCGTAGAATTACGTAACGAGAGACCTCAATCAATGCCATTATTCAGCATCACTCATATCTGAGTAGTGTATACATTTCATTTTATCACAGCCTTCCTCAAAACTTAGACAAAAGACTTGCTGGTGGAGATATGCGCATCACAGTTAGAGAAACCACTCTATAAACGCTCGCCTGTAGCAACTATTTCACAAACATTATTAATTGTATCGCAAAAGTTACGAGAAAACTATACTTTTTATTATCTAAGTTAGCCTTGAATATAAAAGACGTTCTTCCAAAGTTTAAAAAATTACTTACTCTCCCACACTGTAGTTATAATGATACTTGATTTAATATTTATACCAATAGATATACTCATATTCAGTCGTATTCACCACAAAACGTTTTCTGCTAACTTTCCTTTCCAAAGCGTTTTATTTCTGAAAGTTCGGTGGCTCAAATTTTCTGTGTAAAGTTTAAATTTCTGCTTGTTTCAACTGAAAAGTTTCATAAGCGGATCTCTTTTGGATTGAAAATGATCTTATTTCTTTGAAATATGTTGCAAAAGCCTTAATTTATCAATTTTAAAAATCGAAATATCGTCGGTAGAATATTTTCCCACTTCGAAAAGAGATTAACCACAGCTTTGGTATTTGGATTTAATTTCTAAAATTATTCGTTTCTCTGACATATCAAAATTTTCATCACAATACAGACGATTCTATATGGAGAGCTTTCATATATTTTAATCGATAAATGTAGTTCACCTTTCAAATTTCCTGAAATTCAAATATTTGTCGCTCAGTTTTGAGTGTAATATGAAGCGTAGACAGGATGACAAATAAAACTTTTTTAATCGCCTTTAATAAGAAGCTATCTTCAATTTTCCATAAAGGTTAAAATCTGAATGCAGTTCAAAGAAGAAAATAATTAGACTCGGATAGCCAAGTGGACAACGTGTTCGACTTCGGTGAAAGCGGCTCCGGGTTGGATTTTCATTAGGAGTCTATGTGCGAAAGACTTCAGTAGTCAAAGCACTTTTAGCAATACTACTACAAGAATGTAATATTAAGTGTATGAAGTTAAAGGTACCTATGAAGGATATGTTTGTATTTGTCTATGAATATTTTTGATCTGTCTGCAGAAATCATAACATAAGCCAAAGAAGAGCTGTTACCATGCGGTAATAATAATTATTACCATTTACGTTCGCTGAAAACGTTCACTTCACTTCCGCTTTTACAGAGCGACAGAAGCCATAGAGTCTAGGTTATCCAACAGTAACTGTTCATGATCCGACACTTTCATACGATTAAATCTTACAAATGACAGAATCAGTGTTCATATGTCTTTGATGTAGATAAATATGTATTTTGTATTTTACGCCCTGTCTCCGTGGCCCTGTAACTGTTCCTTCTTTACTGATATTACTACATCGGAGACATCCGTTACCATCGATAGGCTGACTAGCAATACAGAAACATTTCAGCATTTCGTTTCTCAGATTTTTCTTTCATGATGATCCTAAATTTATCTTTGATTAATATTTTACCACTTTTCCAAATTTGAAAAGTTGGAAATTATTCAATTTCTTCTTGAACACCAAGGGTAGGTACTTCATTGATCATTAACGGGGTGCTCATTTACCATGAGCACTTGTATATCGTTACGTTATTAAATTGTCTCTGTAACCTTTCCAGAAGAAAATCAAATCTTTAAGTCGCTCGTTAATAAGTGATTGCTTGTGAAGTGAAAGAGGAGATCGTACAGCCTTAATGTAAGGTTTTTTAATAATGGTCTTTTGTTTTCTTCTCCTTTCATCTTTCTCTTTGTTTTCTCTTCGCCTCTCTTTCGCTCTCTGAAAGACACCTTTTCTCGGGTTCGGAGTAGATATTCGTTCGTGGATTGCCTTGGATGTCAGTCTGCGGAACCAATAAAGCCCTTGATCTTTATCTGTTTTGGGGAACTATCCATTGAAGGTTGCGATCATTTTCTGGTTTATTGCTGCTTTCTCTTAATGGAAAATGAAAAGTTAAGGATTAGAGTCAATGTTTGATGTCACAATGGAAGGATACATTGCAGTTGTCATAGAGTTACATCACGATACATTGGAGTTGTCATAGAGTTACGTATACGCTGGTTATGAAATGTGAATCGATTCTTTAATAAGGCGTGGTTAGACCAAGTAGGCATCTCTTTCACCTAACCTCAATTTTCAATAGACAAGTTAGATTTAATTTCTGAGAATTGGTGTGGATGTATGATTATTTCAATCAAAGTCCACTTCTCTGCACAAAATGAGTACATAGTAACTTCGATTATGATAATTCATTTTTCTATGATCAATTATCCTATGAAAATTTTCTCGTAGAACTAGAAACCGAAGGAATGTACCAAAAAATCTTGTAGATTCTGCCAATACAAATTTCGACGGGGTAAAATTTCGGGCATGAAATAGAGCTAGGAATTTTATAAATAAAAAGAAACTATTAAATGAATATAACCTAGACCGGTGAATCGGTTTTTTTTGGGTATAAAATGGAATATTCAAATTAAGTTAGGGGTGATCTGTAATTACATCAGTAAAAGGGACTTCCCAGTTTCATCGAACGAGCAAAAAACTATGAAAGTTATCATTGGATATATCTTTGGAAATTGGATTTTGACGGGTACTGAAATTACCATTTAAAGGAGATTTAATGTAATAACTTGCATGATGTAATATATTGATTCAATCTTTCTCTGGTTCATGTCATTTTTTATCTTTATCAAGTGATGTTCCACCAAAATTTGAACTCAAAAATTGAACTGTTTAATTTAATTCAAGATTCTTTCTATTTGATGTTTAATATATGATTTACAAAATAAATACTCGAAAAAAATAAATTATAGGTTGAGGTAGCCCTTTCAGCCTATTTCGGCCGATTGAATCTCTGCTTTTCTCGTTACACTATAACATTTATTCTTGACGCATAAATATTAAAATCCCCTAAAATAAATTTCAAACTCAGCAATATCTCAGTGGAAACAGTTTGTTCCTGATTTATATTCAGAAATCGAGGTGAAATTTATGAAAATGAGCTAAATACAGGTAAATACAGGTTCAAACTAAACGCACAATTTCTTTTGCCGGTAAGCAAGTCTGTGCAGTAACCAATATGCTCTATTTTTGAATTCTCCAATTATTCGATAGCCGCATCGATATTCATAATGTGAATCCGAAGAAAAATGAATAGAAAGGTTAGCAAGGGAAGAACTATTTTTATCGAGCTAAATTAGAAATCAGATTTCCAGTAAAGTAATTTTAAAGATCTATCTAATGCAGAAATCCTTGAGAAATGCATGAGTGAGTCCACGGAAGTCTGAACGTTTCTCTCAATCCAGTTTGATTTTGAAATGCGCATTTGTAACTGATTTGTAATTTCGATAATGGCTACCCAACTTAAAAATCAGCGACACACGTTCAAATCTCAGGCAGTTTACTCTACTTTCAAGCTTATTCCTGCTATTGGGTTTCCATTATAGTTGAGTAACCAATTTAAGACACTTTAAAGTCAAAGAAAGATTAAAAAAACCTTCTTTGTGGAAAAGTAGACCGAAATAAAGATTGTATTAACACATATGCTCGGAAATGAACGTTTTACTTGCATGTTTATGAAATTTCCTTCCTTCTTTGCTTCTTTGGCATCTCTGATTGGATGATTCAATGTTTTATAAGACATTAGTCACGATGATACAATGATTGCACAATTAGAAATCATTAAAATGTATCAGAACTATAACGTGTTCACATCAAAGTGGCGCAATTAATCAAAAGAATTTATTTTTCCTACCTTTTTCGAACTCAATTTGAGGATTTTATGCTCACGGGAAGGGACCCTTCATTTCCCCTTGAAAAGTAGACCTCCAGTGAACGACATCCCTTCATTCCTCTGCCTGTTTAATGTGAGCAGAAGGAAAAACAAACACGCATTTGAAAACGTCTGAATACGGAGCCATCATTTAATTTTCCCTCTCAAAAGTGAGAATGTTAACTAAGAGTCGTCGATATTAATCCGGCAGAAACTTTCAGAGGCTCTCAGGTTTACGCAAACATAGACGCGAAGGACTCCATCTAGAGAGGGCAATTTCATTTTTCTGTCCACCTATCTTATCGCCGAGATGATTAATAAAATTCACCCTCTAGTGCTATTCCCCTCTCTTATCTGCATTTTAAAAGAGCGGGGGGAGTACACAGGTGGTGCCGAATGCTCATTTGGATCTCGTTAATTAATCTTGCCCTCTTTGGGATTCCTGGGGACAGAAAGGGTTCCTAGGATTGCGTCATTCCAATTAAAGACTCTGTAATCTACTGGGGTACACTTACTTTCGGAAATGCTACAATCCTTTTGACCCGGGGCCCATGTCCTTGACCTCAGCTCATGACTCTCGTCTTCCTTTAAACTTTCCCGTCGCTTTGCTTCATGTCAAACAGAAAGGAAAGTGATCACCGCTAGGAGACGGATTACTCCACTGATATTAAATGCAACGTTAATTTATAAATAATATAAAATATAAATA
>KZ308196.1:331959-428326 GCA_000376725.2 Ladona fulva | reverse complement strand
AGGTTATTTCGTTCATTTTATATATGTTTTAGTAAATGTGTGTATTTAGTAAATGTAGTAATTTAATATTTATCTATATTTTAGTAAATGCAGTTTTATAAAATTTTCAAGCATTACAAAAGCTCCCAAGGAAGAATGGACTTGAAAAAAGTCTGACGGGACCGGGAAGAATACCGTAAGATTTTTTTCAAGTCCATTCTTCCTTGGTATTTTTCCTGGGTGCGCACCATCTTGTACAAAATCATCCTTCCCCCTTTTCCTGTGATTACAAAAGCTGTTTGTAAAGACATAAAAGGGGGTTTAAAGGTGGTAAATCGTCATTGATAAAAATTTACATGCGGAGAACACGTATGCCAAGTTTGATGCAAATCGGACAAACGGTGTGGACTCCAATCGTGAACAAACAAACACACAAACCCACAAACACACAAACCCACAGAAGTTCTGCTTTATATATAGATAAACCATATGCATAATAACAATATTCAAACCTAACATATCATTTGGCATTTTTTCAGTCATTGCATCGCAAAAGAACCGTAGGAAATAAAGTCAACAATGACTGCCATCTTGCTTGTTGCCTATCTGTGGTGTTACATATAAATAAATAAACAAACAAATAAATAAATAAACCTATAAATTAACAAATAGATAAAAAATAAATAAAAATTCATAAACAAATAAGCAAACATATAAATAATAAATAAATAAATAAATAAAGTTTTCAAGGATACGTTTTTACCAAATGCAACGAAGACTTACTCGAGATTGACTACCAAGAGGATCATGGCTGGAGAGAAATTTATCATTTAACTTCCTAGATACGATCTCATTAGGATGAATTTTATACATTTGTGCATGATTATTTTAAGAATAGATTAATGTTTTGACAATACTTTCTTATTTCGAGTTCAATATTCCTATTGTATCAAAAAGTCAATGCCTTCACTTAAAATAAGATAAGAATGGTCGATTTTCACGGATAAATTTCTTTCGTTTAATTATCAAAAACGATTTACGCTACAAATGTCTTCGTGGGCCGGATAAAAGCATGCGGCGGGCCAAATTTGACGGCAGTTTTGGCACCGGCGTTATAACGTATTCATTTATTCCAAAGTAAGATGAAGAAGAAGAATGTTTTTTACTGAACTTTGTTCTTTAATTTAACGTAGAATTTCGTTAGAGGCCTTACTGAAATATTTTCGTGGCAACTCTTGAGAGCAGCGGTGCATCTTGAGACAATTTCAAGTGATAAAGAGAAAGCTGAAGATTTGCTGGTAGAGAGGTGGAAATAGGGGAAAGCGTATGCTGCAGGGGTTGAAAGACAAATAGAGGGATTCTTGGTTCCAAGGAACTCTGTAGCGGTCGCACTCAGAGGAGAATCAAAGAGAAGAGAAAGCAATCAAGGATGCCAAGATCTTGATGCAGAACTTGGTGTTTGCCCTCATAAAAATCATGCTCGATGAATAAGAGATGCTAATAAAGGCGTGGACTATTATAGTTTTTATTGAGCTCTATAAATGGAATTCGGCTGCCTCTTAATGTAAGGGTGTATGTGTAAATCCGGAATCCCTCCTTCCAAATAAAATTGGAAATAGATATTTCAAGTTTCACTCATAGTATAGCTCTTCTAAATCATCATATGGAGAAAAATTTTAGCTACAAACGTGTCTTTTCAAATTCTAAGGTCAGTGGTTACAAGATGAAGCTAACTAGAATAAAAATTAAAAATTTGAGGATTTTTTAATTTTCCCTCTCAAAAGTGAGAATGTTAACTAAGAGTCGTCGATATTAATCCGGCAGAAACTTTCAGAGGCTCTCAGGTTTACGCAAACATAGACGCGAAGGACTCCATCTAGAGAGGGCAATTTCATTTTTCTGTCCACCTATCTTATCGCCGAGATGATTAATAAAATTCACCCTCTAGTGCTATTCCCCTCTCTTATCTGCATTTTAAAAGAGCGGGGGGAGTACACAGGTGGTGCCGAATGCTCATTTGGATCTCGTTAATTAATCTTGCCCTCTTTGGGATTCCTGGGGACAGAAAGGGTTCCTAGGATTGCGTCATTCCAATTAAAGACTCTGTAATCTACTGGGGTACACTTACTTTCGGAAATGCTACAATCCTTTTGACCCGGGGCCCATGTCCTTGACCTCAGCTCATGACTCTCGTCTTCCTTTAAACTTTCCCGTCGCTTTGCTTCATGTCAAACAGAAAGGAAAGTGATCACCGCTAGGAGACGGATTACNTGATTCCAGAGGAAGAAAGGCTCAAATGGCTGCGGGAATTATAAGCAGCTGTTAACTCAGAAAAAGAACATTCCTCTTCGTGAGAATGCCGAGAGTAAAAAGTTAGATGGACGTAAGTGGAATAAAACTTCTGTCCAACAGGTAGAAACTCACCTGAGACGCGGTCAAGATGAGGATTAAAAATTTGAGGATTTTGTAAAATAAATGAGAATAAAAACGTGAGATGATAGCCCGAATTTTAGTATAATATATTCTTCAAACTGTATTTCACGAATCCGGGAACAAGAAATTTAATCACTTACTATCCTATATATTATAACATTTACAAAGTCAGTAACGTAATGCAAAAGAAAATTATTTTTTGCGGTATTTACGGGTCTAGATAAGCAAAACGCATATAGGTGAGTTTTTGAAAGCTAACGAATACGTTTCCTTATGCTATACCTCATCTGAAAAGAGCAATCCAAAAACTCTACCGTTTATTAAAAATGAAGACATGAATGTCCTAGATAACGTTTATTGTTTCTTTTTAATAACTCAATAATAATGATTATATATATAATCATTATTATTAAGTTATTAAAAAGAAACAATAAACCGGCCCGAAATTAATTTTAATAATACTTCAAACTATTTTAATTTAAAATAAGACAAACGTGTGTTAAGAGTAGGTGGAGAAGGGTCGACGCCAATAAACATGTTATATAGAGTGAAAGATGTCGGTAAAACAGAAAGGAGGTCGCTAAAAGAAGAAAACAGTCCCTTTATATAGCTGCAAAATCGCTAAATTGGCTCTATCCACCCATATTCCAACAAGAGTACAAAGGACGAATAGGACAGATCACAGTCTTTATCGAAAAGTAAAAAAAAAGGGATTAAGTTTAATAAAACCTGAGAGTTTAAAGGCAAGAAAGGACGAAGAATGAGTCGATGAATTTTCTATAACGGATTCTACTCCACATTTTGAATGGATTTACCGAATATAATGTTTCAGCGTTAAAATAATAGGCGTTTCTACGATCTGTACCGCCTAAAGGGTCCGAAGGGTGGTAACAGATCCACCACATTCCAACCTAATCTCCTGTTCTCAATAGGCTGCCTCGTCACGTATTTCGCAAGCGGAGATGTGCTCCATTTGGATCGTGCGAACACATTGTTGGATCTTAATTTGCTCGTCCGGACCATTGTTACTCACAGGAACCCACCGAAACTATCGAATAGCATTAATTGAGTTCATTTACTGGGTAGAAATGCCATTGATCGAGGCAAATCGAATAGGGTCCTATTGCGAATGGCCGCGAAATTTGTTAACATTAACCGAATTGTTTACGTTGGCATTCCTATTGCTGAACGTGCCATTTAGGTTGTCGCGGTGCACGAGAATTTAATTTGCAACTTTTCTCTTTGGAGTTTTTTTTATTTAGAAGCAGATAGAGGGATAGAGATAAATGCATTTATAAAGGCTCTCAGTCCGCATCATTTCCCTAGCTTCATTAGATCGGCTATAATACCATTCAAAGCTTTGAACATTCTCATTTCAAAGCCACGAGGCGGGCAAGTAAAAATTGGGAAAAATTTAACCAATGCAGCGTGAATGTTGCGAAAAGGCTTCCATATTCCGTAGGAAGTTTTTTGTTTTCGAGCCTTCTGAAGAGAAGGTACATGTTTATTTGAAAACCTCGGCGGCTAAAATTTACGCCAATAAAACAGAATATATTGGACTCTTTCATCCAATGGCATACAGAATTTTCGGTGTAAATGTATAATTCTTCGGATCTAAGTTCTACAGAAATGGAGCTGCACTGAAAATTACTTTTTCGACGTTTAACTTTTTGATAGAGGGACAAAGAATTCCTTGATATAGGATAGCGCTGAAATTCTAAATATTTTGTAAGATTCTATAATTAACTATCGGAGTTTTCTCAATTAGAAGCCGGAAATTCATTGCAATGATACTTCTTAGAGATAGTAATATTAGTTTTATTGGTGTCTCGACAGCAAAGGTCATATGCACCAGTTGCTAATTTCAGATTTATATAGGTTATAGTATCTGTTCATTTTATATATGTTTTAGTAAATGTGTGTATTTAGTAAATGTAGTAATTTAATATTTATCTATATTTTAGTAAATGCAGTTTTATAAAATTTTCAAGCATTACAAAAGCTCCCAAGGAAGAATGGACTTGAAAAAAGTCTGACGGGACCGGGAAGAATACCGTAAGATTTTTTTCAAGTCCATTCTTCCTTGGTATTTTTCCTGGGTGCGCACCATCTTGTACAAAATCATCCTTCCCCCTTTTCCTGTGATTACAAAAGCTGTTTGTAAAGACATAAAAGGGGGTTTAAAGGTGGTAAATCGTCATTGATAAAAATTTACATGAATAAAATATTGGTAAAGTAAGGGGATAGAGACAAAATAAAAATATATTTGAATACTATATGGGAGGAAATATTTCCTTTGCTTAAAATCAACAAACAGTTAAGGATTTTTTACGGAACAACTACTGGAATTATATCTGAGAAAAAAGAAGATAAAACGTCTACCGTTTTCTATGTTAGGAACACATGAAAAATGTTAATATAAATCATGAAAAAAATGATCGAGAATATTCATCCGATAGATTTTCTCTGAATGACGTAGGATCGAAGTAAGAATGTTTCCGTATATCACTCATGGTTTTGATTTGGCATAGAAAAGATTACTGACTTCTCATCGTAAGTCGAAGTTTTGTGCAAATGCATCATAAATAAAAAAGACAAAATAGAAATTTTGCTGTTTATCTGTAAACTAAAGTTTAATTTATTATACTATTAAAATTTAACAAGTCGATACATTTTGTTGGAAAACTACCATTTAAAAATATCTCATAAAAAATCTTGGAATATTACCAAGAATAATGGGACGGTATGACTCTACCTTTATGGAATACCTTTATTATTCGGAAAGTTTATTCGTTCTATACTAATAGAAAGCACGAAGGAAACATCGTGTATGAATTCATACGGACCTAGAATGCTGGAATACTAGAATCGCAGTCATATTATAATGAGAAGAGAATGTTGCACAGAGCTCTTGAGAGCATGATCAATCCCCGTACATTAGTATTCTGGAGCAGTGGATCGAGATCAAGAGTAATGAAATAGAATTAAAGCCGAGTAATCAAGTTACACAAGAAAGGAGGCTGATTCCAGAGGAAGAAAGGCTCAAATGGCTGCGGGAATTATAAGCAGCTGTTAACTCAGAAAAAGAACATTCCTCTTCGTGAGAATGCCGAGAGTAAAAAGTTAGATGGACGTAAGTGGAATAAAACTTCTGTCCAACAGGTAGAAACTCACCTGAGACGCGGTCAAGATGAGGAAACAAAAGAACAATGGAAACGACGAGAGCCAGTGCTGAATCTATTTTCAACAGGGGAAAAAGAGGTCCTTATGAGAAAAATGCAGGAAGAATACGGGCGGAGTTCATTAAGTACAAAATGTGCATTTCACTGAATGGAATTTTGGATCAAGGATGGATACCTTGGCTTTTTCTCATTAGTGGTTAGATAGTGATTCTGATGTTTGGACAGTAGACTAAATGTAAAGCCTTAAAAGGCGTCTCCAGTAAGATTTACGTACATTCTTGCATTTTCTATACGCGCAGAAATTTCGGTTATTATCTTTAATTTAATTCCAATTATTTATTTAGGATTGGATTTATTCGGTAAACGTAAATGCTCATGTATTTGTGTGCAAATAAACGCTGTGTTGAGTGTATGCAGTGGAGAGAGCAGTTGTAATGTAGACGATGCTATGAATTCAGAAAAACTTTCTATTTTAGAAAGAGCAGGGAAATTGTATATTTCTAACAATATTTCTTAGTTAAAAATAATCAGTATCTAAAAAGAATCACTCTGGATGAGTTGGAAAAATTACCGTGTTACAAAAGAAATAAATTGTTACTCAGAGATAGATTCTGGGAAGTAAAGCGGAGAGCGAATGTAATCATTGAATTTATAATGCATAATCTGCCAATTAAATTGAAATGTGTCAAGAGACAAGTGTGAAGTGTAAAGTGACAAGTGTATACAAGCGCTTACACTTGTTACTTTGAAGTCTTTATTCAATTTATATTCAAGGCCGAAGAAAACCTTTTTTCTCTCAAAAGAAATCAATTAAATGCCATTAATGCCATAAAAACATGATTTTCCCCCCTGAAAGAACCCACTGAAAAGCGACGAAAATTTTTTTAAATGTTAAATCAGAATTCCTGATATTTTGAATACTAAAAATCAAATAAATGCGAATGTTTCTAATTTATTCCTTTTCACCTAGAGACTTTTCTAATTTTCTTTTACCTCTTTCCCCAAAGTTAATCTCTTACTTTTTAGTTTAGTGATGTTAATTAAATTGTATAAAATACGGTTTTCAGTCCTCGTAATTTATTGCTTATTTTTTCGACAAGTGCTTCGACAGTTTAGGTCATTTCGCACGTAGGCCCCCTCCGGGAATTATTTTAATTTAAAATAAGACAAACGTGTGTTAAGAGTAGGTGGAGAAGGGTCGACGCCAATAACATGTTATATAGAGTGAAAGATGTCGGTAAAACAGAAAGGAGGNATGTTAAATCAGAATTCCTGATATTTTGAATACTAAAAATCAAATAAATGCGAATGTTTCTAATTTATTCCTTTTCACCTAGAGACCTTTCTAATTTTCTTTTACCTCTTTCCCCAAAGTTAATCTCTTACTTTTTAGTTTAGTGATGTTAATTAAATTGTATGAAATACGGTTTTCAGTCCTCGTAATTTATTGCTTATTTTTTCGACAAGTGCTTCGACAGTTTAGGTCATTTCGCACGTAGGCCCCCACCGGGAATCGAACCGGGGACCGCTTTCGCTGAAATCAAACGCGTTGCCCACTTGGCTATCGGGAGCTATCGGGAGTAAGAAAAATAATTACGAGATCTGTCTCGTATTCGCCCAAAGACGGGAGGAAAACCCCCTCCAAATACCTCCCGTGGGCAGTACAGAAGTTAACAATACTTACATAATTACAGTAAATACAACATGGTGATACGACATATAAAATCATACATAGTTCATTTACATAGAATATATATGGAATTATATAGATGAATTTAAAAGGCGTTATTTGGCATTGGAGTGAGAAGTTCCGCAAGCATTCCATTCCCTTATACCCCTATTATAGAGAATACTTCGCCACATCGGTTTTCTGTTCTCGTTCCTTTATTTTTAATCTGTGATCGCCACGTCCAATATAGTTAGGACAATGAAACCTCTCTCGTAGTTCGTCTCAGCCATCTTTACAGATTCACGCGTTTAATACAGCCGTTAACCTAAAGGTATTCCTCCTCAACGTCTTATTATTATACTACATGAGTTAGAAAAATAATCTACGCTAGAGGAGAGCCGGTTATAAACAATCGCGTTTATTCACGAGTGTTTATATTTATCTACGTACTTTATCCTCATTCCGAACTTAAGAGCTATCGATTTCTAAAACTATACTGCGCTTGCTTAACTCAAACCCTGCAAACTGCAATAATCGAATAAAACTGATTTTAAGGTACAATTTGAACTACAGTAAAATCAGATGTAAATAACATCCTATTACTAAAGAAACAAATAACGTCTTTATTTTGAGTGAAATTGAGAATTTTGAGTCTCTTCTTGCATTTTACCCATTGCCGATGAAAATTAGATCTAAGTGATAAACGCTAAAAAGCAATTTAGATTAATAGGAATTGTAATAGTAATTCGACATAATCTTTATTTCCACTTCATTTCCTATTCCTTTTATATTTTCAGAGCAATTCTGAGTAATCAGAACAATCATTCTGCCTTTATTATGTCGCCCAAATTGATGGAAATCTACTTTGCTGCATCTTTCTAAATACTTTTAAATTTTATTAAATGATTCAGAGATGTTTCGCAGATTTTCTTGGGAATTAGTAATTCCCAGGAAACTATCCATCCTGGCAATCACTTCCCTGAATCGCTTCTTAGTTTTCTCTCGGAGCTCACTCACGTTGCTAACCGTAATAATAATACAGCTTACTCGTCAACGAGATTTGTACAGATAAACTTTTCGAAAAATTTACGTCGGTAATGAAAGATCTCAGGCTTTCCTGGTGGATTGTGTGTAAAAAGGTTTCTCGGGTTTCCAACCAGGTTAATTCTGGTGACATAGTTGTCGCCAACGTTTAGATGACAACTATGTCACCAGAATTAACCCGGTCGGTAATGAAGTCTTCTATCCCTAAAAAAAGTCCATCCAATGGGTTCTATCATAGCTGAAACACTACTGTCGAATCTAAAATCTCCCTTGACAAACCTAGCCGCTCAATCATTTCAAGATCGGAGACTAATCCTACTTCGTGAGAATCCCAAATTGCACAGCAATACTCGAGGAGAGGTCGAATTAGGGAAAAGTACGCTATATCTTTTACTATCGATGAAAATCCCCTCAGCATCCTTCTGGCTAACCTTTGCATCCCATTCGCCTTTCCTACAATGCTGTGAATATGCTCTTTGAAGGAAAAACTTCTACTGAGCGTAAATCCTAGGTATTTATGATGTCCCACGAACTCAAAAGGATGCCCTGAAATGTGATACGGTGGGCGGGTAACATTGGTAGAACGCGTAAAAGACATATCTACGCACTTCTTTACCACAACGTCTTATTCCGTTCAACCTCGTTCTCCATTTCTCCGAACTGGGTCAAGTGAATTTAAATATTTAACCTTTGAGAGCTTCGCAAACTGTTCGACTTATTTTATGAATGAAACGGGCAAAGTAATAATTCATCCAATAATATTTTATCGACATTTTTTTCTCCGGAGGACATTTTTTCGTTTTCAAGCTCTTTCGCTGGGCTGCACGGCTATGACTTCGCGGCTTTAGACGTTAAGCGAGGTCAAAATGCACCGTTTTCTCGGAGTATTACTAAGGAGGTCCTGAGGGAAGCGAGCATTTTTGCAAGGCGATCTTAGGAAGGGAAGCCCTTTTGCGAGATTAGGGCGGAAGGGAAAAGTCCTGGAGCACAACTGTCTGAAAGAAGAGGCCACAAAAGGCGGAGCGGCCGAGGGCTCAAAGGATGTCTCGCCCAGCGAAGGAAGAGGTCACGTGATATGGCGGGGAGTGGGGTCCTTCCCGAGTTTCGAAGCGAATTCCCGAGAGATGGAGGAGGCCGTGCAATTACTTGCAGTTGCTGGTTTCTTATCGATATCGTGGATTACAGTTTATCTGATGCTGGTTCGGCTGTATTTCTAAATAGAAAATGACCTCGGAAGATGTACAGAAGAGGACAACTTTGTAAATGTTCCACACTTTTTAATATCCTTGGACCGGTTTCGCTAGCGGACAAGCGTCGTTAAGAACAGGTAGTAGGAGCATAGAGTGTACATGACAAAGAGGAGCAGGGGTTGTTTGAAAGTTAAGGGAAAACTCTTCTCAACTTTTAACCACCCCCTCCTCTCCATACCCTCCTTCGCCACTCTTTGTTATATAAACTGTGTGCTCCTACTTCCTTTACCAGACGATGCTACTTCGATAGCGAAACCGGTCAAGAGTTTTAAAACGTAAGGAATATTAAAAACGTTTTCTCTTTTCTGTGATATGGCCTTCCACCAAGCAACGCCTGAATATATTGATTTTATCCGAAAGATGTATGTTGAATAACCGCTTAAACGTTACTGTTATTGGTTCATACATTCGCAAAGTATTCTTTCTGCAGGTCTCTCAAGGCCTAACTTATTTATTTGAGAGTGATGTACCGTAACTGATTAAATCTATAAAAAAATAAAACCTAGAGATAGAGAATACAAAAATAAGACGTGTCAATTATTAATTTACTGAAAATTTCTATGAAGTAACTGTATAACTGTCTAAAACGTTCTGAAATATCTAACAGAAAAACATGTCTATAAAACCATCAGCCCGAGGGCTGGTAGTTGTTGTTCCCCAAATATACATAATAGAGTTGCTAGACGTTTCTCAAAGAAGTCATTGAGGTCATCGTTAGTTTACACGTTTCAGTAGAAAAAACAGCGGTGGCTGTTACGTAAAGATATTATGCGATAAAAACCCATCTACCAATATTCAAATTTTCATCTAACATTCAGCATTTCAGTCTGCCCTACTTCGAGAGTTTCTAACAGAAATGCATAGAAAAAGTAATGGAAAGCGTCACATATGAAATGTTTTCCCGGTTCTATTTTTCAGCATCGCGAAGCAAGAGGTTAGCCACCTGCCCACGACGGCTCCGATTAGTGAAAGAATTCTCGAGATATGTCAGCAGGAAAGCCTTGTTCGGATTATCTTCTTGGAATTCAATTTTAGTCTCGGAGACCCACTTGAAGGTGACATGGCGTTTCTCCATCGCATTTTATATGGCGCGCGCATTTCTCGTGCTTTTTATGCGCTGGAAAGGAAAGGTAGAAACAACTTCTCGGTTTGCAGACTCCGAAGGTCTGATCGATAGATGCCTTCCTAAGTTTCGAGATACCTTCGTGGGCTCGTTTCCTACATTTGACATCCGAGAAACTTCGTTCGAAGCTCCAAGTGAAGAGGTGCATCTGCAGGTATTTCACATTCCGTAGACTAACAAATTTCTCAAATCACATGCATGCTATGCCTAAAGCTTTTTACGCGACCCAATACGGCTTTAAGAAAGAAATAATTAAAGAATGTCTTTAATGTATGTTTTACAATTATGATCAATTCTAATATTATTAGCAATTTTATCGTTAAAAGTAAACTACTATTTATTCTGGTCAATGTAAAAAATAGAGAACTGTATAATGGAAGATATATTTTTCATGGCAAATTCTGACGAGCCTTTTTGCGGCTCATGGGGGCCTAAATACGTATTAACCTCTCTGTCTGTCTCTTCGTCTTACTTGTTTTGCTTTAGTATAATTTATTAATATTATTAGTTTATATAAATATTTTCTTGTGAGTCCAATTATGGCTTAAGTACTAAATGTATTTCTGTGAATTTATATTAAAAATACCATAATTGAAATAATATTTTTAACAAGTTTGTGATAAATTTAATTAAATAATAATTATTTGTGATAAATTTTAATAATAATAATAATTTGTGATACATTTATATTAAAAATACCATAACTGTTATAATATCTTTTAACAAGTTTGTGATAAATTTTGTCCATGTTTTAAATACAAAAAGAAAAAAAAGTGCTTCGACAACTAAGGTCATTTCGCACACATGGGCCCCCTTCAGGAATCGAACCCGGGACCGCTTCCATTCTAATACTTTTGCTCGATTAATTTAAGTAGTGTTAACTCGCATTGTATGAAACGTGTAGTAAAATGTATCCCTCTTTGTTTGAACACCCGAGACTAACCTTCATTCGAATTTTAAGGTCTTTTTACTCTGAAGTTTATTTTATGTGAACTCTGCCAATGTTATATGTGAATTTACATTTAACGTTACTTGCGATATCTTTCAAAATTTAGAGTTATTATCAGTACAGCTTTTACTCAAATGATCTATCTTTACATTAAAATGAGCGCGAAATCAAAATCAAAAATGAAAATATTACTTATTGATATTACTTATATCAGAGGTTACTTTCGGCATCTTCTCTTTAACCAAGGTTATAAACAATGAGAAATTTACCGTTTTTTCTTTTGTAACGTTGTATTGACGTGTTCGATAAGAATAACTCAAAAAAATTGTAAATACTGTAAANTCATGTCAAAGTTGTTTCGCAGAAAAAAATATGTAGACGCGGTCGAGGCGCGATAACTTTCTATTTAAAAGAAAACTCGCGCTCGGTCGAATGGAGAGGCAAGATGCGCCGAGGTGCAATGCAACCCGAAATGTTTCTGTGGAAAACTCTCCGAGAGAATGAAAAAAGAAACATCGGCCCTCCAATGGTGCCCTCAAGAGGTCCTCGAGAGCGTTGAGATTCGTCGTCATCTTCGCGGTTTCCCCGTTTCCGAGTCATCGATCTCGAATTTTTTTCTCCTCAGCGTGCCTTCCAATGTCTGCCGCGACAGTTCTTGATATGATTCAAGGACTCTGTTTCCTATGAATGGTTAATCAATGGCACACTTGCTCGCAGTTGGCTCTTCAGGGTAGTCGCTTAGAAAACTTCAGCTGACGAAATACTCAAATTGAATCAGCGGGGGTGAGAGGGTTGTGTGCTACTGGTGTGCTTTTGCACCCCCAGCGATTTGTTATTCTATACACTATACAGCTCTTCTTGCTTTGTGCGTCACTACTCGAAGAATAGTTTCAAAACTTGACTGTCTATTGACATTCAAGGACGTATCATTACCTGAATTACTAACGTCCTTTCCAAAAACTAACTTTACAACATAACAGATGTTTAGACTTTTTTCTATTTTCGTTTTTGTTTTCAGGATTGGAAGAAATTCACTTTTCTTTCCTGAATTGCTAACTCTCGTCAAAACTTATAAAAAGGGCAACCCTTCGTTAAAATTCCTCCAAACATTTATAAAAATTTTAGTTGTAATTCTTCTCACAGTCATTACGACCTCATTGTTCCGCTTCACCCGTTTAATACAAGAATTTAACAACAATATAAAAAGTAACACCAATCGAATATTTATGTTTCTCGTAACAATTTTACATTCAACGATAATATTGCGTTTTAGCAACTTTAGACGAAAATGGATCAATAAAGGCTTTATTCGATGTTGTCGAAGGACAAAGCACTTTTTTTTTCAAAAGGAAGAAATTCACCACCGAATCCTCCTGTTATATTTACTTTAAGTAATTAAGTTTCCTTTCATGTCTTTTGTACGAGTGGAATCGAGCACAAAAATGTTACCGCCTTTTATTTTAACTTTAAATTACATTCCGCTCTATGGGTTCGTGTTTAATTCGCATATGACGTCATCCGAAATTTTACCTCACAGAGTTTTTCCTGTGTTTGAAGAGAATTACGAAAGTCACGCGGAAGTTTAAAAAAGTGGTGACGTTGCCCTTACCGAAGTATGCCAGAACTAAGTCCGGTAACTTTTCCCGCATAATTTGATATCATCTCACGTCTAGAATTTTGCGAAGAAATTGAATGGAATTTAAATGTTCCATGTGACGTAAATATTTGTAGAATAGAGGGGTTCCTTTAAAGATTGTGATTTTTTTTAGAATTAAAATTTTATGAGCCCATGTTCATTTTGTCCTAACACTTTTGTCCAAACTAAATGGAGAGTATGTAGTAATATTGTTAAAGTGCTTCGACAGCTAAGGTTATTTCGTAGGCACCCACCGTGGATCAACCCGGGACCGTTTCCACCAAAGCCAAAGCCCGATATTTCCTGTATATCTAGATTAAATTATTAATATTGAGATAGCGTTAAGAGGAAAAGATTGGAAAAGACTTTTAAATCATTGATCCGAATCGTTTTGTTGCTCGGACGTGAAATGAGGACCCTCAGAATGAAGGAGAGTAAAGTATGGGAGGCCTTAGAATTGTGTGCGTCGCTTAGGATAAGAAAAGTAAGGTCGGTTGATAGAAAACAAAGGGAGAAGTGCTGGAGATGCTGGGAGAGGAGAGGCTTTTCATTGAAAAAATGAAACACTGAGGAAATGACTGCGTCGAACAGTGAGAGGGCAGGTATTTAGAAAAAAGGAAAGCGCTACCCTTTCGGATATCCTAAAGCCCGTAAGCGGAAAGTATGAGCAGGCAAATCGAGAAAAGACGACTGGAGCGTTTAAAAAGTTAAAAAATAATTTAAAGGAATAGTAATCTAAAAGGCATCAAAGAGAAGCTACCTGTCGAAGTTAATACGTCTGATCAGATATTTTCCTGGTTTAGATGAGGCAGGAAATTTTCTCTGGTTGTCAGCCGGATTACAGCTTCGTATTCCATCGACGTTTCAGTCGTTTTCTGGCCTTCCTCTGGTGCCATCTTCAGGATGATGCGGCACAAGAAGAAGGTGCCGAAACGTTGATGGACTTCGAAGCAGTAACGCGGCTGACAACCAGAGAAAATCTCCTGCACGGATACGTATTTCCATCAAAAAGACCTCGGAGGGGGGCCCCTTCATTGACATTGGGGGCCATTTCAAAATATTTTACATGGTTAACGTTAAGGGAAAGGTAATGAAAAAGAGGCCGACGTCCAATGTGGTCCCGTCGTCCCATATTTAAACATTATTTTCCAATGTTTAGCAGAGATCATTCACTTCACATCACACAATTAGATGCATTCTCGGTGGATTTTGGTCAGTTCATTACGTTGGCATAGATTTAAGATGGCTTAATTGGACTCCTACAGATTTTATGTAATAACTTCCAAAATTAAGTAAAATGCTTCAGAAGTCTTTTAAGTGCCTAAGTATAATCATAAGAAGTAGCGAGACGTAGTTAATAATCACCGATATTAACGATTTTAGAAATTCAAAAACAATACAACGATATCGATAAGGATAATTATTACCCAAAATATGGCGGTGACGGCATCGAGCATTTCATTTTGGAAATAATGTGGTTTCAGTAGGTCCATATCATAAACCATTCTTTGGTCGATTAAAATGAAAAAAATATTGGAGTACTCCAATATACGTGCAGTATCATGTCATGCACTTTCTATTTGACTATCAATTGCTCAGACACGACTTTGTGACATTAATCCATGATTGAGGAAAGAAAAGCAACCTTTTTACAGTGGTAAGAATGAAGTTTGTTTTATGTTCCTTCGATTTCTATTTAACCTAAAAATAAGTCCAGCTACAATGCAGACAATTGTCCATTACAGATTGTAGTGGCATTCTTCTGAATAATTCACGGGTTTTGGAGCTTTAATTTCATTTTACTGATCTCAGTCTTTCCGAATTTTTCACGTTTCGTATACCATTTTCAATAATCGTTAACCATAAAGTATATTTTGCTCTATTAGAGGTTTAAAAACAATCTCCGTAAACCATACGTAGGCAGATGGAACTCGCGTTTGGAGGAAAACGGGAAGTTCTGGAACACCGATTTCCGGGAATCACCTTATGAGCATTTGGGAAACAAATGTTCCATTCTCAAGGGTTCCACAATTGGATAGAAGCTTTGTTTGAAGGATGTTTCCCAGAAATCGGTAATCCGGAACTTCCCGTTTTCCTTGAAACGCGAGTTCCGCCAGCCTACGTATGGCTTACGGGGCGTTTTTGAACCTCTAATTCATTATCAGGCTACAATTTATCTTCTTTTATATTTTGCTCTAGAAAAAAATGACAGAAGATAGTAGAAAATCTTACTAAAGTTAGAAGAGGGTTCCAAACATCCAAATACTAATTAGTAACCAAGTGAGATATTATGTATCCCATATGACGGTAACCACAAAACCGTTGGAAACCATGACTATCATGGAAGAATTAAAATGTCTGAAAAAGTACCATTATCTTTTCTATTGACTTCGAAATATATCGATCAAACTTGTCAAAGGTTCCGATTCCGAAAGGTTCTCCCCATAAGCCAGACGAAAACATCGGTTCATCCGATTTTATTCCTCATAGCTGAATAAACCCTGTTTTCCGAGAAGAGATAAAGAACATCGGAGATAAAGACAATTTGTGTGTGCGCGTAGCTTTACTTTCTTCCCTTTCCAATCTTCTTTTCTCTCAAAAAAATTCCAATCTCCGACAGAACACACATCCTTTACTAAAATCTTCCATCGAAATTTTTGCTCGGATCGGTTTTCAGACGCTGTTTACAGCTCTCCACCTTCCGAGGGGCGTGGCCGCCCCATCTGCCGTTCATCACAGTCATTACGACCTCATTGTTCCGCTTCACCCGTTTACCTCTTTTAATTCCTCCCCTTCTCCATATACTCCATGGTAGCACCTTCCCTTTCTCTTCCGAACCTTTTTTCTAGCTTCCGTAACACCCCTTGAAACCCTCCTATCATCCCTGCCTCATCTCCCACCCACAAAACCGCCTAACTTCCCTCGTAATCCACGTCATTTTTTCCCGCACCATCGACCTTCCCTTTTAAACTTCCCAAAAACCTCTTCTCTCCCTTCCTCTCCTATTCCTAACTCTCCTTCAGATTTACTCATCTCTCTTCCTCATTTCCTATATCTCTGCGGGTAATCCCTCTACCAAGGCCAGAGATGGAATTTAGAAAAGGAGTTTTTCAGAGTATAAGAGATGGAAAGATATTCTTTGGGGAGGTTTTGGAACTATATTTTGTGGGGAAGCTTAGAGATGCTACTGGTTCGAATGGGATAAAATTTTGAAGTAGCTTTCAAGATTAGTCCAGATCAGTCTTTGGTTTGTACAGAAAGTGTAGGCGAAAAAGGTTCGACTTTAAATTTTCTCTAAAGAAAATACTTGGAAAGAATAACTTGCGGGACTCTTCCATCTGGATTGAAATTATGGTTATCAAAATATCTTTTTACAGTTTGCAGTTGGCGTATCACTCATTCTCATGGACCTAAAGTGAAATGAATTTCAAAGCTCCCCATAAAGATTCACATTCAGTTCCACCGATGTGGTTCATGAATACCAGCCTACGTGTAGCTTAAGGACCGAGGAATGACTTTGTACAAGTAACTCATATTGACAAAAGCTGAAAAATCGATGTATGCATAAAATACTGTGTGTTTGTAGTATGGGAAAGTTAGCAGATGTACTGTTATCACCCTTTAATCCGCAATCGAACGAACACCGGCAGTTAAGAAGGTAGATTAAAGGTATAGGCAAAAAAGCGTTCTCGCGTTAGTTTCCGAAAAGGAAATCTATCCTCTTGGTCTGAAAAGATTTAAACCCGGGTATTTTGGAAACTAAGGGTCTCGAAAATCAGTCTTTGAAGAAGTGGATTAATTTCATGAAAAAAGAGGAGAAAAAGGGAGGTAATGGTGTAGTAGTATTGTTAAACGTGCTTTGACAGCTTAGGTTATTTCGCACGTAGGCCTCCATCGGGAATCGAACCCGGGACCACTTTCACCGAAGTCGAACGCGTTGCCCACTTGGCTATACGGAGGCCCTAATGGTGTACCGTGACATGTTAAGTAATAATGTTAGTGATGAGAATAAAACGGATGTATTTGATTCGTTAGTGCACGAGGAGAGGATGAAAATTCAGATTATCGGAGAGGATGAGATTATGGTGGTGGTGCGATATATTTAAAAAGCGAGTAAAAGCTGCCTGAATGCGGTGGACGAGATGCGGGAGAGAGGAAAATTCGACGAAGAAAAGGGTCGTATGGAAAGAGGGTTACATGTGTGTTAGAAGTGTAAAGGCGCAGAAGGGATAGTTTGGGGAAGCATGGGGAATAAAAGTTACCAGCTTTCTCACTCATAAAGGGAGCATCGTTGAGATAATACGTATACATGTAAGCTTCCCAAACCACGAGAAGACATTATCGACTCCTTGGCAATTTTGCTGGAATGCAGCATCTCTCAGGATACACATATCCACGGCACAAAGTCACTACTGCCATGGAGAAATCGATTTTCTCACAACTCCTCATTAGAAAATATAGCGTCTTAAAAAAAATGCTTTCGATAGGCATGATTGCGAAGATTCGCCCGGTCCCCACGTCTTCGCCCTTTTCATCCCCTTTTCTAACATTTCTTATCCCTAAACGTTTTCCTCTTCTTCCCGTTGGCCATAACCAACTTCTAGCATCACATTTCCTTATCTCTCCTTCCATTCTCTGCGTTTTCTCTTCCTCTCTTATTCCTTCTCTCCTCCTTAAGCTCGCAACTTCTCAAGGGTGGCCAAGAGGTTCTCGAGAGCTCGGAGCCCTCGGCTATACACCCTCTTATATTCCAACTATCGACCATGTGAACGCTCTACGTGAGATCATGTCAAAGTTGTTTCGCAGAAAAAAATATGTAGACGCGGTCGAGGCGCGATAACTTTTTATTTAAAAGAAAACTCGCGCTCGGTCGAATGGAGAGGCAAGATGCGCCGAGGTGCAATGCAACCCGAAATGTTTCTGTGGAAAACTCTCCGAGAGAATGAAAAAAGAAACATCGGCCCTCCAATGGTGCCCTCAAGAGGTCCTCGAGAGCGTTGAGATTCGTCGTCATCTTCGCGGTTTCCCCGTTTCCGAGTCATCGATCTCGAATTTTTTTCTCCTCAGCGTGCCTTCCAATGTCTGCCGCGACAGTTCTTGATATGATTCAAGGACTCTGTTTCCTATGAATGGTTAATCAATGGCACACTTGCTCGCAGTTGGCTCTTCAGGGTAGTCGCTTAGAAAACTTCAGCTGACGAAATACTCAAATTGAATCAGCGGGGGTGAGAGGGTTGTGTGCTACTGGTGTGCTTTTGCACCCCCAGCGATTTGTTATTCTATACACTATACAGCTCTTCTTGCTTTGTGCGTCACTACTCGAAGAATAGTTTCAAAACTTGACTGTCTATTGACATTCAAGGACGTATCATTACCTGAATTACTAACGTCCTTTCCAAAAACTAACTTTACAACATAACAGATGTTTAGACTTTTTTCTATTTTCGTTTTTGTTTTCAGGATTGGAAGAAATTCACTTTTCTTTCCTGAATTGCTAACTCTCGTCAAAACTTATAAAAAGGGCAACCCTTCGTTAAAATTCCTCCAAACATTTATAAAAATTTTAGTTGTAATTCTTCTTTAATACGTTAAGGTTTCACTCATCTCGTAAATAATCGATATTAAGTACGTTAAACTGATAGTGGCGCATTTTTATTAACTATTCGTATCTCTATCTATTATTTTAACTTTACCTGATTTGGGTTTAAATTAATTGGGTGAGCCAGTCACTGAATCACCATTTAGAATCAATAGAATTTATTAAAGGCCAGTATTTTATGGATCTTTTAAAATTAATTAGATTTTAGACCGCTGAATATGTAGAGGAAGATCAGGCGATGAACTTTATGTATCTTGAAAGCGCGCGCTTCAAATACTTACGAAAGAGGACATAAAAAATGGGCACAACTAAAGACTATTTTCCAATGAATATGTGCATAACATTCTCTCGGCTACAAAAAGGCTTTTAAGTATTTTCATTTCAATTGGAACAGGATAAAACTTTGAATTTTGATGGCATCTTTTCATCTTAGTTTTTCGAGGTGAAATTCAAATTTACCCTTCGTATTTTGTGTGTTGTTTTCAACTTATAAGAAATATTATTGAACTTTGCGCAAGGTAATGCCAAGGAATACGATATTTCCCTTTTTCACTTTTCTAGGATTTCAGCATTTGCTGAAGTGATAAACAAGTTACAGAGACACACGACCATGTAAATGTTACTTAATCGCTCTATTCACGATCATGGAAAGTTGTATGTAGCATAGGCTTGATGAAAGAAGCAATAAGAAATGAAGATATTTTCCTAACTGTGAGAGTAGACAAATGGAACTTTTGCCAAAATTAGGAGCAAAAATAAATGTTTTTACTCAGTCTCTTGTGATTCAAATATTTAAAAAAAATTGATAAAGATATCTCTAAGGCATTCTGCTTACATTTTTGTAATTTTAATGTCCGAATACGTTATGAATTTTATCATTATAGGCTTCATTATAATTTAAATTAGATTTCTTCATTCTTGACTGGGAGGATGACTATTAGCAGATAAAGAAGATCACTATTATATTAAAAAATTCTTTTAATCTTTATAGTGCTCCATATTAAGTTAGAATATACCCATATTAAGTATAAATAATTTTTTGAGGTGTTGATTAAATAATATTTTATGGTCGATTTAAAACATTTTATTTATTTTAAGAAAGTACTCAGGTGAATGTTAAGCGAAAGATTTGTGATTGTGATTGTGATCATTGCACAGTTGCATTAAGAATTAGAATTCTAGCGGTTACCTGCCTTCTCTCTTCATTCAATGGATTTCTGCATAAACAGGACTCTTTTTCCTCCAAATTTTTCACCTTTGTTGAATTTTTCACCTTGTACAACTAAATAATGCAAATAGAGATTAATTAAAGAAGAGTATTGTTCTGATTATCAGCGATAATCGTTAAGTAATTATGGAATGAGCAATAGTTTAATCTCAAATTACTGCGGGAACCAAAATAGTTTTCTTTGTATTCGAATAATCGCATACATGATACAGGTCTTTTGAAATACGACTGAAGTTAAATGGCTCGGTGGCGCAGTTCCTATCTTGAGCAAAATGTTTCCCCCCTAGGGTATAAAGGTTTTATGAAACGTCGAACACATTCCGTTATCCGATTCGAATAAAAGGCCATTTCGAACTGACGTGAGCATTAAAGAACATGAATCTTTGAGCATGTATACACACCAAGGCGTGATTTAAAGAGGAGGGCGTGCAGTATTTTACCCTGGAGTAATTCAGGAAGTTAAGATAAAGTTAGTATCGTTGATACTTCACTACGAGAAATCAGGTCCCAGCGGACCCTTCTCCCCTAACTCTGAAACTCGTTATATAAACTTATAATCAAGAAACGTTTATGATAATTTCAAATTGAAAATGTGGGATGAGGGAGGTATGCACTTTTCAGTTATTGAAGTTAAGGGATTAATTGGAAAAGTCAATTTCATTTATCTCCATACTCACGGTAAATAGCTAAATAGCTTTGAAAACAAAAAGCTGATTGAAAATACTTTAAAAGGAATGGTTTAAAAGCATCGCTTCCGAATGAGTTTTATAAAACAGAGGGCAATCTTAGTTCCTTTGTTATAAAGACCTTTAACTATATATCCGTGAAACGCGTTCTTCCGTTATTTGTACCTCACAAAGGAGCAGGAATTGGAGCAGAGAGAAATAAAAGGCTGAAAAATGTTTGGAAATAGTGCAGAGAACGTCCTGCTTGTCAAGCGCTCAGTGCTTCTGACAACAACGACAAGATTCGCGAAGGGAGAAGTGGTGTTTGTTTTCCCCTTTCTAAGTGAGTAAATGGCCCAAAAATCGATTTTTGATATAAGGCAAGGGAGACAGCGCTCGAAAATATTTCTAACAAATTGAGGAATAATGAAACGCGAGCTGATGACCCTCGTTTTGCTCTAGAGTAGGATTAGAGGTACACGATAAGCCAGAATTGCTGATTATTCTAATTTTACGCGCACCAAAACCTCAGTACGTGGATTAGCAAACAGCGCAAAGCGTAGCGGGATATTGAACGGTTAATAGCATCGTCCTTCAGAGAGAGACGATGGTATGATGCGCATCATCTCATAACGCCGATGAAATTAGTAATTAGCGCAGGATTAAATTTTGTAGAGAGCTGCATTCTAAAACAAAATGATAAACTGTTCAGCCATTTGGAAACATGACAGGATTATATATTTAGAAGATTAACGAATATATATCTAGCGCGCTTTCCGTTATTACGTTCTAAGCGTCTCAGTAATCCGCAAATATTATAGTATTCGAATAGAAGGAAGGTTAATTTTCATCACGCGAGAATTATAAAAAGTATCGAGAGGTTAAGTTAATCACCTATAAATTGGTGTATCGGCAATTTTTATGAATATTTTGTAAATATCCAAGCGTGTAGTTAGTTTGTTAATGTAAATCAAATATAAATTCCTTCTCGAATATTTTTCCTCAATCTTAAAACATCTAGATGAAAGAACAATTCGTAATTTCCACCGAAATTTTTTATAGACTAGTTTCGTCAACGAATTGACATCTTCAAGTGCCCATGAACTAGTCAATAAAAATTTGCTGTGGAAAATACGAAGTATTCTTTCTTTTAAGATGTGTGTCGAGTCTCACAAAGTCAAGATTGGACCTATTTATTTTATTTTTCTCAAATGTTATATAACTTGTGTCCTGTTTTCACCTGTGTTCACAGTGGCGAGGTTTAGAACTCTTTGGAGCGACGGCAGTCAATTTGTAACTGTAATTATATGCAAACCAATTAACATCGACTCATTCCCGTTCCAGTCTCCAATTATTGACCCAAGAAATTAGTAATTTATAGATCCATGCGCATAAATGAGTGCCCTCGCTGTTACCTCTGTTTTTCTCGAAGGGGATTTGGTCATCGCTGAAACATTCTAGACAAGAGTTCGCGTTGGGGACCGAGCATTCTCAACCCTGCATTCTTGCGCAAATATATAACATATTTTTTAGGCTGATTCTTTCTAGGATGAACACACATGCTTTATAAAAATCAGAAGCATGATGCAAAAGTCCCGAAGATAAAGGTATTCAGAAACAATACCAATTGAAATGGAAACTTCCACCACTGGAAATCGATCGCTTTTCCAAAATTTCTCTTCTGCCCTAACGGGTTATATCTGGAAGTCTGTAGAGTATCTACACGAAAAGCACGAGAGGTCGATCAATTCCATTCTAGAATTTTTACTGTGTAAAAACATCTGAATGCAACTTTTTATTGCTCGAGATAAATTTTTCTTGGGTGGAATGTGTTAAAGAATGGAATAATTTGTGAGACGAGGCATGGAAAAGTCATATACCCGTAAACGGAAAATTTATTTAGGAGGGGGATTTTAAACAATCTATCTGGGAAATATCAATAGAGAAATAGTTAAAGAGTAGATGAAGTCCTCAGAATCTTAGCACGTCCCACTGGCAACCGAAAACGACCTTCCTCACGTACTGCTTGATAATGCTCTTATTCGTGCCTATGTGCTTTGAGTGATTAATGTTTCAGATTGACCCGGATTATAATCAACATGATATAGAGACGTCGCTGATGAAAGCTATCAGATTTGAAAAAAGTTCATGAGATGACATGCTTTAGGAACAGCTTTGATATTTATGAAGCCATGCCTTCCTAATGGAAATAAACTATTACGGCTCATATTTGCTAAAAGTATCACACGTTTGCGAATATTGTAGGATTATACACTTCTTGAAGTTTTCCATCTTAGATATAAGAATTACTCATCTAAAATAAACTACTGAAGGCCACGTATATATTTAGAGATTTCATTTAATAAGTATCTGTCCAAAAACCAAAGCAACGATTCAATCATACTGGATAGTACATTATTCTTAGATATATTCCTTATTCTTAAAAGAATTGAAATCAGCTTTCAGACGCTAAAGCAAAAACTGAAGGTACTGGGAATATCCGGAAAATTACACTGAAGAGGACTTGTTTATTTGCATCACTTAACCTCAATGCCCAAAAAATTGAAATTGAAGAGTTCATAATCGTGACTTGATCCCATTTTTGTCTTTACATGGCTGTTTATATTCGGAAAAAGGCGCATTCGAAGTAAAGTAGATCGAGGAAAAGAAATAACGTGGTGTTTTATCGACCAAACGAAAACTGCCTCCTAAGTAGTGGGAGTCCATAAATTGCTGAAGCAAATTTCGTTACGAGGAGAAATGGTTATCAGTTTTAAGACCGTAGGCAAAAAAATTTACTGCTGTTCTGTTTCCATCCACTTCCAAACTTTGCCCTCCAATTATCTGGTTTCCCGTCTTCTCGCATTCCTGTCCTTCCTCCTTTGCATCTTTCTCCTCGGAATTTTCCCATTCCTCTTCACTCCCTCTCGCTTTTATCTCGCGAGGCATCTAAGCTTCTTTCCTCCGAGCAATTTCTTCTCTCTTCATCTTCTTTCCAGAAGCATGTCCATCATTCGTTCCAACGTCATTTCGTTCCCTCCGCCGTTTCCCTCATCTTTAAATTCCGTTCGTCCCGAAAAATTCGTACTCGAGCAATTTATTCATTTCGCCAAAATGCGGAATGTCTCATGAAAAGTAAGCGGCTCTCCAAATTTCCAGTCGGGCAAGATCGGCGTCCGGAAGCGAAAGAGACCAATTCTTACTGGGCTTTTAGCGAAAGGCACATTTAGTAACATTTTAGTCTCAATTATTTGATAAGGGTCGACACTTTGATGACTTTCGAACGAATCGCATTACTTTCAACCCCATCACAAGATTTTGGCTTGTAAAACGTGTTCGGGATTTGATTCCAAAACTGGGAAAGATTACGTTGAAGAACAAGCTATTCGTTAATTCAATGAGTTTCTCGAATTAGGTCCTCGATAGATCGCACAGGTTTCATCTTTTGTTGAAGACCAAATTTTATAATGTGACACCGCTTAGTGATTTACTTTAAGGGGCACTTGAATAGAAAGATCCTATTTATATTCAGATCTATAAGTTATTCTTGAATAGTCAAATCGTGTAGTACTCCATTTTACTTTGCAATCGATTCCTACTGGTTAGCACTGAGCCCAGAAGATTACAGTTACATTCTCTCTGATTATATTATTTTTAAATGGATCGAAAAGTTGTAACGAACTTAATAGCAACTTCAATTTTGGTCTCACGATTAGAAACTCAAGTTCGGTCTACTTTGGTTGTCTACATGTAGTACAGAGCTTTTCTTCCGAGATCAACCCAACAGAACAAGATTTAATCCTTAAACAGCGGAAATGTATTTTACATTTTCCAATCACATCAGTGGAAAGTTTCTGTTCACAGATGTAACAAGAGAAAGCTGTATACTTTCAGTTGATATAACTTTGACTAAATGAGATAAATATCAATTTTTAAATGACGCCTATCTACAATATACCTATCCTATTATTATTATTTATTAAACACGGGGCATGTCCAATTTACAATAACCCATTAAAATACAATATATACAATGGTAACAAGAGATTTCTGGAAGAAAACAAATGGAAATACCTCTTTCATTCAATGAAATAATCAATATATCCATAATCAGAATAGAAAATTTAAACAAAAAAGAGAATCAAAGAGAAAAAAATTGCTGAAATGGATAAAGATACATAGGATTAATTTAGACATAAAAACAAATTAAAGCAGAAGGCTTTTAGAAAACTATGACTATGACTATGACTTTTAGAAATACTGTGTCCAACTTTTCTTTTGAACATATTCTAAGTATTATTAAAGATGTCAAAAATATCTGAAAGCAGTTCAACAGTGCTAAACATCCTTGGTATTGGTGAGTTATACAAATAATTTGTCCTTGCACTTATAAAATGCATTTAAAAACGCAGAAAAAGAAAGACTGAAATCGTCTGCAATTTATGGAAGCAGTAAAAAGGTCAAGAAATATGTTTAAACAATGTTTTGCATTACCTTTACCTTCCGGGAATTTCCCGGTCGGAGGTTAAAGGCAAAATAACCGAGGCTGTCGGAGCGTCAAGAAGAAAAATCTAAACAGCCCCAAATTTAATAACTTTGAGGAAAGAAGGAAGAGAAAAGTACTAAGAAAGGGGAAGGCAGCGTTTAATTTAAAAAAAATCTGCGACTGCATTCTTCTTTGCTTATATTTTTAGTGTACCTGTTTATTGTTTTTCAGTTATATCTGAAGCTTGAAAATATATTGTGATTTTCTTCTGGCTCACGATCTTTCTCTTGAGAATGTCATTTATGTCACGCTGCCTCTTAGAATGTCACGAACAGAGGACACCGCGTTTCTAGGAATATAATCATTTATATGATTTCCTTAAAATTCCTTTTTTCTTACTTCCTTATCCACGTGATTTTTCTCCTCTCGGTCCCTCTTACGAAAGACTCTTCAGATTATAGATTATAGGAAGAAAAGCAAAATAATAGGTGACAGTTGGAAAAAATTCAATACATTTTCTTAAGAAGATTAAAATTTAAATCTTTTCTAGCCTACGATTGAAATGTTTGATTTAATCTTTTTGTCCATCCGAGCCGATTTTTCAGCCCCGCAGAATATTACCTTTTATTTGAATTTCACGTCATAGAGAGGTTTACCTCCTTCAGGGACATCCTTGTGATGTGTGTATCTCAGGTGCGAATCAATTGGTAAGTTCCGTCACAAATTGTACTCTCTATTCCCTAACCCATTGGGAATTTGAGTCAAAGGTCCAATTCTTTTTCGACGGATGGTTTTTCCGCGTTGCCGAGAAATGTCCTTGTTGAATCGCATATCAGTTTTTTATTGATTTTTTCCTGTGATTCTATGTATCATAGTTTAATTTTCACTTCAAACCATCAACCATACCTACAAAAACCGGTGGAGAAGGAGTAAAGCGCTTGATGGACACATGTGATGGGGATGGAGGCAGATTTTCCCTTGCTTTCCTTACTAAGCCACAAAGAAAAGAGAAGAAAAAATCTAAGCAAGTGAAGCAGAGTGGCTATATGAAAAACAGTTCTTACAGCATCTGATAAGGAGTGACCAAAGTGAATTCAACATAACTCATAACTCATTAACTTTCATATTATAACAATCATGATAAAGAGAGAGACAAAAGATAATCAATATTGATAATATTGAATATCAATCATGATAAAAGAGAGGCATTTTTTTCATTCTGTAACAAACGACGAATGAATAACATTTCCTTTATCATCATCAAAATACTGTGGCAACAATAGGTCGGCATTTTAGATTACGTTTTTAAATTTCAAAGTGAGTAGTAAATTCGTAATATTTCAGTTCCATTGCGTAAAAGAAGAGCGCTACCGGTGTTAAATTATGATGATTGGTATTAAAAGTTAGGAAAGGGGGCTCCAGTAATGCCAAGTGGGCATGCATTCGCCTATGACAGAAGCGGTACTGGGTTTGATTCCCGGTGGGAGCCTATACATTTTAAATGACCTCAGCTGTCGAAGCACTTTAACAACACTACAGCATGCTTTCCATTTAAATTCATAGAATTTAAATTCTAATGGAATAACAATACATACTGCTAGTATTTAGTGCGATTTTAATATGTATTTTATATACGACAGCCAAATAAGTAATTCGGATGGTGCTAGATATATTCTTTTACATTTTACAACGTAATTAATACAAAAGTTATATTTTAAATCCATTATTCGTTCAATCAAAAAATGACATGGCCGACCATTAACTCCAGAGATATCGCTACCTATTTAAAGGCTAAATGTTACTTGTAAAGATAATTTAAAGCAAAGATTCGTGACTTCAAAGAAAGTCTTTAAGGATTCGTTCCGAATTACGCACACAATGCCACAGTCGGAATCTCTTATTTTCTTTTTCTCAGAGTTTATATCCAAAACTTTAAGAAAATAATTTTATTCGGAACGGAATCGATCCGAATGTTGTTTACCTTTTCAGCGGAGATTTAACAAGGCCTCAACAATCTCCCTCTCTTTTCATTCGGACTGTCGACTCTGAAATATCCTCAAACACGAGAGAAAGGATTCTCGAGGGCCATTCGACTCGAGTGTCTCGAATAAGAATGAAACAAATGACGCGAGGGGAAGATTATTTCCCGGTAATTTCCGAACCGACCGCGCCTCCAGGCCGTTAAGTTATTAAGAGGGGAATATGTGCATAAAGACCAGGGCCGTCCTTGCGCCTACTTGAGCACCACTCAAGAGGCGAATTCCTCAAATCGCGGTGGTTTAGGGCGCCCCTAACTCTGCCCCCAGCTCCCCCTTATTCCCCTTCGCTTCCTCAGCAAACCTCAGCAGTATAATACGGCTCAATTTGTCGGATCTAACGACCGCCACCTCGCACCCAATATCCTTGACTAACAATCTCTATCAATACTTCCGCTCGCTCCGCCACACTTTCTCCCCGAGGAGTCGCAAGCGGACCTTCGGCTTATCTCGCAGTCTTTCGCGGATATCCCGCGCTTCCCCATTGTCCTGCCTCTCTCCCCTTTCACATTCATTCACCTGCACATCGCCAACGGGAGCCTTTTCCTTTTCTCCTTCATTGTGTTCCCCACTCGCTTCACTCTCACGCATCTCGCCTCATCTCCATGTTTCTCCATAATAATCAACCGTCTGGTAACCGTTACTGAGTTTAATGTTTATAAATTACAACTCACGTTATATTGATAAACACGACCTGCTTTATAGAACAAATTTGTACAGAGCAATTGTTCGAAATATTTATATTATCATAAATTATTCATATTGTTTCATAACATTTTAATATTGTAGTATTAATATGCATAACGTCAAGACATTCGGTATATAATACCCTATGAAATAGCGTTTGATTTACCTATGTGAAACGTTAATTCTTTTATATTATGATAATATTATACATGCAATAGATATAATATAATGGTAATATATTGCATATATTATCATAATATATTATGATAATATTTTATTTGCAACTTTTTATATATTTATATCAATAACGATTTTCTTAATCTATTATTCACTATGTATTGCATTGGATCTCCTGTCTCTTGATTATTATTAATTTATAATCAGTATTTTCTTTTTGGCATCAAAAAAGGTGGCTGATTACCTAACTTTACGAAAATTCACTTTTTTTTGCTTTGCTCTCTTGTTGCTTGATTATTATTCAATAATTTTTTCAGTCATCAGAGCAGGGCGTTTTATTTTTGTTTTTCCCCCCATAACGACCAACACCTGGCCTATTGCTAATCTGTGGTCATTAAATAAATAATAAACAAATAAATAAATAAATAAAAGGTGGTCGATTTCCTAATTTTACGAAATTCTACTATTTTTTGCCTCGTCTTCCTTGTTTCTTGATTTTTATTCAATGTTTTCTTTAATTCATTAGACTTGTTGATTTCCTTTTCCATATTTTATTTTCGGAGATAAGAGATGCAAATTACTTTTCCCCGTGCGTTAAGTTCCATAATTTTTCAGAAGATTCTATTACGGATTCGAATTATTTTCACGTACTCGTTGAATTTCGTATTTCAGTCCCAAATTTCTCTCCCTCTCTCTTCTTTTTAATTTTTAAGGGCATTTCCCTCATTTTATTCGCTTATTATCCATGAGGATATTTTTAAGTCAAGAGGAAACGATTTATTAGCCGCCGTCTCGCCATTATGAGGACTTTATCTAATACACTCTAAGAACTTCTGTACAGTTCCACTCCTCACCCAACTAACTCACCTACGGCTACCCCTTCTCCACCTCCAACACTTCCAACTTTCCTCCAAACTTTCTTCCAACTCATTCCCAACTGCCACCCAACTCCATCCCTCTCCCCATCCAACTCTCCCGCCCTTCCCTCCTGATGATGTTGCAACACAGCAATTCCTTCCTCGGATCGATAGTAACATTGGTTCCACGCGAGGTCGCTGCGGCGAAAGAGAGAGACAAAGATAGATTGAGAGGCTAAAGAGGACAACAAATTGACAAATGTATTTATTTCGCGCAAAATCGAGACGCAAAAGTCCCGGCTTACATTCGGCCGCCGCCACAATCAACTGCGGGTTGTATACCTATTGTCGAGGAATGAAAAACGCCGTCGGAGAAATAAAAGAATATATTTTTACATTTTTACTCGCAGGAAAATTACTCCGACCTCAACTCCGGTTATGCGCAACAAAAAAGTAAATTAGTTTAGCGATGAATAGCATTCGGAAGAAAAGAAGAAAGAACCGGATTATTTCACTGACTGAGAGTTTTTAATTTAGCCGCTAGAGTTTCTGATAACACTGCTACTTTTGATTCTTTCTGTCATTGAAATAATTCTTCGGACGAAATTTAATAATCTACTTTTTTCAGCTTTATAACCGTTGCCTTTGTGAACATTTCTGCGATAAAATTTAATTATTAACTGGAAGTGAGTATAAAATTTCTTCGAGACACCCCGCGAAAAATTAAAAAGATTTATCAAAGAAGCTACTCTTCGAGATACACGGACAAATAAAAGGGATGCGATATTTGAGTGAGTGAAACAAGTGAGACACTATTTTAAGAAAGGCCAAGAAAACACACCCGGAAACAAACCGCAGGGAAAGCCGCCAGGAGAGGACGGAAGAAGGAAGAAGGAAAAGCTGAAAGTGGCAGAGTAAAGGAAAACGGAGAGGAAGAGAGAAGGAACAGGCAAGGGTCTGAAAGTTCGCAAAAGCGGACGTCATGCAAGAGAGATAAGGGGAAGAAATCGAAGAAGGCGGAGAAAGGGTTATTGATGATGGAGAAAAGGAGTGTAACCTGTGAAGGATGCGAACTTGGAAATTAAAAAAAGGATCTCACCAAGAGTTTGTTTGTCTCGTAAAATTACTGTTTCATATCCTTCGACTATACATACTTCGAATGTGATCCGAAATTTATCTTCTTTGTTTTAGTTTATTTCAATGGGGGAATTTCGAGGAAGGGAGATAATTACCTGAACAGCTGGAGGAGTCTTTATACGAATCCTTAATAATGTACGTAAGGGACGAGTGCACAGAAAAAGAATTTTGACAATTGAAATTATATAGCTCAGGAAAATTAAAAATTCCGCTTTTTTCATCATACCACGTATTTATTCATGTCTATAATTTTACGCTCTCTTTTATACAATGTGATAATTTTGAAGATATAAGTAATAATAATTTTCAATCTTGATTTATGTTGATTAAGTTAAGTTTTCCGCTTCTCAAATTTTTATCCTTTTCTTCCTCTTGGTTTCCTTAGAATTGTGCTGAATAACATGGATAAGAATTTCGTGCTTTCCTCCGGGATTTTCATCAATCGCGAGAATGACAGTGAGACATTCAAAGGCCTATAGATACGTGATATTACTTAATTGCTTACTGAAATTCTTTTAGAATCTTTCTAATCTGTCGTGGAATTATGTTGAAATAAGTTGAGTGAAATTCCTCAAGAAAGACTTTTTACATTATAGAGTGAATAATTCATTCTACCTGTTATACCATTTAATATTAAATTGGAGGGAGGTTCCACTGTTACCCATTCAAAACTTTAATTATGTGTTTGATGTTCATTGAGGGTTTCGATGGTAAAGAAGGGTTTGATTTCTGATATTAGCAGTTTTGTTATGAATAACCTCGAGTTAAATGTAAAACTGATTATAAACCTCGAGACAGAATCTATATCTCGGTACTGCTAAAACTTAACAACTTACGTACGTAATGTAAACAATCACAAGACTTTGCAAAGAGTAGTAGATATCCAATAGTATTTATTTATTTTAATTTCAGAATTCTGGTGGCAGCTTCATCAAATAAAATGCACATGACTGAGAAATATAAACATTACACAATAAATAATCACTTCTTCATTTTATATCCTTTGTGTAACATTGAGTCAACATTTAAGTAACAAATTGATAGAATTTACATTTATATATCACAAAAAACTCTATCTTTTTCTAAGGCATACTATTACACTCTTTAATCCCTCTATTTAAGAACTAATACTTAGATAAATCTATTGTATCATTACATACATACCTTACATACGGTACACAAATTGTCTAATGTAGAATTAGAATTACTTTTATTGGTGCCTCAATAACTAGGATCATTTGTAAATCGTCTAATGTTGGCTAAAGTAATTTATCCCAGCTTTCAGATGATAGGAGTAATTTTTTAAAAATGTCTATGCCATTAATTTCTAGTCTCTATATAGCCATAGGTTATCAAAAGTTACTTCTTCCCCATCCATCTTACTTCCATTTCTTTCCCCCTCATCCCTACGTTATCCCCAACTCCTCATTCCTCGCCTCACTCCCCCTTCCCTCTCGCATCCGCGATCGCTGATATTTTTTCGTTAGGCGAGGAAGGAGATGGATGGGGAGACGAAAAAAATTTGAACGGCGGTTTTTCGGAGATGATCCCATCGCTCGTGTTTACGTTTATGCGACTGTGTTTTGTTTCCCGTCCTCTGCTTCCCAAATAATAAAAATAAGGTTGGGCGGTGGAAAAATCCACAAAAAAGCGAGTCGGTGAGATTGTTTCGATGCTATTGTATTTGTCCCCTTCGGAGGGCGCCTTTCCACCGATCGGCAAATATACGGCGGAATTAAAGGTGTTCGTCCTCTTGCAAATAAACTCGCGGGCGGTTCTCTTTGTGTCTTTGGCGGCGACGATAACGCTAAGTGCGAGCGCGAAGAATGGAGCGGAAGAATTTTCGCAGGTGCATACACATATTTCACATTCAACGACTGCTGTACTATAGCGGTGAGGTGGATTCCGCTTCATGCACAAAGCACTCGCCTCTGGAAATCAAATCTGTGGGTTGAATCTCAAAAGATAGGGAGTGGATGTAAATTATCTAAACAAAATAGGGACTATTATATGATTCAGGGTTAATTTTACGTTTTAAGTTGGTGATAAACAAACAGAGAAAAAAATTACATTGAGTAAATTTCATATTATTGAAATTCATATTTAGAAATAAATGTAAATGTGTATATTTCCCTCATTTTATTCGCTTATTATCCATGAGGATATTTTTAAGTCAAGAGGAAACGATTTATTAGCCGCCGTCTCGCCATTATGAGGACTTTATCTAATACACTCTAAGAACTTCTGTACAGTTCCACTCCTCACCCAACTAACTCACCTACGGCTACCCCTTCTCCACCTCCAACACTTCCAACTTTCCTCCAAACTTTCTTCCAACTCATTCCCAACTGCCACCCAACTCCATCCCTCTCCCCATCCAACTCTCCCGCCCTTCCCTCCTGATGATGTTGCAACACAGCAATTCCTTCCTCGGATCGATAGTAACATTGGTTCCACGCGAGGTCGCTGCGGCGAAAGAGAGAGACAAAGATAGATTGAGAGGCTAAAGAGGACAACAAATTGACAAATGTATTTATTTCGCGCAAAATCGAGACGCAAAAGTCCCGGCTTACATTCGGCCGCCGCCACAATCAACTGCGGGTTGTATACCTATTGTCGAGGAATGAAAAACGCCGTCGGAGAAATAAAAGAATATATTTTTACATTTTTACTCGCAGGAAAATTACTCCGACCTCAACTCCNTGTTATGCTCTTAAATTGGAAGACTGATATTTTTTGTTCCTGTAATATATATCGATATTACTGATTTCAATGCAGCTTCTTTCTACGATAGATGCAACTGAATGTGAAATGATAACAAACAAAACTTAGTAAGTTTCACAAGGGAATCTTTTTATTTCCTGGAAATAAAATAGTGAGTCGTCTTGACCTGACGGACATCATCGATGGCTGAAACGGGTCGAAATAAAAAATTCTCTCGCGGAACTTCCTTCCTTGTAAGTTTTGTTTGTTAACCAACTCTGTTATGTCGTTGCATGACGTCCAGTCGCCGAACCTTAAATTTATACTTCTGGATGTTTTGTAGATTTCTTTATCTATCGCTAACCAAAATTGTGTAAGTTATTTACTACTGAGACCTATGGAAATAAATGGAACCTACGAATTTACTGTTTATATCTCGCTAACGTAAAGAAGTTACCCTTTTGTACCTACAAACGTTGTAAATATGATTCAGTATCATTTTTTAACTTACTTAATCTCTTGATGTTTTAATTCTTTCAATCTCAAAACCTTTCAGCTTGTAGTGATTATAAGGTATTGAATGATGTTAATGATGGAAAATACAGGGAAGATCGTAGATTGAGGCCGTCATAAACGTTTTTCTTTAAAACATTCAATAAACAACCATTTAGTTTAGGGTTAAATTTGTGAAACACAGAAATCCATAATAGTAACTTTACCACTGGATAAGAAGATGACCTCCCGGGTTTCGCAGCAATGTTGCATCATCAGGTGAAACCTGATGTTCAGTAAACATTTCAGCGTCAATAGTAATAAAAAACTCATATAATATGAAAAATTACCGTATAAAAAATACGTTACATAGAAAACCATTTTGGAGCCGATGCTGATAAAAAAGCTAATTATAAACGATTTCTCTTCTCGTAATGCAAACGGTCATAAGAAGTGAAATCGAAACTTAAAATCGGTGTAGACACTGGAAATTTCGCAGAAGACCTGTAGCAGGAAACGATTCGAACAACAAACACGCAATTTCTACCGCATTGGATGCGTATTGACTGAATCTACAACGCGAAGCCGTCCTTTAAATACCAAAAAACGATATGCATTTCCTCCTCCCTTTTCGTGTAGCAATCTAAAAGTGGTATTGTAGTGACTCATTTTTCCTTTCAATTGAAGAATTTTTGAAGTGAAATTGAATTTCGTACCTCGTTTTATTCCCTTTAGCGTATTGCGATGACTTAATATCGTACATTTTCGTTCCAGCGACATGAAGGTTAGAAATGGCTAGGAATATTTTTAGTACTACCTACATTGAACGTGCATTTAAAAACGCCATTCTTAGAATTGCAAACTTAATTTACATAGATTTAAGTTAAGTTATTTTTTCATAATTATAAAAACCTTTCTTTCACTCACATAAAAGAATTTTCATAAATCTTGACGTTTCATGTAAGAAGGGTGCCGTGATAACGTTCAAATTCCCAAAAGAGAAACCCTTAATTTCGTTGATAGTTACAATTATTATTACTAACACAGTTATACGAATTAAAACCCAAATATACGCAGCATATTTCTCCTTCATCTTTCAGAGAATTTTTCCTTTTCTTCAGGAATTTCTCCACCTTGCACAGGTAGTTACTTTACATTGACATTCTTTTACGTTATTAAAGAAATTATTTAAAAGGAAAGTCAATGTAGTTTAAATATCCTTAATTATTAAGATTTTATTATTATTATTATTTCTATAATGGAAACAGGAGGACTCCAATCACATCCATTTTAATATATATCACGAACACAAACAACCATTCCCATATTTTACCATTTTCATCCATATTGTAATTAGGGTACTTAGATGAAAATTAAGGAAGAAATATTTGTTTCTTTCTCAACTTCGTCTAAATTTTCTTAGCTTTTATCTTTATTTGTGATTCTCTTCTGCAATCAATGGTTCTAGAGATGAGATTATAAAAAATGTTTCATCAAAGATTCTCTTACTTACAATCATACAGCTAAGCAGCAAAAGAAATAAATTATTCTCACGACAACTTAAAGACCAAAATGATGAAATAGAGTTTGAGGAGAGGAGATTTTCAGGAAGTAGTAGTTTCTGCAGAAATTTGATAGAAAGTTTGCGCGAACTTCTTAATTTCATACCTTTAACTGGGGTAACCTAGTTCGGGTATCTGCAATGACCTATTATTCATTATGAATTACTGTCATAGAGGCCAAAAAACTAGAATTCGTATGTTGATCCTAATGATGAAGCCTTAAGCGCCTAAGTTTCAGACTAAACTTTGGAAGGATTTATCGATGCTACCAGTTGAAGATCCAATAACAAAGAATTGCTTGTCTCTGTGAAAATAGGGCACTGCGTGGTAATTTAGATCAGGATGAATTTTTCAATGAGGCAAAGAAAGATTTCTTATGACTAGTAAAGAGTATTGATCAACTCAATGGTTAAAGATCGATAAAACAGGAGTATTTCAAAGAACGGACGAGATATTTTATATTAAAATGATATTTTGGAGCAGAAAGAAGAGAAATATCTGAATTTTTAAACGTATTCCAAATAAATTATAGATAATATACAAATAAAATAATTTATTGCACAATTTAAACATATTTAGGTAAATCAGTCTTTAACTTCAAGGTAGGTCATCGAGTTCTACGTTCTATTTATGTGACCATTTAGCCCGAAAGATATTTTTGAGCTGTAGGAGTAGCATAGGTGTATCAAAAATGTATACCACCGTCTATTAATACATTGTCTATGTCATTAGATACAGATAAATAAAAAAAATATTTTTCATAATAAATAATGCTCTGGATCTGTATCATCAACGGTTCGACTTCGCAAAACTTATTATCATCTTCAACGCTATTTTGATAGCCGGTTGTATGTACCTTTTGCTTATTTTGTTGTGTCCCTTTTTATCTTCGAGTGTTGAAACGGGTGGAAACGGCGCTTCAGCTTTAAGCGAACATACGGTAGAGTTTGAGAGGTATGTAAGGAAGCGCCTTCGCTCTAATAAAAGTGTGTGAAGGATTGAAAGTTTCACCTTATGTAATATTCATACATTGGATAGATTTTAATTCATTTACTTATTTACTTATCAGTAAAAGTTATGTTTCTGAACATATCGTTAACGAGAGTGATATTTTAAGAAATAAATGTTTTTTATATTAAATTTTACTTCTCGATGAAATGTTATCTTATCTAATCTACAGCTTCTCGTGTGGTTGAGAATATTTATTCATCGTTTCATTTCGTGCTTCTGAATCAAAGGTAAATGTGACGTTTTCTAGACTTCCAGCTATCGCTATTCATTTGTATGTGACATATGGCTATCTCTGTTATTAGTATTAAATCATTATATGCACCGAATACACATCATATTTCAAAATTTTCGCTGCCCTATTTATATTATACCCGACTATTCTTAGTATCTGACCAGTTGTATGTATCGCGTTTTCCTTCATTGTTTCTTTACTGTTCACATTCTCCTCGGCCGCAATTTTCCTTTATCTTTTCCGATGATAATCGATGTGCCGTTCTAAATTGTATCTTGTCATACTTTTATGGGTACTTTTTAAAAATTTACTCTCCAATCTTTTAATTAGTCTTTAGGGTAATGAACTGCAACCGAACTGAAAAATAGATAAAACTGAAGCTAAAACTTAACCCTATCAGAAAAAGTAAAACCCTTGAATCTGATTCAATACCGGAAATAGTTATTTCAGTTTCTGAGCCTCCTGACAATGACGTGAACAGGTCGAAACCCAGACGTACTTAATAAAACCTTTGTGGAATAGTACTAAGCACGTCATTGTATGTTATTTTGAAGATGCGTTCCATCAAATATCATTTACTGAGATTAATTTTAGTTTTTACATCTATACGGTGACTTGAAACACACTTATTAACAGTTATGTTTTTTGTTTCAAAATATTTTTCTTATTATTATTATTTCCATTATTCTTTCATATCAATATTATTATTTCTTCTATATCAATGTTTATATTCTAAAACTGGATAAAAAGAATTTATTTACACGTAACACGTACAACATGACGGAGATTATTCAAACGAAGTTAAAAAGGAAACAGGTCGAAACCGTTTCGACGTTTGCTGCCGGATTGAAACCGGAAAAGAACCGAAATTATGCGTTTTCATTGAAGTAAAAGGAAATCGAAAGGACGAAAGTAAGTACGTTTCCAAGTCCTTATTGTCTCCATCTCTTGCAAGTTATCTTGTGCGTGATGTCAATTGTCAGCGTATTAATTGCATTCACTGAAAATGCCGACCCTCAATCCATTCCCTTTTCTCCTTTTCCGCATACATTACTCTGTTGGCAATTTACTTGGGTCCTCCGTTCATTCATTAAAATGTCTCAATATTGAACCCATTTTATGTGCCATCCTATATCTTCATAGACATCTTCTATAAGAAAGGGTTAATTTAACGGCCAATTCACATTCTCCGGCAAATAATGGGGTATATTTTAGTTTAGTTAAGGCTTTACTATATCAAAAAGAAATAACGAATAATTTATATGTATGCTTTAACAATAGCTCTTAATTATTAAAATTGAACTTTATTGTGAATTTTCATGAACTAACTTATATTATGTTTGATTTTTTAATTTTTCCTCTTTTTCTTTATTTTATTCTTAAAAAAACTATGATTATTACATTAATTTGAACTTTGATGGTAAATGTATATGTATGAATTTATAATTTTTCATATTATACATTTCCTGTTCCGTACGAAGTTCTATTTCCTAAGTATACGTTCATCCACAGTGATCAAGAATTTTATAGAAACGGAATAAATAAAAAACAAGTTTCCCATTCCGAATCTAAAACTTTACCATCCGCTATAAAAATGTGTTTCCGCCCGGGATCGAACCGGGGACCTTGCGCGTGTGAAGCGCACGTGATAACCGCTACACTACGGAAACTGTTGTTGAAGATCCGTTAGAAAAGACTTAAAGAAATCTGAGGCGTATTCTTTGTTACAACTTAATGATATATTTTCCCTATTATATATATACGTTCATTCACAGTGATCAAGACATTTATAGAAAGGGGATAAATAAAAAACAAGTTTCCCATTCCGAATCTTCAAATTCAAAATTCAGATTGCAATAAATGAAGTTATACATGCAGCAGATTGACCTTAAACGTCGTTCAACTTCTTTATTGCGACTTAGTTGCCGCTCTACCAATCTGAAAATATTAAACTAAATAGTCCTACGAAGAACAGATATTAGCAAGGATTAAGTCAATTCTTAGATAATGCAAAACTGTAACAAAAACATAGATAAAAGAGTTAATTTTTTAATTCATACAATGTTTACTGAAGCAAATGCAAAGAAATGGGCTTATGGAATATACGAGGGAATGAACGGTGATATATGAGTGAATTGCAGATGATATATGAAAAAAAAAAGAATCGAGGGAGGTATTCATCAGAAGTAACTATTTGCCTGCTTCGAAAGGGAAAAGAGAAGTCGTTTTTTATGTCATCAAATGGAATGCTTTCTGTTGTAAATTAACTAGGAAAGTAATTACCGATCGTTCTTTTTACAAAGCGCCTTTTGATACGTCAAAAGCTGTCTAATGATGGTGCGGACGTGGCTTTTCAGAGGAATGTCGACTTCTATTTTAGAAGAAGTGAAAATATCGTTTAAATCAAGTAAAATCGTCTCTCGATGAAATCCATATAGGAAAAATAAACACAGCCAAATGAGAGCAATAGCGGTCGTTTATTTTTAATTCGACGTCGATCGTTTTTTTCACACGTTTTGTTCGAGGCCTGCGGTGGAAATGACCCCGGAGAGCATTGATATTTCGAAAATATAATTTTAAGAGATGATTAAATGGATTTATTGAAGGTAGCGCTCAATTTTGCACAAATTGCCGAATGTATCGGAGCAGAAAATTGAGCAGATCCTCTCTCTTTCGCTTCCTGCTTCACTTAGATCGGAAATGAATTCGTCCTTCAGCACCGCTTGCTTTCATTGAATTTGCCCTCATCTGTATGGAATGAAAGCGACTGCGAGCTCTTTTCACATGGCCATCCATCATTTTTTCATCGATGTAAAGTTTAATATATTTACCTTACATTTCAGGAAAGTACATACGCTTTAGTTTTCGGATTATTACAGAAGTAAAGAAAAGGGAGCGACTCCAGGTAGTTTCTTTCGTTTTAATGTTTTAATATTACAATAGAGTTTCGATTATACGGGTTAATATGGACCGGGGACATTTCTGTTAATCGGAAACTTGGATAGTACGGAAGGGCCGTTTTGCGTAAAATTTGAAATATGCTCCTTACTTTCAAGCCTTGCCTTAGAACGACATATGTTCACAATTGGAATAGAATGTAATAGTTTATTGATACATAACACTTTCAGCACTCACAGAACAAAGGTAAAATCTGTTTGCTAGTTGGTATGTCGGCATTGTTCAATTAAAAACCACTGTGATGTAAAAACTGTTTAAATAAAATATTTCTCTTTTCCTTCATTATATATACGTCAACTTTCCAGATGTAGTTCTCACTTCTTTTCTCTGATTTTCAAAATATTAGACCGACGTTAGCTTGTCTATGCTGAACTAGCACGGTGCAGTTACACCAAAAGTTATTTAAGCGGTGCGCCGGTACATATGCGAGTGAAAAATATGTACTTCGGATACCAGAGAACTTCAGTTAATCGGGACTCGGATAATCGAGACCCTACTATATCTCCTTTAAAATCCATAAACTATTTTGCCCTCAAATGGAATTTCTATTATTCCTCTGGAAAGGGACGCCTATGTGTTATGTCATTTTGTGAATGATAATCCAATCATCAATTAAATCACTGGTATCGGGTCATAACATTTTCGCTTTGGCTCAAGTGCACACGTGGGAAGTCAAACCTGCACAGATTTATTTTCCGTTAATCTATAATATGTTCCGCAGATCAGAACTTCGCTCGACTGTGGTTAGTCATTCTAATTAGGTTAATACTCGTTCACATGCTGTTCCGGTGCGCAGTTAATCCTGCAGGAGTGTGTTTTTTTTATATTTTAGTTATTTCGGAGTGATTCTCGATTATCTGGTATCCAGATTACCATGTGTTTACCTCGACGCTAACTTGTAAAAGAACCAACCGCGCCTTTCAGATGTAGCAATGCGCTTTTTAAATGAACCAATTCGCTACGATCGGATTGGAGGATATTACTAAAAAGCGAAGGAAATTAATCACGCTCACCGATTTTTATTTCTTCCTCCAAATTAATTTATCTTTCCCGAATTCCTTTCCCATCGGTTGGGCCATTTTAACGCAAGAGTTACAGGAACGAGAGGCAAAGGATTATTTTCATTCACTCGCTTTGGTAAATAGGCAATCGGAAGATGAAGTTAAAAAAGTTGGCGTTTTTTCCAATCGATTCCGGGGATGCATGCGTATTAACGCCATTTCCCTTAATTGGAAAAAAGATTCCCTCCGCCGATGATCTCTCTAATGCATAAAATAAAGCTGTTCTCCCAATTAATTACTGTTTCCGTCGGATTAAAAAAAATAATAGTCCAAAATGGGTGATCGGTTGGAACGTCCGCGCGGCACTAATCCCTACTCTATTACCCGCTCTGTGATCTCTTCGTTAGGAAATGAAATAAAAGGTAACATCTCTTGCATTATTCATAAATTCCGAATCCATCGCTAGCACTGCAATGGGATTGAGCAGTCCGATGAAAATATGAGCACCGAATGTCGCCCCGGTATGCATCATGCAGGCGCTTTTCCCCCCGAAATTGATTGGCGACTCGCAGTTCGAATTAATTTCTCAAAGGCATTGGTTATTCTCGTGCCTGCGAGTGGAAAAGAAAAAACTATTTTCGACATTCTAGGGGGTGGAAAGAGGAACAAAGGCGACCGCTCCTCGACTGAAGTGTAAGATCACCGAGGACACTAAAAAGTGAACTCCGGAATCAAAACAGCTGAACCGGAGCACCTCTCTCAGTTCGCGCAATTAACCCAAAAATTCAGTTTTCAACGGGGGGTTCTGCTTCACGTTCGCCGTCATCATTTCTTTTGTGCGGCAACATTGTGTGCTGCGAGTAAACAAGAACTTGCTTCACTCGTACTTCTGTTGCTACGCAAAGAGGACGAACAAATTATGCGCTGTAATTTGCCGATGAAAAGTTTATGTTCACAAACGCACACTCGTTTACTTGCAACGGCGTTGGAGAAAGGACAGCGCACTGTATCGCCGTTTTTGTGCGAATAGTTTTCCCTTTGGAATAGCGAAACCCATCTTCTGAGTTGCGTATAAAATGGGGCTATTCAAACATCGACCGAGAGGTTTAATTTTATCACAAAAGAGTTACATTATATTTTGAGCAAAAGGGATGTATGGTAATTGTTGTTCGTACGAAAAAGGTTACAATGCTTTGAAACGATGTTTGCAGCCGCACATTAATACCCTTAGGAATAATTCACAAAAGATATGGAAAACTCAGAATTCCATCAATTTATAAATAAATTATGAGAGGCAAGTAGCCAGGTACTTGAATGCATGCATTTTCATTAATTGGCTACGATTTCAACTGTGACATAATAGTAAATTACTAAGTAAGTAATAGGCAAGCCGAGTGCCAAGTCGTACGAAACCACGTTCTTGCCAACTCATGAGGAAATCGGTCATAATTTTATCGCAGGTCGATTTTAATATGAATCCAAAACATCCAGTGATGTCAGTAAAAATTGTGATAAATTGTAGAGGAAAATGTTTCCATTATTTTGGCGATTTTAACGAAGAGATCAAGAACAAATGTAGATCTCGACATTAACAGCTGTTGCATTAAAGTAATATATAAAAAAGGTGAAAGGTAAATTTGCGCGTTAAGGTGTGTACCTAGGAATATTCCCAAGGAGAAAGAGACATGAAATAAGTCCGACAGGACCTGGATTCGATCCCGGATCTTCCACTTTCCAGCTGACTGCTTTAACTGATTGAACTCTCGTCCCAGTCTTTTTCTTGTTAGCTTCGCCTTGGGAAATTTCTCCTGGGGAATATTTAAGTAACAGTTCTTAGTCTCTAATCAATCATTATTAACTATCTGAATGAATTTATTATTTGACATCTTTAAGCAAAACGGCCTACAGAAAAGCGATGAGACACGCATGGTACACATGCTTTGAATTTAGAAGAAAAAATTGAAAGAGAAAAAGTCTGCCGCAGCCGGGAATCGAACCCGGGTCCCCCACTTTCCGGGCGGGGTCTTTTCAAAACGGCCTACAGTGAATATTTCAGATTAGCGTACTAGAATCCTGCGGAAATTGGAAAATGTTTGGAAAAATTTGACCGCAATATTCTTAAGAAATTTTATAATAAATAATTGAAGGAGTAATTTTGAATATTTTCTTAGAAAGTTGCTCGAGAGATTGGCATTTCCGATTCTGATTCCCCATCATCATCGTCAGAGAAGATTGTTTCAATTACCCAAAAGCCGATAGCACCAATTACGCAAAAAAAACACCAGATAATTTTTCTGTCATTTTACTTTTCGCAAATGCGACTCGTGCACGCACTCTGTCCGTAATTAATTTGAGTTTCATTTTGGGAGTGTCTCTTATGCTTACATTAATAAATTGGTTTGAATTGAAGGGAAATTATTGACAATAGCGAGGGAAGTTTTTTCAGCGTATTCATTTGTTCGGAAAGTGTTTGGAATGCAGCCTTCGTCACAGATTCCACATAAAAGTGAATTATCCCAGAAAGGGATGACGAATCAAAATTTTTGCGCCTAGCGTTTCTAATTTGAAATTTTCGGTGGTTAAAGTAGATAGTGAAATATATAGATTTCTGGAATGCATGTAGTTCGAAAGCACCTTTAAAGATTGTTTTTAGACTAAACGTAAAATAAAAATTTTATATTTTTTGCTCTTTAGGGCTAATTTTATGGTTTATTCGGTGGCTCACATTTTTATAGATACTGAAGTCTTCTTGCGACAGTTACACTTACCTTAAATTAGCATTGTGATAATTAGTGAAGCAGGAACTTAATAAAATTCCTTAAGAAGAGTTTGCATCCTTCAATTAATCATTCTTAAGAGATACCTCAGGCGTAATACACTTTGGGTTCCATGTTTATTCGATTTGGCGCACTTTCTCTTAGACAAGTCTGCTATGTATAGTTTGAAAAGATTATTGGACCAAGTTGATTATGAAAGTGTGAAGGAATCGAAGGTTGTAGACAACTGATGTAAGCATTTCCTTTTTCTGTATATGAATTTCCTTTATATTTCCTTTAACGAGTATATATAACGTGTATATCAATAAATTCTTCCAAACCGAAACATAGAATAGAAGTTGCCACTGATGGTTGAGTTAGTTTCAGTATAAAAAAATTCCAGAAATCATCAACACTGAGATTCTGTTTTTGAAAGCAGTTTCTGCTCTGGTTCCTGGCGAAGCTATCATTGATGGCGAAATATGAGAGAAGTCGATGGTTTCTGGAGTTCCTTTAAACTGCGAAAAAGCAAAACGCATTGTATGTACCTATCCATAAAATTGTCCTCTTTAACGAGATACTTAGGTTATGGTCGCAGTTCTATATGAACACGCCGGGCTTCACCAGAACTGATGATTTGGAAAGCTAAACATAAATCAAAATGAGAAAACTTGAATGAAATTGAGAAATTACATGGAATATAAGAATTTGACGAAACACCTCATTCTCTTCGTGAACTCGGGTATCGATTAGCAGTCTTCAGTTTTCCCCTCGCATCCTCACGCGTGACATACCGACAGCTCGGATATTTCAGCCGAAGACATATAAATATAAAGAAGGTCGCTACATTTATTTCCAGCGGAGAAATCTTTTCGGGGCCATTTGTAAACGTCACTCAATAGTAGCGTGTAGGAGTTCCATATTTTGATCTCGGAAAAGGGAATTCCATCGAACTCTCTCTCTCTCTTCCTTTCAAAAAGAGATCTCCGTAGAAAGGTAATGGTTTTGTCAAATGGAAACCAAATAAAATCCCTCTCCGATGGAGCGCGATCCTCTCCCAGATGGGGCGGATGTACAGTCGGCGAAGGTGACTCGCTGGGAAATTCCGCGGCTCTCTTCCGATCCGATATTATTTTTTAAACTTCTGAGGATGAATGAAGAGTAAACTCCGCCATCGTGTTCACTTTTACAAACGAGCTTCATTACTCTTTTTTCGCCACCCGAAAGGGCGACTCCTTCCGATCGAATACCTCTTCTCTTTCCTCCTATTCATCGTCTCCCTTGTCTCCGGCATCCTTCCGAAAAAAAGGACGGGATAAACGTGTGCCCCCTGCCGGACGCTCCGGAGAATTATTCTCCGTCCTCCTTCTTTATTTAAGGGCGGGGCAGAGATGAATATTTCACGGTCGCCCTTCCTGCCCCGCCGACCCCTTTGCTCCCAAATAAACCTTTATTTCCGCTCCCTTTATCCCACTTTCTCCGTCCTTTCACCCACTCCTCTCCCTCACCTCCTGTTTATGCGTTTTTCGTGAGGAGAAAATGATCCACGGCCGCATAACTCCTGCAGCCGTATCGCTTCCAGTTCATCTCCTCCATTTTGCAGGTTCCGCATGAGTAGGTGGCGCTTGTTTATCTATTTACCCACTTTGGCAAGATTTTACATGACCTTATTCCATCTCACGCTTCCGATATCCATCTGGTTTCCCCTGTGTGGTCTCGTCAACGGCCGTAATGTCTCAATCTGCAAATATGTCTCCACTACGCTGTCAAAATGGATGCCGAAACATTGCCGTGTTTTGACGAGGCCTTGCGTTATTTTTATTCATCTAATTTTATCATTCGTCATTTGTATTGCTTTTCTTTTAGACTAAGTCGCCTCTTTTCAGGTAAATATAAATTATCGACTATTTGAGAAATGAAAAAAGATACTGCGAATAAAGCAGAATGTTAGTTATGGGTTTAAGTTTTAGTAGCAGAATTCATCCGTCATGTCAGTCACATCGTAAACTATAATTATTTTCTAAATAATGAAACGTTCAAAATAATTTCGATCGAGTATATAACGTGTTCTGTAGTCTTGTTCTGAATGAGATATGCTTCCAAGCTGATTTCAGCTAAATAAATGTAATTTTAGCGGCTGCGATAAAGTAACAAACGTGACTCTTTAACGATATAACGTATGATTGCATGATGATACTAGCAATTCAAGATAACATAANTTCTCTGCATATTTTTTCTTGCTGTTTAGCAATCTAATTACCTCCCTATATTTGATATTATGCTGTTCGCTGAGTTTTCTCTTTTTGTGCAAGTTTCTTGATTTCTTTTTCAGTCTCCTAATTTCCGCGTTGTAATACTCAGGGTCGGCATTCCGTTTAAGATTTTTTGTTGGTACATACTTCCCTATTCCTGTATTCAAAATCTTCTTGAAGTTTTCACATAATTCCTCTATGTTAGACCCCTTACTAGCCCAATTCTCAAATTCGTTACGAAATTATGTTGCGAAACAATTTTTATTAGAAACTTTTATATTTATTTGCGAAAAACTGATTTCATACAAATCATATAATTTTATATTATGCGCATTGCGATGGTAATGTTACTCGAAGGTAATGTGAACTATTAACAAGTATACAGAATGTGCATTAATAATTTTTACCGCTGTTTTGCGACCATTGTAAGTTGGGGAACGAAGTCATAAAATACTAGTTTTTCATTCTTTTAGAATAATTTTTACTTTCGAACCAGGAAATGTATGGTTTTGGTATTTAATTATGTTCGCACCCGGGCGACTAATAGGCTGAGCTCGGCTCTGATCGAAACCACTGTATTTTTCGATAAAATTTCTGCTTGAATCAATCAAAGCAATCTTTTGTCCGTTAACTCTGAACATTTTCTGAAGCGAGGTTCTAGTTATTGAAGTTTTGAGAAATGCTACGACATGGTACACTTCCTCGGCTCCTTCGCTTGAAGTTCGATTTCACGTCATTCAGTTAAGATCACAACACCTTCTGTACGAGCTCGGCGAGAAGGAAGATCCCCACGGCGCTCTTCTTTCGACTCGGATTCATCAGCGTGGCGTTTTGCACAATTGTAAGCAACTGGCGGCACTGCTGCCTTTCCGTTCGCCGAGCAAACACGAGCGGACACGGCGAAATCCAGCGAGTCCTCCACCGTACTTTAATCGGCTCAATCACGGCCTGTTTTCTCGCGAGCACTCTCAATCCCCGAGTGGGGAAAAAATATCGCGGAAAAGGGTTTTCAAAGACCAACGAACCGCGTCACAAGTGGAATTGACTCAGGTACGCAAAGAGAGCTTTTCTTCTTCCTCGCGGTCCTCAGAATGGCATCCCCCCAACCCTCATCTTTTCGCCATTTCCTCTCCTCTTCTTTTGCATTTCGTCGCCGCTGACGAGGCGAATTTCCTCCGGTGATTTCTTCTCGACGCGCTCATGACCTGAATCGCTCCGCTGATTGAGGCAGAAACCTTATAAGCTGTTAACTTATATCAAAGAAACTACCAACCTTTAATCATTTTCGAGTGGATTAAATATCCTCGAAAGACTTAAAGATCCGCATCTGCGAAATCAGTTTTCATCAATGTAAGTACTGCCTAGTTGTCGTTAAAGTAAATGTTTTGGAGGTGTACCTCTAAACTTCACTCCTTTGATTCCCGGAGCACTCTATGTATGTACAACGTCCAAACTGTTCTCCGGGGTCAAAATTATCGATTAAACTCACCGCAATATTGAAATATTGAAGAACCGCGTCATACAACGCCTAAAACAACTTTATTAAAATACTTCAAACGCCGCAATTTTGCCAGAGTTTCAATACGCTTCATGTTTAGTGGCAAGTTTTTAATCTCCCAACCGGGGCAAAACGTCCCTTAATCTGCCCTTAATACCGCTATTCCTTGAACATTTTGTGGCTTACCCTCGGGGACCCTCATTTAATCACCACCTCCACCTTTTTCCTTTCTTTCGTCCTTCATTACGCCCTATTTTCGTTATTTCCCTCTTCGTCCATTCCTCTATCCTTTCGTCCTTGTTTTCCTCCATGGATAAGGAGATAAGAGCGCAAATGGCTCGTTTTAATCTTCGTGCTCTCCATCAGCCGCCATTTTCGGCCGATAAACTCACGACGACATCTCCCTATCACATCCATTCGCCCCTCCTTTCTTTCTCCATTCTCATCTATTTCTATTCCGATCGAGACGCCTTCGATTGTCTCTCCTCCCCGGATTTTAATTTGAGATTATAGTAATGGAGGCTTCGCTGCAGTGAGTCTAACGGCTTATCTCGCTCATTCATTTCTCTTTCTTTTCATCGGTCGAGGTTAATGAGACGGCGGGATCTATCGAATCCATAAACTCGAAAATTTCCCTCAGATTTAATGAGGCTCGCGAGAGCCCTCTTTGTTATAACGACTTCATCAGTGTATTTCAGCCTCCATTTCTTTCGAATGTCGTTAATCGAAGGGGATTTTCTTTGTGTTTCTCAATGGCCGTGGAAATATCCCAGTTCCATCGATCCCTCGCTCGTGTACATGATTACGCAGACGTTAATAAAGGTAAGGGCTTCCGAATGATCCCTGAGCCAAATCGTGGTCATATGATTCCTCCTAAGGTAGTAGGATCAGAATATATACTGCAGAGTCGGCAGGTTTTATTGGTATGTGACATTTATGGATTCAAAATTCTACGTATGTGAATTGAGAGCCAAGTCAGTTTTTTCTAGTTTCTAAAAAATTAGATGAAATGTATGCAATTCTTTCGAGAATATAGAAAATGGTAATTTGTGAAGTGATACAACCAATAAAATACAGAGTATCTCCCAGTTTTTGGTGATATTCTGATATTATCCAGTAGTTGGATTGATGTGAGATTCTATCGCAAATTTAAAGTAATGTAATTTAATTGATTTTTAAATCGCAGGAAGAGATCAATAAGTTTATCATAACTTATTATAACCACTTTTCTTTTGGAAATATTATGCTTATCAGTATTATCTATACGAGTTTATGCTTTTCCACAAAATTTAATTAAATACTACCGGTTTCGGTGTTTCAATGCCATCATCAGGTCACACACTAAAAAACAACCATACATATGAAACATCCCTTCAGTGGAAGATAGAGGAAAGTGGTGAGGAGGGAGGAAGGGGAAGGGTTAGTGGTATTGCCAATAGTAGTGTAAGTATTGGTAGGGGGTGAGAGGGGAGATTCCAAGATGGGGAGGAAGATAGGAAGAGGTTCTTGTTTCGAAAAAATTTTTGTGGAAAAGTACATATCTTTCCTATCTCATGGCTTTCCACAACATCAAAGCCGTCTCGTAGATTTTTTTATCTATATGCTTTGGCTGCATATCGTGAAAAGTTTTAAAATAACTTCTAGTTTCATTTTAAGACTTTAACGTATTAATCAATTAACGACTGCTTAAATTCCGATTTCAACTCCTTGTTACAGAGATTTGTAAATGTAATCGTACCTCCAAGGTTGCAGTCTCAGAACATACTATCAGAAATCGATAATTATAGTTTAGTTATAGGAAGAGAGATATTGTAGTCTCAATCTCGACTTAATAAAGACCACTCCTATCACCTATAAATGTAGACTCCGTGTATCATCACAATGAAGTAAATTACACGTATTTATGTATTTTACACCATTTTATGTAATCTTTTACATGTTTTTATCCACTGTTAACGCTGAATAACATTTGAGATTATATTGTTAAAGTCCAGGTAGATATCGCATTTCAGTAAAAATCATCTCATTTTTTATGCATAAATTCGCTCTACTTGGTTCGAATTGAGCTGTTAACATTCCTGCATAGTTTACAGCAAAACACATATGATATGGGATATATTTTATTTAATGATTACACTATTCTTTTTTCCAAAACTACCAGTAAGTAATTCTAGAGACCACTCTAAACTAACCACAGGCGAGCGAAGTTCTCATTTGCGGAACATATTATAGGTTACCCCGAAATAAATCAACGCAGTTTTGACTTTCCACGTGTGCATAATGTAACAATTTAGCCAAAGCAAAAGTTTTATGACACCATAGTAGTAATTTTATTGATAATTAGAATATCATTTACATTAAAAAAAACCCCGGTCGTCCCTTTAAAGAGGAAATAATGTAATAATGTAATTTATAGAGATTAAAGGAGATACAGCGGAGTCTCGATTATCCAAGTCCCGATAAACCGAAGTTCCATATTATCCGAGGTACACATTGGTGTGCTTTGACTTTCAAACTTACACACATAGGTATATAACGACAGACCACCTAAAATTTTAATAACTGTAGGTGCACCATGATAACTCAGCGTACATACGCTACTGTTGGCATAATAAGAAGAGAAATATTTTATTTTAAGAAGATTTTACATTAAAATGATATTTCAACCGAAAATATACTTCTACTTCGTCCTACAAATCATAAAATAGCATGATTCCTAAAATAGCATGATTATTTCATAATATACGTAAGCAAGACTAACCTTCCCTAATATCCGTGTTTTCGAATGACCAATGTAGCCCCGGTCTCTATTAACGCGGATAATCGAAACCAGAGCCGCGCCATCCTGTGGGTGCAAGGGATGCATCACACCGATGCATCTGAAGGGCGACAACTGAAGCGTAGCCAACCATTCTTATTATTGCAACAACATGATTCATGTTTTTGTGTGTGACACACGACTTATCTAGGAAAATGTATGATGTACTTAAGGATTGGCGAGCATTTATATTAAAGAATCAGGGATAACTCAAGACGAGGGCAGAATATTTGTTCATTGGATTTAATCGAAGTTATTTATTATTTATTTTTTTTATTATACATTACCGTCGCAGTTAGACGCTGTCAGGTGGCTATGCTATCTTACACTAATTTGACAAACTTATACAATAGACACAATTAACACAAACAAAATTACTGTCTTACATACATATCTATCAAAATCCAACAACATCTTTGCCTATCGTTATTTCAAACTACTCTATCATTATATTTACAATTTAAACAGCGATAAATTATACAATTTAACATGAATCTCCGTAGTAACCAATGAGTACACACACAATATATCATAACAAAATATTAAACTTTAACTTTAAAATACATATAGTGCTTAAACTAAAGTACTATCCTTGGACATCATTAGCCCTTGTCATTATTAATCGTGTAAGAACTTTCAGGGTTCCTGATAGGCCTTCACGGCTACCGTAGCGGCCACGGGGCCCCCACCGTACATCACCCCACCAGGCGATCCCCTACTCTACTCACATTTCGTTATCGGCAGGCTCACTCGTGAAATTATTTATTTTACTTATACAACTAAGAAACTTTTTTGTATTTTTTGGGAAGGGCTCGAAGACTTCTGCAGGTAGACTGTTCCATTCTTCGATTGTTCTATTTAAAAAGGAGTACTTCCGATTATCAGTTTTCTGCTGTATATACCTAACTTTATATTTATGATCGCCCCTACCCAAATAATCTGCCTCCTTTACCCTATCGCGTATTTCCTTGAACGCTGGAATGCCAACGAAAGTCTTATGGAATATAGATAGTCTCTTTTTCTTTCTTCTGGCTTCTAGACTCTCCCAGCCTAATTCCCTTAGCATCTGCGTTACGCTGCTACGTTTTTCATACCTCCCTAGCACGAACCTCGCAGCCCTTCTTTGTACCTTTTCTAATTCTTTTTTAATTCCTATTTGATAAGGGTCCCACAAGCATTCTCCGTATTCTAACAGAGGCCTAACCAACGATGTATAGGCCTTTTCCTTTATTTTCTTACTTGATTTTTTAAGAGTACGTATTACAAAGTTTAATGTTTTGTTGGCTTTACCTATAATGTTTTCTATATGCGCGTTCCATTTTAAGTCTCTACTAAAAGTAACACCTAAGTATTTGACCTTATTTTCCTTCGCTAAAACATTACCGCCGATATTATAAGAATACTGAAATTTGGTCTTATTAAAGCTAATTACGTTACATTTACCTATATTGATGTCCAGTTTGTTTGAAGTGACCCAATTGTTTAACTCATCAATATCACTTTGTAAATCGTTGAAATCGCCATTCCCTCTAATAACTCTATAGATTATGCAGTCGTCCGCAAATAATCGTACACGAGATTTTATAACGTTTGGCATATCGTTAATACATATTAGGAAAAATAACGGCCCCAATACACTACCCTGTGCTACCCCTGAAGTTACTTTAACTGTATCTGACATCATATTTCCAACTTTTATTCTCTGTGTTCTATTTCGAATAAAGGTCTCCGTCCATTTCACTATCCTTGGGTCCACAGCCATCATACTCATTTTTTGCAACAGTAAGCTATGATCTACCACGTCGAAAGCCTTCGCTAAATCCACGACAACAGCATCTACCTGTTCTCCCCGGTCCTGTGCTTCTATTAAGTCTTGATATAGTCCTAACATTTGTGATTCGCAGGAGAAACCTTTCCTAAATCCATGTTGGTTTTCATTAAGCCACCCCTCTGACTCCCAAACGCGTTTTAAATAATCCGCTATAATTTTTTCGAATACCTTGCACACCACGCTAGTTAGGCTGATAGGTCTATAATTCTTCAGTGACTTTTTACTTCCTCCTTTGTGTATTGGAACTACTGTGGCAGATTTCCAATCTTCTGGTAGCTGACCGTTGTTAATGGCTACGTTGAATATTCTTTTTAAATAAGGAACTATATCGCGGCTTCCTAACTTTAAAGCTTCGCTTCGTATACCATCTGGACCTTGAGATTTATTGTTTTTTAACTTATTGACTCTTTTTAATATATCTTTTGAACATATTATAAAAGGTATGTATGAATTAGCTTTACACTCGAATGGATTTAAGTTACTAGTTTGATCCGGATCTTTATAAGTACTTGCGAAATAGTGTCTGAATTCTTCAGCTATCTCACTACTGGTTGTTATAATATTTCCTTGAGATCCCTCTATCGCATCTATTTCGCGTTCTCCCCTTCTTCGGCGTTTTACATACTTATAAAAACTGTTGCTATCGTTATTGATAATTAAATTTTCTAGAAATTTGTTCTCTGCATATTTTTTCTTGCTGTTTAGCAATCTAATTACCTCCCTATATTTGATATTATGCTGTTCGCTGAGTTTTCTCTTTTTGTGCAAGTTTCTTGATTTCTTTTTCAGTCTCCTAATTTCCGCGTTGTAATACTCAGGGTCGGCATTCCGTTTAAGATTTTTTGTTGGTACATACTTCCCTATTCCTGTATTCAAAATCTTCTTGAAGTTTTCACATAATTCCTCTATGTTAGACCCCTTACTAGCCCAATTCTCAAATTCGTTACGAAATTATGTTGCGAAACAATTTTTATTAGAAACTTTTATATTTATTTGCGAAAAACTGATTTCATACAAATCATATAATTTTATATTATGCGCATTGCGATGGTAATGTTACTCGAAGGTAATGTAAACTATTAACAAGTATACAGAATGTGCATTAATAATTTTTACCGCTGTTTTGCGACCATTGTAAGTTGGGGAACGAAGTCATAAAATACTAGTTTTTCATTCTTTTAGAATAATTTTTACTTTCGAACCAGGAAATGTATGGTTTTGGTATTTAATTATGTTCGCACCCGGGCGACTAATAGGCTGAGCTCGGCTCTGATCGAAACCACTGTATTTTTCGATAAAATTTCTGCTTGAATCAATCAAAGCAATCTTTTGTCCGTTAACTCTGAACATTTTCTGAAGCGAGGTTCTAGTTATTGAAGTTTTGAGAAATGCTACGACATGGTACACTTCCTCGGCTCCTTCGCTTGAAGTTCGATTTCACGTCATTCAGTTAAGATCACAACACCTTCTGTACGAGCTCGGCGAGAAGGAAGATCCCCACGGCGCTCTTCTTTCGACTCGGATTCATCAGCGTGGCGTTTTGCACAATTGTAAGCAACTGGCGGCACTGCTGCCTTTCCGTTCGCCGAGCAAACACGAGCGGACACGGCGAAATCCAGCGAGTCCTCCACCGTACTTTAATCGGCTCAATCACGGCCTGTTTTCTCGCGAGCACTCTCAATCCCCGAGTGGGGAAAAAATATCGCGGAAAAGGGTTTTCAAAGACCAACGAACCGCGTCACAAGTGGAATTGACTCAGGTACGCAAAGAGAGCTCTTCTTCTTCCTCGCGGTCCTCAGAATGGCATCCCCCCAACCCTCATCTTTTCGCCATTTCCTCTCCTCTTCTTTTGCATTTCGTCGCCGCTGACGAGGCGAATTTCCTCCGGTGATTTCTTCTCGACGCGCTCATGACCTGAATCGCTCCGCTGATTGAGGGGCGATAGACAAGATGGCGGAGGATTTGCGGCGACGAAGAGAGGGCGAGGGTCGGCATTTTAAATAATCGGACGGAACGAGATTGGCAATTTGGGGGGAATGGTGGGCAATGTTAAGAAGCGGGTGCCTTCAGCTTCGATGGCGAAAGTTTGGCGTTGATGTCAGGTGTTTTTATAGCTCCCAAGTGCTGAGATATTTCATTATCGTTATTTCCTAAAGTTAGAGGAAAGACCTTCAATAATATAAGCAATCGCTGAAGGCAATTTCCCCCAATTACACTCCAGGAAAATTTTGTCTTTGGCGGCTCATTCATTTTATTTCATTTAAGGGATTCTTTAGTAAATTTCCAATTGCACATTTTTATTAAATTCTTGGTATCTAATGATATCCATCCGTGAATTAACAATTGCTCCAATAAAGAATTTGGAAAGGTGATCGTTACGATATTATAGTATAAAAATTTCAAAATCATTAATTGGTTTTTAAAAATTCGCCATCTCCAACACGCCATTTCATTTTATTTAATTAAAACCGGCGACGCATTCTTTGAAGGTTTATATCATTATGATTACTTAAGAAATTTAAATTTCAAATAATGTAACTTTTTATCAGTTACTTATTTCACATATAATGTTTGGAATTCATTCAGTTTAAAATAAATGCATCTTCATTTTGGTAAGAATCTCAAAATTGTCCACATAAACCAACTGTATCATATGCAATTACTTCGGGATTATAAATAGCAATTTTTTGCATTTATTAGGGTAAAACAGCAAGCGTTACGCAAATGCTCTCAGATGCAGGTTGGGAATCGTTGGAAGATAGGAGATTAGAAGCTAGGCTGCGATTGCTTGATAAATTCAGAGAAAGTACATTTTCGGGAGACGTAATTGGTATTATGCGAACCCCTTCTGCTACTTCGACCTATCCGACAATGAGTAAAATATAAGAGAAATAGATGCAAGGACAAGTCGTTTTTTAGGACTCTTCCTTTCTTCTTTCCGCAAACGATACGCGATAACAATAAATTAAAGAGGTAATTCGAACGGGTGGTGTTTATACGCTCTGCCACACGTCGAAAGGCGGCTTGCAGGGTTTTTATGTAGATATAGATGTAGAAATATATTTATTTAACATTTAATAATGTAATATACTGTTTGCGATCCAACTGGGCAAAGAAAACGACCAAAATGTATTAAATTAAATGTTCTCTCTCTCTTGTTGTATCGCCATCCTTTCTGGTAGTAATCAAATACTAAGAAAATATACTATTAGCGATTGAATTTTTAGTCTAAGCTTACGAAAAAATTCTGACCACTTGATGAAGTACCTTATGCGTGAATTTCGACATATTATGTAGTACATACATTGAAAGAGCTGAACTACTGATGATTAGTCAAAACAGTTTTGATGGAATAAAAGAGAGTCTTAATTACTTTCACATAGGTTGACTGCCAAAAGAAGCTTTCATCGTACAAAAATTATGATGTAGATAACTTTTTACACTAAAGACTCAGATTCGAGACCGCAGTTTACAGTGTAGGGAAACATTGTAGGGAACAAACTTCGATACATCTACATAAATACCCTGCAAACCACCTTTCGGAGTGTGACAGGGGGTAGATAAAACTTCTACCTACGATTTTTAGATTTGCTCTAGAATATAAAATTTTTACGGAAGATTGCATTGTTTTTATTGCTGACTTTCAGATCGTGAAACATTGTTAAGATCAACATGCAGTTTTTAATCACAGTGAGTGAAAAGTTTGGAAAGAATTGAAATGCCTCATTTGCTTACGGCATATTTTCTCCTTTGCAAATGAGTTGACGATTGGGAAGACATCCTTCATGACCCACTTTTGTAACATTTTCTAATGCAAAGTAATAGAAATGCAACGCATTACTTTTAGACTCCTCTTCACATATTCAAGGCTGACTTTAGAAACGCGGGGGAGGCAACTGTTATAGGGCAGAATTGCTCATTTATTAACCATTTATGTCTTACAAAACGGCCTCATGACGAAAGATTTTACTTGACCACAAAAGAAATATAAATCACGACCATGGTTTCTCAGAAACGCTAGATCATCAGGTGAAATATGAACAAAAACAACAAAATATATGCAGAAAGCAAATCAATAAAAACTGAAAGTAACCAGTTAAGACAGGGAAACTAATAGGGAAAGGAAAGGGGGGTTCAAGCTATTGGTGGGAAGAACGAGTAGAGTGTTAAAAGATGGGGAAAAGATTAAACAAGGGGAGGAGGGGCAACAAGGAGTGTGAGGTGGAAGAAGGTGGGTGGGTTGGGGGATGATGGCCTGCAATTTGAGGAAAGGGTTAGGATATATAAAATAATTAACAGTATTTTTAGACGAACTTTGTACAATTTTCAACATTTACAGAGCATCAAGCTTAACACTTCCGTCCCACAGATCCAAAACATTCATTATAAAATCACCTGTGTGTTCTGTTATCAGTAAAGTAAATTTTTGTTAAAATGGGACACATCCTTATGCTTTGAAAGATAAAAATTGAGATGTTATGATTTCTGCCAATTTCTTTCATTACACTTCCTTCGTGAGCGGCGGTTTCGGTATTCCCTCGAACGTTACTCGTGATCAAGTTATGCAAAGAGCAAGGATGACTCTTTGAAAAGTCGAACAGTATTCCACGAGATAGCCGAAAGAGAACTGAGAAGCCATGTTCCAAAATTTTGTAAGATTTGGAGTTAGGAAAAGAAATAAAGGAAAAATTCGGTCCTCCGGCGAAAGAAAGGTTCGTGATCCAATCAGTGGCAGCCGAGCGATTACTCGAAAGCCATTTATCTTTCCGCTGCAGCATACGCCTGAGAGATTCTTTATGCGGGGTGAGGTTTAACCAGGAGTTATTCTGATAACTCAGCTCTTGTGTGGTGTTTGGGCAATTGAATTAAGAAGGGTTGATCGGAAGTTACGTTTAATTATTTTTTTTTGCAATTTGTCACGACAGAAGCTCTTACCACAGTCTGAGTTGATGTCAGCTCTCAAACGCGATTTGAGGGCTAAAGAATGATTGATGACTGAGGCGATTGTTAAAGGAGAGAAGATGAAAATGATGGAAGGTATTAATTTGAGACTCAAGAACCGCAATTAATTTTAAACGTGTGCCAACGTGATCGGCGAAGTAAAAGTTTATGATAAATATACTAACGATAAGATTGAAGAGCATTTGTTCGTGATTGTTGAGAGGGAGAGAAATTGAGAATTGAGAAAAAGTCGGGGATGGAAATACTTATGAGACGCCGTTAAATAAAAATCTTCCGATGTTAGGAATTTTCCGGAAAAGGTCACGATAAAGGGCAAATTTATTAACCAATTCTTATTGGAAACTATTAAGTACTAATAATAAATCATCGGCCCTTTCAGGAATCGAACAATCAGTTTCAAAGTCACGACAACAAAAGATCTTCCGGAATGTCAAAATTCGTAATTCAGGTGCGATTATTCTACATATTTGTAGCAGCCCACCTTGCAATATGGATGCTATTTTTAGCTCCGAAAATCTTCATTTGTACTCCCACTTATTTGTTAACCCTCACTTAAATTGAATTAGTTTTCAACGAAAACTCAAAACAAAAAACAAAACTCTACTTAAAAATAAAAGTAGGATCGCTGTCATCATATTTTAACAATATTAGAGGTTAAAGACGCTGCAAGACTTATTATCACTTAACTCATAGTAGCTCTCTGGGTTAATCAAACTTATGCTAAGTCCTATTTTTTAGAAGAAACAGCTACATTAAGTTCTTGGAGAAGATGGTCTTGTCTACATTTTAGACACTTCGAGACATCTTGGAAATGAGAAAGTTGATTAATAGCCTCTACATTAAATTTGTGAGAAGAGATTAAAAATTCATAAAGAAGAGACTAGTATCATTAAAAAAGTTTTATTGGTGAAAGAAAACTAATTTATCCTTTTATTTTAAACGTTTTTTCCAATACGGTCCAGATTTCCACGGAAAATGCGATTTAAGACCTCTTAAAGGAACGGAAACTTTAACGGTCAATAAATAAATATTAATAATAGATTACTGTTTCGTTTTTAAATTATATTCGTGAGTAAATTAATTTTCTAATATATTAATAATTGACCATGATTAAAATTTGCTCCAATTAATATTAATGAAGCTAGAAAAATGGGAGAGCTAATATTGGAGGCGGGTCCAATATAAAGAGCTGAACCTACATCTACATCTACATAAATACCCTGCAAGCCGCCTTACGGCGTGTGGCAGGGGGTGAAAACACCGGGCGTTCGGACTATTTTTTTAGCCTATTATTATCATGTATAGTTCGCGGAAAGAATGAATTCTTAAATCGACTCGTCCTAGCATCTATCTCTCTTATTTTGCGCTCATTGTCAGATCGTCCAAGGTAGCAGGGGGGTCTCATAATATCTACTATATCTTCCGCAAATGTACTTTCCCTAAATTTATCAAGCAATCGCAATCTAGCTTCTAGTCTCCTATCTTTTAAGGATTCCCAACCTGCATCTGACAGCATTTTGGTAACGCTTGCTTTTTTATCGTAGCACTTCTTAACAAAACGTATCGCTTTCCGTTGTACTTTCTCGAGTTCACGGATGCATGTATCGTCTGCCGGATCCCATATACTTGATGCATATTCAATATGAGGCCTAACCAACGCAAAATAACATCGTTCTCTAGCTTTTTCGTCACATTTACCGACAATACGCCTAATGAAACCGAGTTTTCTAGTTGCTTTAGCACAAATGTTACGGATGTGCGTGCTCCAGTTCATGTTATTCGTAAGAGTGATTCCGAGATATTTTACCGAGTCCGCTACTTTAATTACTGTTCCGCTAATACTGTACGATTTATTCTGCCGCAACTGTTTTCTTTCGAAAAAATTTACTACGGAGCATTTGCTTGTGTTTAGGTCGAGTTGCCATTTTTCGCACCACCGTTGAATACGAACTAAGTCGTTTGCTAGGGATTCCTGGTCTTCCACGCATGATATTTTCCTATATATAACTGTATCGTCCGCGAATATCCTCACTTTACTATCGATTTCGTGGCTCAAGTCGTTTATGTATATCAAGAAAAGAAGGGGCCCAATCACGCTGCCCTGGGGTACGCCTGAGGTAACTTTGACTCTGTTTGAAGTAACACCATCGAGTACTACTTGTTGTTCCCTATCGCAGAGAAAATCTTTGACCCAGTCAATTACTTCCTTATTAATTCCAGCCAATTTTTCCAAACCTATTTCATATATACAATGTATTACAAAACTGATTTCCATAACCACCGTGACCTAATCAATTTTGTAATATTTGACTTTAGTGGAAGAAAACTATCTGAACTTTACTGCAAACCACTTACAGATACATTTTACTTTATAACACCACATAGTATGTCTTGAATAGGCACCAAGCTTCTTGCAACCTCTTTTTTTGCTCTTTAATTAATCCAATCGCTAGATATAGAAAAACAAAAGAATTAATTGGTAATTATGAAATAATCATCTTCTCACAAAATATCACTGAAAATAATTGGCCTGGGCTTACCTCGACAGCGCTTAAACTGAAAATTAACTCACATAAACTATATATGCTTTTGTTCCACGATAGAAGAATACACAACTTTAAAATTGTATTTAAATCCACGTTGTTCGTAGGTGAAAAATGGCTACTCCCAATGGTTAAATGATGAAGTTTGGTAACCAATCAAAGCCTCGACGTGTAGCTATTGTTTGCGAAAATGAACTCCACGATTCGAGCGAATAATTCAGGTGATATCGTGGAAGCGTTCCTGAGCTCCGCACGAAAGGGAGCTGATGAATTTGAGGTGTTCTCCAACACATTGCGTAGGGGAAGATGGCAATCCGGCCTTGCGAACATCCTCTCCTCTCCCCATTCTCCCAAATTCGTCTCTTGCATTCCATTCCCTTCGCATCGCACCTTGGAAATTCCCCACGGGATTCATATTTTTAAATGCTGAATTCATAATCAAAGGCACATTAATTTCGTTTCCCTAGAAACGCGAAATTAATAACTTCCTGCGAAACGGATTAACTCGACAACAAGGGTATTTCCCGTGGCCGTGCACTGCTTATTCTCCGGCAAAGGAATCTCATTACTCTTCGGTGGTGCTTCTACGCTGGTGGCGCCCTCATAAAGGGGTTCGACGAACTCCGCTGAAACAAAGCACGCCTCCCTCTCTCTCTCTCTCGCACTGACCTTTCTTTATAAATGAGAGGTGAATTTTTGATAGCGATACCACTGACCGCAATAAGTCGATCCTACTTACTCATTTCGCAAGTGGAATGCTGAGATTCAGAGGATGGGAATTGAATTTGGGAAATCAAAGGCTTTCGACATATCTTACATTATGTAAAATTAGGGGAGTTAATTATGCTATATTTGGGAGGATATACCTCGAAAATACTAGGCTACCCGTTTCAAAGTATTTTATTTTTAAATTTACAATGAAATCCTTTGCGTCAGGATAATTTTGATACTTAATTACAAATTTGATATGATACGCGTGTATTATATGATATAATCAAGCGTGGATTCGTAGAATTTCACAGCAAATAACTTAAAAAACCACTTCACGACTTCTCCAATAGAATTTTTAAACGACTGGTTTTGTTAATGTTTTAACGTCTTCAAGTGAACTTGAAGGTGTCAGTGAAAACGAACGATTGAAATATCTGTTGAGGAAGCTACAAAGTATTTTCTTTAAGATGGACAGCCAACTATAATTATACTAAACTAATACAGAAATTACTAATACCAAATGTACCGCATTATTTATAAAATAATAGTAGCGTATCAATCTGATTTAAAGTTAAGAAAATGAAATAAGAACATTAACATTAGCGGGATATTCTATCCATCGGATATTATAGAATGCTTTTTTTAATATAGAACTTAATTTTCCCTGCTATCTCTATACGTTGCACTAAAGTGATAAAGATACTATGCGCATTCTTTAGGGGAGTAACTATTATTCAAGTTTCCTTCCTACCACAGAAACTCGTATTATTTTTCTCAAAATGCCGAGGTTAAAAGACCTCAGCCAGCGACTTTAAGGTCACATGCTGTCCTCTAACTACAACTGATACTTACTGTTAACAAATTGAGTATTCCATAAAAGCCTAAAAATTATTTTCTCGTAGCATAGTAGAAGAAATGGAAATGAGTACATTTATGATTGATTTCTATGCTTAAGAAGAAATTCACTACTTGAAATAATAATCCCTTGGTGCAATAAGTAACGCAGTAGTATCTCAGAAACATTTGCGTAAATGAAGAAAAGTGCGTCATTTTCGGCCTCATCAGTCCAAAATGCTTTCGTAGAGCACCAAGAGATCTCTGGTATTGTTTACTTTTGTAATATATTAGTGAACGATCTCCGAAAATCACTAATGGTTATCTATTTTCGATAGGGCCTGTTAAAGATGCACATTTACATAGGCCTCAGCGTAGTATGCTTTATTGGCAGAGCGGAAGAAGATTAATGGATCTGACGATGGCAATTTTCTTAGCTACGGTCAACATGTGTTTCGTTTACCTCGTTGGTCCTTCTTTTTCAGCTACATTAAATCAGCAAGGAAAAATAATAATGAATCAATGAAAGGAGGATTAGCTCTGAGGGGGTTCCAAATATAATAAAAACAACAATAGCAACAACAACAACAACAATATAATAATAATAAAAATCTTTATTGAATGGCAATATTGAGAATTCCTGGTCCCTTCTTACATCTAACCCATTGTAATTGAATATTTAAAAGAAAGAGATAGCATTTGAGAGATACAGGAAAGAAAAATCAATAAAAGAAATGAAATATTATGTGGGTTAAAAAAACTTGTCTGAACTTAGTGGGAAAAAAACAAAACCCCGCAGGAGAACGCCCACGGTAAGGGGGGCGTGAAAAACTTGCGAAACCTACCGACAGCAGCAATTAATATTTAATAAGAGGGCGGGAAATAAATTGTCAGCAACAAGCTTGAAAAAAACATCGAATGCACATTCATATAGAAAGTACAGAAACAGAAAATACGGAAAACAAGAGATGTTGAATTTGCAAAATATAAAACGGAGTAAAACTAACAAAAAATAATAAAGCAACAAGGAAAAAAGGGACAACGAAATATCGAAGAACAGAGGAATATTATAATATTAACAAAGTAATGGGGAAAAAGCTGAAAGTTCACTATACGCAAGGATATTTAAAATTTCACCAGCGGTTACGTCAATTTCTCAATCAAGAATTAATACAATATACATGAAATAGCAAAGTTAAACCATACTATACAGTAAAATGTAGTACATTTAAAGAAGCAAAAGATATTCAGATGTATGTTCAAAGACATTACAAAAATATATGACTGGATTATGGAAGGGGTAGAAGGCATTTACAGAAGGAAATTAAAGAGGAACAGAAGATTAAAGTCGACGAGAGTACAATCACAAAAGGGTGATTTATATACTACTTGTCTAACAGAATTTACACGTAGATCATGAAGTTCTCATAAAATAAAAAATGGAGAATATACTTAAATTACGATGAACTAGAGGAAAGTTTATTGAGAATGAGTAGGGAAGGAAGAAGGGTGGAATATGAATATGGCAGGGAGGATTGTGGGAGAGGAAATTAAGAGGTGGAAATATAAGCATCAGATATAAGAGGAAAAGTTGAAGGATGTGCGGTGATGAGTCAAAGGGAAGTAGTGTAGTAGGGAAGAGTGGGTCTGAGAGTGGGGGAATGTTTGAAATCAAAGGAAAACGTCCTCGAAGAAGAGCATTTGATTTCCAAGAGCTGACGAAATGGAATTCTCTTAACGATTTCGATGGAGTACTGAGTTCAGTTTTATCGCCTTCTCTTTTTCAAAGGAAAATAATAACGCGCGGAAGATTTCAAAGAATATTCCTCGTATTCCATTCATTGAAGTTTCAACGTATCGGTTTTCTGGAAAGTCGATATAACTTTTATCGAGGAAAATTAAGGAAAAATTAGATCAAACTGACTCAAGCTTATATAATATTTATTATAAATTATCGGAGATTTTGTCAATTAATCAAATTCTCTGCAAATTAAAGAAAAAATACAATGTGGAAAAAATGCATTGCATCAACGTGAAATAATCTGTAGATTGTTATTCCATTTTGTACGTCAGATTTGTGTGAATTATTCATAAACTCTTTATCATACACGGCTAACTAACGGAAAACAAATCTTTTAAAATTTTTTTTGAAGATAATGGGCTCTATCGGGCGAATATAAATAAATTTAAATATAATATAAATACAAGAAGTCGTACTTAATTGTAACACAAAATCAATAAGGCCTTATAACCATCAAGACAATCTTTGGAGTAATGAAAATTCTTATACATTTCTCCTCATTAGGAGTAATTTATATTTAGAATAAGTAACTCACTATGGATTTTCAAGTTATAATATAGTATGTTGTGATGATATTATCCAGTGATGTGTGTTTGCAACACAATCTATGTTTATTTAACATAGTAACAGTCAATATAGTTGGCTCGTCAGGTTGTGACGAGTTACCAGTATACAAATATAATAATTACCCATAATTTTTTAGTTTTCAAATTACAAAATTTTAATTGAAATACAAAAAATATAAAAACTATATAAATAACAAGTACTATAAATAATAAATATGACATCTTTTCTGTGCATGAGAAACAAGAGAAATATTTATTAGATTAATTAATACAAATTCAAATATTTTAAATGTAGCTAGAGAAATAAAAATATAGTTTAGCCAATGGTAAATACGGCCAGTAGTCCCATTCATATAGGCTCTAAAATTGTATATGTGGAACCTTATTTCATATAATAGTAATAATTAAATTAGAAATATTATTAGAAATATTACATTAGAAAAGTAGAAATTTGTTCAATAAAATCTAACTCCTTAGGTATCTTATAGAAAATTTTTGGAACCATAACCTCTAAATTTTGTTCCCATACTGATATTTATAAGCTGGGATAATATACCTTTTTAAAAATATTTTTTCATGTTATGGTTAGATATTTCTTAAGATTTATATTGTGTGGTCGCAGTTAAGATGATATATTTATATAATAAGCTCAAGGATAGAATATTTTCGGCCCTGTTTATTAAATTGGTCGATATCCTCTTTCATTTTCTCCAATATATTGTCGATCGAGTACTATTTTCTTCCAAATTTTATGACGAAATCCTAAAAACGACCTCATGTACGCAGCGTGGAAATTAAGCGGAACCTGAGGAACATTTAGCGGGTACTTTCAGCCCCTTTAAGCGAAGGTGAATTTCGCATCACCTGAGAGAGCTCGTTTCTGCTGGAGCCACTAAGCATTTTTGAGGCACGTCTCGGTAAATTCATGGATATTCCCGTGGGTTTTCAAGGGATAAGTACCGTAGCGGAACGTCGGTGCGTGTGAGAGAGCGAACGAGATGGGAACGTGCCAATTTCCGAAGGCACTCGTGTCATGTCGACTGACACTCAGGTGTGTGTTAAAGAAAAGGGGAGCATTTGCGGGAGAAAAGGTGTTGTCAGGGAAAATGCGAAGCGACGGCCATAGAGACGGGTACAGCGCGGCGGGGGAGGATGCTGATGGACGGAGCGGGGACGAAAGAACAAAAGCCATGTCTACGTAGTCGGAGGGCGTGGGTGTGAATTTATGCTTGAGTATATGTTGTGCGTGTGTAGAGCTGTGGTGTGGGTGGGCACTCACATCACCATGTCGTTTCAGAGAGTCTTTGCTGAGGTGACTCGATTGGAATTTAACGCTACTTGTGTGTCATTTTCGCCACTTTGTTTTGAGGTAATGTTTGTAGAGGATGGTGTTTGATGAAGGCCTAGCACGAAGAACTTTCCCAAGGTAAGAAACGTTTGAGTTGGGCTTGTATTTGTAATCATCTTTTCGTGTCGATATAATATAAACTCTCTCTTTAGTTTTCATTTGGCCATTTATTTATTTAGTTTTCAGTGGCTTTACAAACATCCATTTCTGGAAAATTACAGGAGAGGTGTGAACAGTAACAAAAGATAAGCACATACGACTATTCCCGAACAAGAAAGAACCGAAAAAAGATTTGAACCCGGGATCTTGGGGTTGAAGCGCTACCATGCTAACCACTCCGCCACAGAGACCGGTTACGTAAGCAAAAATTATTCCAATTAACTTCAAGACAAATTCAGCTAATTCGAAGGTACATTACTATGTTCCTTGAATCTATCTGTGTATACCGATAGAAGCAAGCAGTAAGTTATTTTCAACTGTAAGAATATGGAAGACTATTGAAGAATCAAATTTGTTTTTATGACTTGAGGACAGAGCGGAAAGGAAAGACGCCAAGAAATAGAAGTGCCATGTGATATTGAAAAAGACAATTAACATACACATATACTAAATCCGGAAATAAAAACGCTTAGACTAGACGCTTAGCGAGTAATTGTTTTTAAAATGCATATTGTCTGCAAATTATGAAAGATAACGTAAAAGGATCAACATTTATCGATATCCATCGACTTATTATTAGATCGATAAATTACAACTAAATTAACTAAATTATACGATCACTACAAATAAAACATCATCTAACTCACTGAATTACTAGATCTAAGTTACCAGATCACTAAAATTAAAAACTCACTTCACTGACTAGATCACGAAAGGCTCAAAATTAATCGGTTACGAAATCAAATTTAATTGATTTAATTTCTTTTGTGTTATTGTGGAAAATTATATCGAAGGAATTCTTCCGCGCAATTACCAGGGGTGAACGAAAGCCTGGATCCCTTGCGAAAATTCTGGAAAATGCGTAATTAGGCGAAAAAGCGCGAAATGCGTTGTGGCGCCGTAAACGTCAGGAGCAGACCCCTCGAAGACGTACAATACTCAAACAAACATTCGTTTGTATTTTGAACGCAAAAGAGATGACAGCCGATGAATGAGAACGAGGATATTGAAGAAAAAAGAAGTGAACAGGTTTCGGGGAAAAAGCGTTTGACACGAAAAAAAAAGGGTTTCGAACGGAAAGGTTCTGGGATGGAAAAAAGGGTTCTGAAAGGGTTTGGTTTCAGGGGTCCGGAATGGAAAGGGCGCAGTGTAGTGGAGAGGAAGGAGAGGTCGTAATTCTCCCGATGGGGATTATAGCGTGGTGGAGATAGCGAGGGTTGAGATAGGAAACAAAATGGAGAGAGAATGAAAAGAATTCGGGAGAAAGGGATGGAGTGATAGGTGGGGAAGAATATGCGGTGTCATTGGTGCGACGAAAAGTGGAGAAAGGCGAAGGGTTCAGGAATGTTTTGCGTAATTTATGGGAAATTTATAGTCGGTGGTCAGCGGGTTTTAATTATTACCTTTACGGGATATCCTCACGTTGACAAGGAGTGTAAAGAAAAAGGAGCAGAATGATTTACCGCCGAGCTGTAGATGATTTTTTCCCCAAGTAGAAAGAAGCTATGAATTAATAAATAGGATAAAGCCGAAGATGAAAGTGGCAAAGTTTCTTGCTGAGACAGTTGTTGCCGGATTCAGTTTTGGGTTTCCTCGAGCGGTTCTTTTATTTAATGAAATAGCCGAGATATTTCTTGCATTAGAGCGTCTCGGAGTTGTGTTCCTTGAGATCTTTGGTGTAGATTGTGCGAGACGGAATGGATGCGTGCGGTTGGGGAAAAACACGATGCAGCTGCAAAATTCATGGAAAAGAAAGGCGGAAAATTTATACGGGATATTCAGAGAAAGGTAAAATAGTATCGTATGCCGTGAAAAAGGTGAGATGAAGTTGCTACGAGATTTAAGAAAAGAATGGTCTGAAAAGCATACCTTTGGAAAGTTTCATGTTGGGTGTGAAGGATTTTCTATTCTGTTACTCTCTGTAAAGTAAATTATCCTTGAATAAGTATTTTAAATATATATTTTTGCTCCTGAAACCGTTATCAATAAATGATAAAGAAGTAACGAATGCGCATTTACTTATACTGAGGCTTAATTTCTCCAAATCTCCAATCCAATTTCTCTTAATTTATCAAATAGCAAATTTAGCACCCTATTATAATGGAAAATTTCTATGTAAAGCATAAAAATTTCAAAAATATTAAAATGCACTACCGGAAATTCCTTAGCATTACAGAAACGAAGACGTCATTTGTACAAATGACGGAGACATATTTTCAGGAAAAGATACTTAACGATGAAAGCCATTTTATTCGTCGCAAGGCTCCTGGATAGCGAAGAGGGTAGTGCGTTCGACTTAGATAAGAGCGGTCCGGGTTTGATTCCCGATGGGAGCTAATATTTATGAAATTGTCTCAGATATTGAAGTACTTTTAACAATAGTACTACGTCGCGAAAATGAAAATCTTAGACGTATGGTAATCAGAGGCACTAACGTGAATGGAAATTTGCAATAGTCAATAGTTTTCTTGCATTTAAATGGAAGGGTTTCATATATTTACTACGTATTTTGATATACGAGACAAATATCTGTTTCAGGATTAATTACTCAGCTCAAAATCTTTCATAAAGAGTTAAAATACGCAAATATTATCAAGGTATTTACTTTCGACCATTCAAAGCTTGTCGAATTTCTCTTATGAAAGTATCTTTTGTGATACTAGTGCCTGAAGGCAGAATATTGTGAGAATAAAATCTGCCCACGAGCTCTTGGGGTGTCCAGTAAGCGACGCAGAATCTTGTGAAAACTTATTTCCTAGAAAATCCGATCAGTATCCTTCTTGCAGGTGCCATCTGAGTAGAAGTGGAATCGGAGATAAGAATTAAATAGTGCGTATTAATTATTTATTAATAGACGATCTATATGATCATATATTTATATCTACCTGCATAAAAGTTTTAATTCAATATTTTACTCACGGTATTCAGTGAGCAGATTTCCACAAAATTCAGTAATATACTTATTGTAATAAGAATCCACTATAAATTACGAAAAATATATGCGTCATAGGTGCGTAAACACTTCATTTATTTACATACGTCAGTGTTAGATATCGCAATGCATTAAAAATGCACCAGTGTTCGAAGTGTATAATTCATACATATCGCCGTCATTGGGGCTCGACTTTTTCATTTCTTCACACGTATCATACTATTTTTCGGTAATAAATAATGTTGTTTTCAATTTCGGCTGAGATCCCATGCCCCTATCGCTCAATTTTTAACGATCCGTTTTGTAAAACTTGTATCGGATTGTGTATCTTATATTACATGTGATGATGACTCGTTAGATGTGTCTAATTTGGATGTTACTTGCTTGAATAAGAAAGAAAAAAATTCCTCATGCATTAACCTCAACCTTATGTATTATCCTCGACAATAAAATCATGTTAAATTTTTTTGTCTTTTCAAGCAAATAAAAAATATGATAGCGCAATTTCAATTCAAATGGACAAGAATTAGTTCAATTCAATTCTATTGGTTATCAAAGTATTAACATCCTTTTATTTTGTAGTTTCTCTTATTTCTAAATTCTCATACAAATCCATGCTGCTCATCTCTATTTTTGTATTATTTCTTTATCAAAGTTAGAACACAATGAATCCCTAGGATTAGATTCCGCTTCCTTTCAAATTTTCTCTCTAGGTATTAAGTTTGATAAATAACTTACATATGGAAAGTAATATCTATGTTAAAAGAATTGCTCATACCTTGAATGAACACAAAAAATTTCTAATGATCCTTCAATAGAAACCTTCTTTCGGTGGAGATATAAATGCTTATGATTTCCTTGCCTAAAATTTTTATCCTTTTATCAAAATTTTCAATTTTAATTAGCATTACGGCCGCTAATGTTATTTAAATTCATACATTGTTATTTCAATTCAAGTATACATATGCTGGTTCTTGCATAAATAAATTTTATTTTATTAAAAGGTCATTCAGCCTGCCTAAACGTATTTTTGTATTAATTATCTACTTATTTAGAATTTTCGGTTGTTTAATTGTGTTTCTCCAACTCAAGACAAAATGAATTCACATGAATTTATTTGCTAGTGAATGTTATAGTCTGAGAAAATTGTCTATTTTGGAAATCCTGGAACTCTTTGTTCATCTATTATTTTCTACTAACTGCTTTAAGCAATTAGATGGTCGAAGAAAAGAATCCGAAAGTTAAAAAACCCGAAAGAACATTTAAAAGTTATCTGGGCCAGTGTTGATGAAAAATCTTGTTCAGTGTAAATTAAATTTAAACAATTCTTAATTGAACGGTGATGCAGAAGAGAAAAGTCTTGTAAAAATTTATCATTAACATTATAACATGCATTTATCTACAATATTAAAAATTAAGCATAATAATAAAAATTCATATCGATATGCGAGCTTATTTGAAAAGAATGTTTTATTAATTATATTAAAAAAATAATTAATTAAAGGTCTAATAATGAAGTGGACAAGCAAACAACGAAACACAAAAATCATGCGATTGTCAAAACATGACACTCATAGAGCGATGAAGATGAGATCTAACGCATAAAACCGTTCTTATTGAAATCATTATTTTAATCTTAGAAAAAAAGCTGTTTTGTTGGCCCTCGATGTATTTATTATCATATATATGATAGATATATTTATATCATTATCGAATTCTGCGATAGCTATGCATTGAAGAGGGGAAATGTTTGGAAATGTTCTTTTAGTTTCACTCGTAGTCGTAATCTGTATCCAGAAAAGGTATATTAGTACTGTGTTTCCTAATGTAGAGTTACATTGAATCTAAAATGGTATTTGATTTTGAAATTTTCATTTTTGCTTGTGTCCTAAGTTTCAGAAACTGGCATTGTTCGTAAAGATTTAAAATTCTGCGAGTTTTATTTACACACGGTTTGTTAAATTGACGTAATACGTTTAAGAACTCGAACCTTTACCTCCTGAAGAGAAATTCGTGTCCCCATGTGAATAATACATTCGGAAGGAGACATTCGGATGTCGAAAAAGCATGCAATCATCACTCGCAGACAGAAAACAATGTTCTAATAGAATATGAAAGAGGGCGAAACGTAAATTAAATAAAGTATAGTAAGTGCAAGCTTAGAAAGAAAATCGTCGGATAATCGGACAATCCGTGCGAATTAAGGATTCTTAAGGATTTATGAATCGTTAGTTTATATTTAATCGGCATTGGAATGAGATTCATTCAAGAAGGAATAGATATGGCAACGTTGCATAATATACAATTGGGTTGGTAATCAGTAGTGAGAGTCGTTACATAATCGATGTCGTGTTTCTCACAGATGGAGCAATTTACGCTGCAAATATGAACAAAATTTACGTAAAATAACATTCCTTTGTTGATCCTTTTCCCAAACAATCAATTTTTTGCTAGAATTGTTTTGTTTGGAACTTTAACGGAATGAGAACGGATTCTGCTTCAGAAAATAATTCCTTTCACTCCTCCTCGGGGAGCATATTTGATATTTTCACCTGGCCCGAGGCATTCATACCCGAATTTGAAAAAGGGAGAAGGGCAGAGTGAGTGGGGCAGAAATATGGGGCCATGGAGAATTGCGAATGGAAATGCAGAGCGTTGATGAAGAGGGAATGCGAGGCACAAGTTGGGCGAACGAAGGAAAGGCAAAGTAATGGGAAGAGAGGGAAAAACAGGGAAAGTAAAATAAATGGATCGACGCTGCAAAAACTCCGTACTATGAATAGAATATTGATGGTTTTTTCTTTACTGCAAAGATTGCTCTGTATTATTGTATTGGTGGGAACCCATGTGCGAAATGACCTCTGCTGTCGAAGCACTTTTAACAATACTACTACTTGTTTAAAAATGCAAATACATTAAGCTTCTGTAATATGAACGGAAAGAATTGTCGAAAATAAATATAAAGATTACAGTTTTTGCGGTTAAAGTAAATCACCATTAAAATAATTTCCAAAAATAGATGTAAGAAAACAATATTTTTATACGAGCATTACAATGACTAAAATGTTAAAGTACATGCTGTGTTTTACAGTTCTGCGCCAGACCAAAAGTTTATCAGGGAATTTCGGCTGAAGTACGGGAATCACAAACCAATTAACAATGCTCAACTGAAATAAATTGCGGAAACTATTTCGGCAACTCCAGTTTTGCTTGAAGTTTATCCCCTGTTTTTTCGAAACTCCTTCACATTCCAAGCAAGTTTTCGGCTAAATAATGGAGAGTTGCGAAACTTTGGACACTATTCGAGAGCAGTGTTTGGGGTTGCGATAATGAACGAGTACCATTTGAAGGTCTCATTAATGAAATAATATTTCCTGTGCTAAAATAGTGCACTACTGAGAGAGCCTGGTATTTCACGTTCACGGGCTATTTAGGTCTGAACAATTTTAACTATTACCTTAAAAATATATTTATTTGATAATTTGTATTAAATACGCATAGCCATAACCATTCCGGCATTCATATTGTAATCTTTACGAAAGTGATACATTGATACAGTTTATTTGCCACTTTCCTAGGAAGATGCAGCTTTATGTAGTTAAGTTTTAAAAGTCCTCGTTAAAATTGGTGATTTTCAAATCGAACTAACCCATCGCAAACGTTTATTTAGTCGGTCTCAATGGCACCGCCAAATGAGTGAAGGAGTTGAAGTAAATATGCTTCAAACTTGAGAGAATTCAGAGAAGACAAGACTTAGAAAAAAAATGACTATTATAAAAACATACTCTACGACCAACAAGTCGCCGATAATGACGATTTATTTTGAGGGGGAAGGACTTGTTCTTATCCGTAATTACTGGTGAAATTCGTACGTAAAACATTCTCCAAATTCGTACGATGAATATTAATTCAGTCACGTACCGAAATGCTCGTTAGGGAAAAGGTGAAGGGTGCGGATTTATAATTTATATTGAGCGGGTGGCGTGTAGTGAAAGAGGTCGAAGAGAATGGCGATAAGAACGAAATAAACGATAAAAAAGGCTCAGATTAGTGAGAAAGGAAAGCAGATAGAATTAGAAGGGTGAACTTTGAGAGTGTGGCTTTGTTGGAGAATGCTATTGATTTAGGTTGAAAACATTCGAATATTCTCTAGAAATGATCAAAAAAACTTTTGCTCCCATTGGAGTCAACGGCCTCAGAGGGCCTCTATTGCTTTTATTCTAAGTTTCCCTTGTTTATTTGCTTATATTTTTTGGGTAGACTGGTAATCTTGTTCTGATCGACTTTCATTCACTTTTGGCTCCATACAGTATTTTCTCCACTGGTTTCATAATAACCACTTCAGGTGTATATGCATGGACGTATGCATTAAATAACTTCCACTAAATTTCTTATTCTATGAGGATATATCCTACTCTTACAATTAGTGAAATTACATGCTGATTTGAACCTCAATGAAAGGCAGAAGAAAAGAAATATTTAAAAACTAAATGTAAAATTCATATCCAAACAAACTTTTTTAATTTCGCTATCATAAATATAAAACAGCTATCTCAGTTACTTCTTATTAATTATGATTTATCTTTACATGTCATTAGTAAACCATACACTGATTAAGTTTCGACTTTTGACTACTGGTTTTACGAATGTTATAAATATGACATCATCTTTAAAATTTGGTCTCCAATATCCTTAAAATTCTAATTAATAAATTTTGCATTACTCTATATATGCTTTGGCTTAAGATGGATGGTCATACGTCTAAATTAACATATATAAATGCCCACGCTTCCAGCATATTTGTTCCCATATTTATCCTTCAAGGAAATGTAAATACAAGTATTGAAACATACAGCTTGAATGAATGATATTTTTTCCTTCTTTAAATGAGACTAGCGGTATCAATGTTCTCGATTTTTATAGTTAATAATCGGTTTGATTCATAGCTAAAACGGATGTTTTCAGATCGTTATGGTATAGGCAATATATTTAAACTGGAACCTTGTTCAGGCAAATGGCCGAATGTCTAATCCATTATATAAGTACATGAAGTGATGTCCAATAATGAGCAGGTTATTGGTTTTGTTTCTTTGGCAAATTGAAATTCTCGTACTCCACAAACTGTTGAGGCTGAAAAACATTTTCATCAGTGTTTCGTATATATCTTTCGTAGACATTAAATTGGTGAAACAAGTAATCATCAACATTTACTGGATTAACTTGAAAAAATATCGAGAATTGAACGAAAGATATTGTACGATAAAAGTAACATTTTAACAGATTTCTATCCTTATTTGGTTGTCATCGCGATCATTTTTAGTTCGACTAGCTTTTAGCCTTTCGATAAGTTTTGTTGGATTCTTTGTCTCAGACTGTGCTTTTTTTCTGTGATGGATTCTGATAGATTTTTCATAGAAGATTCTAATCTAAGTGGTACGTACAAGCTATTAAATTACATAGAAATTAAGAGAAAATAATTTAGCGCCTCTGATCTCTTTAATTTTGTTCTTGTTTTATTATTTATACTATTTTTTGATTTGTTGATAAAATTTATTATCATTATTGTTGATCGTCAATCGTAATTTGTCTAGGGTTGTATGCTGATGTATTTTTTAATAAATAAATAAATATTCTTATATGCGCTGCTGCGCAAAGTATTAAACGATTTTCAGCTATGTATAATCTCGTTTATTACCTAGCATTAAATATTTTTTATATCTCTATCGATTTGTAGGCTAAAAAAAGAGGAGTTTAAAGAAATAGAGAAAGAAAATAATAACTAGATAATATATTTATAAAATCATGCTCCCTGGCGGAATCTACAGAGACACGAATACTTTTTCGATGAAAACCTTTTCCAAAAACATTTTTACGAAGTATCTGTAATCGATGGAGTGAGAGATGAGGCGAGACAAAAAGAGTGGAAGAGAAAGTGCGGAAAGAGAGGAGAAGATAATGAGAGTGGAAGGGAGGACGCAGTATCCACTCGACCGGTTTTTTGAGTCTGTGAAAGAGCGGAATGGTGCGGTCGCTCTGCGATCAAAGTCCTCCGCGCAGCATTTTTAATGTCACGTCAAGAGAGGGAGAAGAGGACCTCTTTTTTTTAATTTAAACTCTCCGAGGGTGACGCGACGGCGAGTTAAAACTGCTCCTTCCGGAGGAATCCCTCTGATTGTGGATTCCGTGTTAGTGCACTGGGACAGCGAATCCGTGCAGCGTTTACTCGGAATTCCCACCTTCGGGCGAATGTTTATAGATAATCGCTATTCGAGGGCCCGATTCACTGCACACTCAAAGCGGAGAGGAGAATTCAATGGGTATTGAGGATAGCGGGGCTGTTGCTGTCCTCTTTAAATGCCTGGATATCGGAGCCTGAAAGGGACATTTGTAAACCAAATATTCAAATATCCAGATCTATTTGCGTAGGAAAATCCATACCCGCAAAATCTAGTTTTTATGAAAGCTTGTAAGCCGAGGATTAACTTACGATAGAAGAGCTCACGATTGCAGTGAATCGTTTGAAAGAAATTGTAGTGCGTTTGGTCATTAGCTGCACCATACAGTAGAGTCTCCATTATTCGAGTTAACGTGGACCGGGCCACACCGGATAATGGGAAAATCGGATAATACGGAAGGGTCGTCCGGCGTACTTTAATTTTGAAATAAGCATGCTGTTTTCATTCCTTGCCTTAGTACGACGTGTATTTATAATTAAAAAATCATTTTGATGTAAAGTATTTTAAATAAAACATTTCTGCATTCTTTCATAATATATACGTCAATCGTTAAGATGCCGTTTACGTTTCTTTTCTCCAATAATCACCAGATTACTATGCCGACGTTTGCTTGTCTATGCGGGACTGGCATGATGCCGTCATAAAAAAAGGAATTTAGTAATAATTAATTGGAAAATAATGTAATTAGAAATTAATGTAGAAGGAAAATTCAATCTGCACAAGTATGTTCCTAGAATAATACGGAACTTCGGTTAATCGGGACTCGGATAACCGAGAGACAACTGCACATATGACAAATGTCAAATTGATTGGCGATGTTTTTATCAGTTTTTCATTTATTGAGATTGATAACCCCCGGTTTCCGCTTGGTTCTTTTATTATAAATGTAACAACACGGTGTGGATATAGACTGCTCTTAATATCTCAGTGCTGTCTATGAAATTGAAATAAAAATATATAAAATTGTGTTTTGCAAGTAGCTGATCTTATTATACAAGTATTTCCTTTTTGTATTCAAATTAGGAACTTTAAATCCCAATCAGGACTACAAAAATGATCGATGCAAATATTAATTCGTAACTTTAGAAAATATGAAATTGTAGCATCAACAAAATGCATATTTAATATCCATTACATTTTGGCAATTAAATTTTATAATGGCTGTACCTTCGTTTTTAATGAAAAATGGGAAAATATTATCCCTACCGTTTGGACATGTAGAAATTTAATATGAAAGGGAGAAATGAAAAGCGCATGATATTTTGAATTTTGTACTCCTCACCATTTGGCTAAGACCGACTGTGAAATACAAATGTGTGATTATCAAAGTAGGACATAGAATAAAGTTGCAAATATTCTCAAATGATATTTGATATAAAATCTTAGGGTAAGTTTTATGTTTTAATGAGAGATTTCCCATCGCATGGTTAATGTTGATAAATTGAACCTTTTCCAGACACGGTCAAATTAAGATTTTGATCCATCCCGGGCAAGCAGTACGGACTATTTGATCGAGAAGACATCTTTGAGGAACGGATGGATGAAGACTTTTCACCGCAAGGTAATAATTTTTCTTATAATCAGCGGCACTTTCAGGATATTTCAGACGGGAAAACACGTTATACATTTTATTCGGGCCAAAATGCCCATATTTTCCCACTTCGGGTGGTCGTAAGTGGATCGTAAATAAGATTAATCTACGGAGAGAAACTCCTGCTGTTAGAAATACGCATCAAGCTTACCATGCGATTCTGCAGAGGGAAAAGCCTCAAATGCGCAAATAACCGTTTAGTGGCGCGTCCCAGCTGCTGTGGACATCGGAATTCATCGCGTTATTCAAGGTGTACGGTGATTTATTTACAAGTTGGCTCTTTCCAGATCTCCGAATTTTTCTCCGAGTTGAATAACGGTATTTTCCCACGCTAAGGTGTATTTCAACAACATCTAAAATGTTAGAGATTTTAAACCTTGAACAAAATAAAATTTACTCAATTTATCAAAATATACGCACGTAAACGGGTCAACGTTTGTCTCTCGGTATATACGATTTCAACGATTTCAAAATTAAAATTTGAGCGATTCTCTCGATCTGTAATATCATCAGATTGGGAAAAGATATTGAGTTAATATTGATTAGGGATTACGCAAAGCGTTCTATAATGCGTGCCTTAATCATCTAAATTTTCGATTCAGTAGTTCACTCATCGTCTCCAATGTATACTCTTAACAGATGATGCATACCACTAAGTTGTTAAAGTGGCGGCTTTGGAGAAGAACGCGGCTCTCCAACACCCCTCATGTCTTCGTTTATAACATGTAAAAATCACCTTTTCAGTTTGAAACCTGTCTGTCATTAATTTTTATTCAGGTAAAGAATACCCCGAAATTAAAGATTTTTCGCATATTATTTATGCTTCTTCGGATGTAAATACAAGTACTTATTTATGCAAACTATCATTTTCGTGCATGAAAATTAATGGAGCAGCTCTTAGGTCAAGAGGTTAGGTTAGAGATTTCTATCGTCGGAATTAGTACTAGGAGGTGACAAATTTGATTCATAACTTTTTAACCGTTTCGGTGATTTGCTCTCAGGCGAGTATCCTATTTACTCTTATGCAATAATTGATGCAGGGCTATAATTGAACGGATGATAGCGCACTGTCGTCGAGGCATCCTCCGCGAAATGGAGATCGAACAGCACAAATATGGAATAGGAATCCTGCGCATAAACTGTTTGTTTTTAGAAATGCCAAGTATATGTTGTTGTTCAATTAATTAAAGTAAGATTTTCTTATGACGATGGAAGAAAAATAGCTAATACATTGTGCGATTTATTCAAACTAAAGTGATCGATAGGATTGGACTAGGCTTGCTTACACGCCACTGTGCGAAATCAAAAGGTTAGAACTGTACGAGTATTATTTATGGAACCATTAATCGGGAAGGTTTTCTTCGATATCGTCCCGTTTATATCAGATACTTATCACACCAAAATTGCTCTCAACGAGATCCCGATAGAGATACCATACTGAAGATTTTCTTTGTTTTTCATGCGGAATAGTTACATATCGTCAACTTGTTTTTGACTAATTTATTTCACAAACTCATTCACATGCCACTTATATTTATGTCAAAAACTTCAATTATATTCAATTACGGAGAAGTATGTTTACTTTCTTTAATTTGCTGGAAACATTTTTAAAGTAACCAAGTAAGAAAGAAGATTATTCAATTCTATTTTTAAAATGATGGTTCATTAAATCCAACAAGGTAAAGATGGGCTGCCTTTATTAAAGATGAATGCTCCATAGTTGAATTATTTGCTCAAAAATAGGTAATCCGTAACGCTTGAAATAGCGTCAGGATTCAATGTATAAAGTTGATGGAATAAATACAATATACAGTCAATTCAAGTGAATATTTTCGGTTTTGGCAGATAACTGAAACGGAAAACTTAAATCCAAAGAATAATCAAAAAACTCGATTTTATTATGGGCACTGCCTTTAGGTGCAATGAAAAGGTAAGACTGCGATGTCATTTCCCTTTAATCAGCTCTCATTCAGAATATAATGCTAATGCATGGGCTTCTGAGGATAACTCTGCATCCCAAGGCCGTTGAGTTATCCTCAAAAATCGGTCTGTTAAAACTGAGGGCGTTACCAATAAAATATTCTCAGACTAAGGTTGGTAGTCATTGAAGAAAGGAAATTATAACCTAAATTGTAGAAGAAATTCAAATTGAGAAGTCGCAGGTGCAATGCAACCTTTCCGCTGCTTAAAGAGACCAATGAGCGTAAAATAACAGTGGTAGGCGCTTGGTGTGTTTTAAAAATTCATTTATTCATCATCGATCCGCGATAGTAAAAAACGAAGGAACCGGCCTGAAATTGACATCCCCAGCTTTTCGTCGATTGGGAATGTAGATTGAATGTAGATGTAGATGCGCTTTCCAGGGAAAGAAAGATTCCTTACCGTAAGGGCAGAGACATTGGAAGGTTGCTCCCTCGTGTCCTTGCGAAATGTCGACGCAGATGCCGTTGTTGCGGCAAGGCGAGGCCGGGGAACACGCGTCCCTCTCTTCACAGTGGGCACCCACGAAGCCAGGGCAGCAGCCGCATTCGAATCCTTCCTGGAATCATCAACGGCAAACAGTGTGAGAGAAATCTTAAATGCGTATCTATGGTTTCAAGACCATGCGATACATGTTAAGCAGATGTTGAAAATCCTTGGATATGTTTTACCCTAGAGCGAAGAACCCTAGAGCAAAGAATTTTGGTACGAACAGTGGTATTTTTTTTCTTTTTTTTTCTTCACAAGACAAGAAGGTATGGTCATTTAATTAATCTTTTATATAAGGTTTTCTATTGAAACCTATGCTAAATATGTATTGTTTTCATACCAAAACATCAGGTTTCATTGCAGCATGGTTTTCAGCGATTTAGGTCAATTTGAAAATAATTCGAATTAATATTAAAGTAAAACTGAGAGCATACGAGAGGTTTATTCCAAATAAGTAATTCCATATCGCTGAAAAAAGAAGTGAAATAATTTGTCAAATATTTAAACTAAGTATACAATTTCTTATATTTCCAAGCAATGATCAAGTGGAAAAGTTGAAGTAAAAAATGCACCAACTCAAAACTATTTGAAGCTAGCGAAACAAAAATTGAAAAATACGCGTACATTTTTTGTAGACTTTTTAAAACTCGACTTTATCCCATTAGGAGATTTAAATGCTGTTATGCTTATAAAGTGTTCTCATTTTTTCATCGTAACTTCCATTTACACGAATGTTTCAATTAATGCGATGTTTAAGAAAAAGTGAGTACTTGATAGAGTAAACATATGATGTATATATAGTTAAGAGATGTTTAGACTCCAAACTTCAATGTTGCATTTCAAACTTGTGCGTTAATTCAAAAACATAATCGGCACTCTACTAATCTGAAACGCTTTACGTAAAAATTCATTATAAAAGTTGTTGATTCAGCTCGGTTTCTCAAATGTGGATTTCATGAACTAACATACCAAACCTTGCTGTTAGTTACTACTTTTGTCCTATTATAGCTTATATGTTGGTTAGCAATTGGCCGAAATATGTTCAAAGAAAAACTTCAAGAATTTTAAGAAAAATCCATTTTCAGACTGAAATGCGTCGTTAGATATTACAAAAGGAAACATTATTTTGTATGAAATACATAATTGTGTATCAGAGAATTCATGCAATAGTGATCTACAAGAAAATGTTATGGTCCATAAGATCATAAAAGAAAAGCTTTAGTTCCAGTTTATTCACAGAAAAATTCGTTAATTAAGGATATCTGAATAGCAGATACTAATTTATTCCAACTATAATATTTTTAATAACACGAATTTTCCACTATTTCTATAATAATTGCCTCTTCTCATAGTTAGGCGGATAACAAAATAGAAAATAAAAAACCCTAGATTGTTAAATTAGAGCATCGTTGTTACCTCGTTGCATTCCTCGTTACCAAGTGGGGCATGAATGTTTTTGAGATAAAGGCCTTATTGTTTCTGCTTTAATTTAATTGAATTTCGAATATCGGGTGTATAATAATGCCGGTGGATTAGATTACCTCTGACTCATTCGTCATCGTCCTATTCATCTGAACGGGCAATTATCGAAAAATATACGAGTATATCACGAATAGTTTAATGATATTTGTGACTTTACTCGCCGTGGCGTATTTCGTTGATTTTCTAGGCTAAGTAACAAAGCGAATTCCGAAATTAAAGAGAGCGAAGGAAGGGAAGAAGGAAGAGATAAGGAAGAGGAAGGACGTGAGAGGAGAGGCAAAGCGTGGGCTCATGTACTGCGGCTGGGGAATGGGGTCTCGTGTAGATGAGACACCACTGATGGACTGGACGGTGACACGTTTTGCTCTACTTTAGCCGTCGAGCTGAACTTTTGTTGTCCACTGTATTTAGTAGCCTTAATTTATACTGCACTCTGGGAAGCGTCTACTCGCAAAATAGCCCCGTTTAGATCAACCACAAAGTAAATGAGGGAAATAAAGGGAGCCGCATAAACATCGAAGCGCTTCTCTTCTCCCACAAAGCATTTTCTTATCTCTAAGTACAGCGATTGTATGTCCTTTAATTTAAGAACGTCCACATTTTGGTTCTTTCTCTGTTAATGTTCAGCTCCGTCCCTTTGGCAAGTCAAGATAAGGAGGCATTTTATCCCGATCCCAAGAACCGATCATCTCAATAACATCTCGTTAACAGAGTAGCATGGTAGTTTAGTGGTTAGAATACTTGCCCGGATAAGTGGTAGACTTAGGTTTGACTTCATGTTATGTGGCTATTTTAATTTCTGTTTAGCATTGCGCATTGCTTTCATTCTCAAATTGGAATTACATTGCAAAGGGGAGCAAAAGATTAGCTTGAAGAGAGTTTTTCTTATTATATCAAGAGATGATGTTTTAATAATTGGGAGATTTATACCATTCCCTTCGCTTTTTATTCAGAATTGGAGAAGTCAATTTTAATCAGAAGAACACAGGGTAGACGTTAAAGAATCAGGTGTTGCTTTGTGGTACATATTAATACAAAACATCTCCACGAGAAAACTAGACCGCAAGAATACTACAAGACACGACCATGGTTTTGTAGCATTGCTACATCCTCAGGTGACATACCTTTTATGAACACTGAGTACTTCAGGATAAGTGCGTTTTATGTTTTGATACTGTCACAGTCCTAAAGCACATGTTTAAAACTCGAATTTTTCCCGTAAATTGTGAGACCGTTTCAACTTCGATATTTAATTAATTAAAAAGTCAGATTCCACCAGTAACACATGCCGACCACAAGATTGTGCTAATTATCAAAAAATGCGGACTCTCGTCCGCAGAATTGAGGATTATTAACACTTCTAAATTAATGAGAATGTAAGAGTGGCCAAAAACCTCCGAGGATCAAGTATATCATTCCTTACGTACAAGGATAAATAAAAACGCAAGGTAAATATGACTTGATGATGGCGTTGTAGTGAAATTAAAAATATATTGCGAAAAATTACTAAGATTTCTTCATCCTCTCATGATGTCGTTCCATGAAGTGTGATAGATAATCTTCCATATTATTTTATGCTTACCTTTCAAAAGAAGGTACTTCCTTTAAAATATATGCGAAACGTGCAATCTCTATGCCATTTGAACCCCTCCAGAAGAATCGCATTTTGCGTTGGTATTTAATTTAATACTTTATATATCATTGCATCAGAATATGTAATACTTAATTCAATGCATATTATACTAGTTGTGCAAATTACAACCTACCTCTCATCTTGTCTGATTGGTATTTTTCTAATAGTGTAGTTAATCTATCACTTAGTGCAATACATAAAATTCTTTCGTTTACAATTTGTAGATGTGTGCAATTACAGAGCCCTATTCAAAACACAGCTGTAAAACCATTTACTATAAAAATTCTACAAAGTTCAAGTAAAATATTGATATTAGTACAACTTACTTCTTTGCATTCGTCGCTACGATCAGTTTCCTGTTTTAATTACAAATTAGAAGCGGATCGAGGATGCAAAATAAATTAAAGCGACTCGAGTAAACCATCTCCTTTATTAGATGTCAATTTTAATATGAACACGTTTTCAACGAATATGCATTATTAGTTTAAAACATGCGCAACTTTTATCCTTTTCAGGCTTTAAATCACAGATTGCAAAAAGCACTCAAAATTAATGGAAAATATGTTTCTCTTTTTGGGAAATTTTAAACCTGTTTATCAGCGAAAGCAAAGCTATATATGATCTGAAATCTAATGTATTGACGTTGGAAAATGTCGTAATTTGATAAATCTTTGCCCACAGTTTTTCGTGATTGTTTCACCAATTAATGGAGCGAATGGAACGGTTATCTCCGAAATTGGGCACAACTCTAGTGCATAAGTTCTGAAAACATAAAGGCCTTCATTATAATAATCAATCGATCAATGATGAGTAAATGTCTTTTGGGACTTGTGTAAGATTATTATTTTCGATTAACATTAGACTAACCCGTTTCCATAAATATTTTTGTCTATGAAGTTCTTTGCGTTTGGAGTTAATACGAGAAGTTTAAGTACATTTAGATATCCTTTTGTTTTTTACTATGCATTTTGACTCATCTTGTAATTGCTTTCCTCGGCTTCAAATTTGTCGTTTAACTGTATCCAATTCCCATTCATTTCGAGATGCGTATGTCTCGCCAAAGTTATTGAAATTTTAATCAAAAATAAAAGGAAAAAGTGGGAAAATTAGAGGAAAATTGCATTTGGGTGAGAAAGCGTCGAAGAGACGAACGAAAACACAATCGCAATTAATGAAAGTGCCGCAGCGTTTCTATGGAGATGAGCGTCGGCGGGAGAGAAACACAGCTGTGTTAAATGTTTGCTCATCAAAGGGAATCCTAATTGGAGAATATTGCTTAATGAAACTCTCTTCCGATACCGCACTTCTTCAGCTCTAATAGAAAAATGATGAGGAGACAGAAACCTTAAGGGAATCGTATTAGGAAGGAGACACGTATCGCGAGCAGTCGTAGGGCGATCCACGTGATGGAGGAAAATGAACCCCAAAGTGACATTAGGGGCATTAAAGAGAATTGATGATCATGAAGTTCACGGCACGACACGGCGAAAGGAAATGGAAATAGGACGGGAAGAGAGCCATTCGTCGTAGAGAGAGAGGAACGAGGGCTCACTCTACACGACGTATCTGCAAATTAATTGCTAAACGCTTTAGTTATTACCGATAAAAACGTCTGAATTTGCTGAGGACTGGAGAATTATGAGTGAGGTCGGATGAGGTGGAATTCGGTGAAAACGTATCTTTATCAAGCTCCACCTTGGAAAAATGAAACTCGGTAACATTATAAGAATAAGAACGCGATATATCGTATTTCATCGATGTATTTTCTCTACAGAAATGATTAACTCTTTCATGGCTACGGGGAGAATCGTATCTCAGAGTTCTTTTATGAGACACGAGTCAAAGAAGAGTGTGATTAGTATCAAGAGGCTGCGATACAATTGAAACGTTATCAAATATTTGTACGCGGATTCATTTCACTCAGAATTTTGCTTGAATTTTTTACGAGAAACCTTAAACTTTATACACTTTACAGAGGAAATTCTGCGGTCTTTCTGAATCTCCTCCCGTTCAGTTACATCAACATGTATATTCTGTGATATAGAAATTGAAATATCTAACCGAAATCCTCTTTAACTTTTAATTTAGTTATTTTAACGATCTTCCGCGTTCTTATTCTTGTAATTTAAAAAATCTTTTTTCCTTTCTCTTTTCTACTATCTTCTTAAATAAATATCTGTGTGGAATATGACGTCGGGTTAGATGGAAGAGGAGACTTTCAGTTTCAATCTCTCCCAAATGAAGATTATTCATTATTAATATTAAACAGAATCTCCAATTTTTTGGTCCCCGTAGCCCTTAATTTTTAAGTCCGAAACTCCTAATTAATTGAAATAAAAATAAATTCCAAAGCTTACGACGAAATTCACTGACATGGTATATAGGTGTAGCTGACCAACCTGGAATAATGCGGTAATTTTGCCGGTAAGACTACTTTGTAATATCTAGTAGCAAAAGATGCATCTTTACATGCTCTACCTTGCACTCTCTGTAAAAGATTCTCATACTCCAAGTTGGGAATCTTTGCAGCATTTAATCAATTTTCGATTAGTTTTTGTAGCATCACGGTTGTTTCAAAGGGGAATCTGGCTTTAGAATAGATTTGTTTCTCATCAGCATCGATCGAATACAGAGGACGATCATGATATTTCGTAGTGATGAATCATTGCTGTTATACATTCCATCACCTTTGATTCTTACTTAGCTTTAGACACATTTATCTTTTGTTCACTCTTACCATATACTGTTACCTCATTTACCACCAATTAAGAATACAATCAAGTAATTTGTAATAGACTTTTAAACCCATTTCATCACTATTGAAACTCTTTTACAAATTAAAATGACCTAATTTTGGAAAAAAAGTTTACTATCCATGTTTTTAAAAATTAAACACTTTGCAGTTTCCTATGCATATATTATGTTCGCGTTTGACTATGCGTCCACGTTACCTTTTACTCACCATCCAGAGCAAGCAGAGAGGAAAGAGTTGGCGGAGAGCGCCTTCAGAAGAGAGGAAATTATAAAGGAAAAGGATATTTTACGCTCATAATTTTGGGCAACGGATCTCTTCCATAAGCCCCTCTTCCCGTGGGACCCTAATTCCGAACGTCCAAAATTTTCAGGGAAGCCGCACATCACGAGGCTCTTGAGAAATCCCTCCGAGTGGCCTCATCTCTTCCTATCTTCCTTCTTTATCTTCTTCCTTCCTCTTTCACTCGCTACCCCATCGCGAGGAATGATAATAATTTCTCTTTATTCCATTATACTTCTTATCGCCACTCATTTTTCTCCGTAACGCAGCTTTATTTGTCATTTTTTCCTAATCTTGCGTCCTCTAAGCTCAGTTTATAATTTCGCTTGCCCCCGCTTCCGAGATCGTGTTATTAATCCCTTTGTTGTCACCAGTACCATCTTCCAACTCCCTCTTATTACTCTTTTGTTCGGAGATATTAATTTATGAACTCTGCCGCACGAGTTCTTTGTAATTGCTGTTTTTATCTTCCATCGTTTCCCTTTTTCTTTCGCGATATTTCCTGCGGCCGAATATCCCATTTTCTCTTCTATTTCCATCCACCTTTTTGCATTTTCACGTTCTTTTGCCCTAATCCAAATTTCACGTTTCCTTTAGGTGAATGCCGTTCTCCCCTCTTTTGCTCAATATCCCATTTTCTCCTTTTTCCTCTTCTCCTCTGTCGTTTCCGCTTCAACATCTGCTCGTCTCATTTTTTATGGCATTTCTTGACGATTTCAACCGTTTACTTCGACTTCATATTTTAGTTTCTATTAAGTCAGCACGAATTCAGTTTCGTCTCTCAGTCAATTCTTTTACTGATTGATATATATTGAAATCAATACACTCACTTCACCCCTGCTATAGATTTCAGCAATATTGCCTTCGTTGTGTCGCTGACTAGTCACAGCTTGAACTGAACTATGATCTACATCTACATGAGGCGGCTGCAAAGGCGTCTGTACCCCAGTGGGGCGGCCATTATGGGTGATGGTTGTGTCACGTTAAGAGAAAGGTTGAGGAAGGCAAGGGGAAACCACCTCGACCACCACAAATTTATCCTTATCAATTATGATGTGCCAATATAAAAATATTGTAAGTGGCGTAAACGGGACTCAGCCCTCCACGGGGAGTGTCGTGCCCGGCAGTGATAGGAGTAAGGCTATCTCGGTCGTAATTCCACGAATCCCAGAAAACGACAAGAAAAGAAGAGAGAAGATGGCCAAGGAAACAAGGATGTCAACTTGGAATGTAAGGACAATTCTTAGGAAAGGGAAGTTGGAAAATGTAAAGGTAGAAATGAAGAGGTCCAACATTAACATACTAGGGCTATATGAAGTGCGATGGAAGGATGGGGGTGATTTCTGGAGTGATGATGTCATAGTAATTTTCAGTGGGGGAAATACTAACCAGAGGGGAGTTACAGTAGTGCTAGACAAGAAAGCGGGAAAAGCTGTGATAGCCACAGAGCTAATAAGCGACCGGGTTATGTCAGTAGAAATAAAGGCTGAGCCAGTAAACACGGTGATAGTTCAGGTGTACTTGCCCACTAGCGAACATAGTGATGATGAAGTAGAACTTGTTTATGAACAAATAGAAGAAGTAATGGGAAGGGTTAGAGGCAATAAAAACCTAATTGTAATGGGGGACTGGAATGCAGTAGTTGGGCAAGGCAAAGATGGAGAAGAAGTGGGAGGGTTCGGACTAGGAAATAGAAACGAAAGGGGACAGAAATTAGTAGACTTTTGTAAGAGGAATAACCTCTGTATCACAAACACACTTTTTCAGCACCATAATAGAAGGAGGTACACATGGAAAAAGCCAGGAGATACGGATAGGTACCAAATTGATTACATTTTGGTAAGAAAAAGGTTTAGAAATAGTGTTAAAAATTCAAAGAGTTACCCTGGTGCTGATGTTGACTCAGACCATAACCTGGTCATGATGAAAACCGAGCTAAAGTTTAAAAAGATATTTCGAGCAAAAATTACACCAAAATGGAACCTTGAAGCCCTTAAAAATGGGAAAGCGAGAGAGTTCCAAGAGTCAGTCAGTAAGGCCTTAGAGGATAATGGGAGGGAACTTACTATAGACGGAGAATGGGAAAAGATTAAAAACAGTATCAAGGATAGTGCGCAAGTAACTATTGGAAGGGTCAAACAAAACAAAATTAGGAAACCATGGGTGACGGTAGAAATGATAAATAAAATGGAGGAAAGAAGGAAATGGAAAAGGGTTAACACAGAACAAGGACGTAGAATGTATAGGGCTCTCAACAACGAACTGAGAAGGGAAACAAATAGGGCGAGGGAACAGTGGTGGAAGGGACAATGTAACGAAATAGAAAAGCTGGACGAAAGTGGGAGGGTCGATTTAATGTATAGAAAGGTGAAACAGTTAACGGGAAATAAAACACGAAACAGAACAACCACAATAAAAGATAATAATGGTAAAGTTATACGAGATCCAGCCAGCATAAGGGAAAGGTGGAAAGAATATGTCGAGGAACTATATGGGAAGGACATGAAGCCAACAAACATAATGTTAGAAAGTGAACAAGAAGTGGAGGATGATGATGTTGGACCTGGGATATTAGATAGTGAAATTGATAGGGCCTTGCGTGATATGAAAGGAAACAAAGCAACGGGCATTGACGAGATACCAGTTGAGCTACTTAAAAACCTGAGGGGAAAGGGTAAGAGGAAATTCTATAATTTATGTAGAAAAATTTATGATGAAGGGGAATGGCCAGAGGATTTTACTAAGACAATCCTGATTCCTTTGCAGAAAAAGAATAATGCTTCTGAGTGTAGGGATTATCGTACAATCAGTTTAATATCTCACGCGGCAAAGGTTATTCTAAGAGTATTGAATAGAAGAATTGAAGGAAAAATTAAGGAACAAATAGGAGAAGACCAGTTCGGATTTCAGAAAGGGAAAGGAACGAGGGATGCAATCGGGGTAATGAGGGTGCTAGTAGAACGAAGCCTGGAATTTAAAAAGGATATATGTGCATGTTTTGTCGATTTTGAAAAGGCTTTCGATAGAGTTCAATGGCCAAAATTAATGGGAATTTTAAAGAAAATTGGGTTGGACTGGAAAGATAGGCGTTTGGTGCAAAATTTGTACTTAAATCAAACAGCGCGAGTTAGAATAACTGAAGGAGAGTCGGAATGGGCAGAGTTAGGGAGAGGGGTAAGACAAGGATGCCCATTATCACCATCGCTTTTTAATATATATGCAGAGGAAATGGTGAATGAAGCTTGGGAAGAAATAAGCAAGGGAGTGATAGTTGGAGGGAAAGTAGTAAAGTCAGTAAGATATGCAGACGATAAAGCTATTGTGTGCGATTCCGAAAGGGGTTTACAAATACTAGTAAATGCACTAAACGATAAGGCAAGGGAATATGGAATGAAAATAAACGTAAGTAAAACTAAAGTAATGAGATTCACTAAGGGAAAGAAGGCTAAGTTAACGATCAGGGTGGATGGGGAAAAACTAGAGCAGGTGGACAAATTCTCGTACTTGGGTAGTGCTCTATCTTGGGATGGGAGGTGTAGAGATGAGGTTTGAAAAAGAGTAGCATTGGCCAAGGAAGCTTTTACGAATCGAAGGGAATTGATGACAAAGGGTCTCGATAAAGGAATCAGAAAAAGATTGGTGAAATCCTTGATATGGAGTGTTTTGCTGTATGAGTGTGAAACATGGACTTTTCGAAAAGAGGACATCAAAAGATTGGAGGCATTTGGGATGTGGGTGTGGCGTAGAATGGAAAATGTGAGCTGGGTGGATAGAAAAATAAACATAGAGGTGCTAGAGATGGTCGTGGGGGAAAGGGTTTTAATTGAATTAATTAAGCGCCGGCAGAGGAAATTGGTGGGTCAAATATTGAGAGGAGAGGGATTGCTGAAGAGCGTGATTGAGGGTAGAATGCAGGGAGAGACAGAGGGGAAGGCAGAGGCAATAGATGTTAGATGACATAAAGGGTGGGGTGAGTTACCAGGTAACGAAAGAAAAGGTTATGAATGGGGAATAATAGGGCACATGGACCTACCGAAAACTTACACTTAAGTAAAATGAAATCTCTAATCTAGAAACGATAATAAGTGCTACTGGTTGCCGAGGTTATGCGTCACCTCTATTTCTGATTTAACTATGTATACTTATGGATTTAACAAGTAATCATTGTTGTGTGAATAATAAAAAATGGCAGCGAGGAACCTGACGTGCAGAAAACTACAAGAGAGACACATTTCTCGATATTTTTCCATAAAACGTTAGAATTTTAAATAGAATTCCGCGCTAATTGATGCATCGACATCTGAACGAGAGACATCAAACGCCTGCCAGTTGAGCGACGGCATTCTTATTTAGCTATTTCTTTGGAGCAATTCGAGATAAAGTATTATCAAAATTCAAAAGATAAATATACAGTTTCAGCAGTTTTGAACGACAGTCTGTGACAGCGATTACTGACTAAGCCATTATAAATAAAATAGTACCAAAGTGATAAAAAGATTATGTCAGCACTAACAATCTTTTGAGCGATGAAATATCTCAGAGACAGTATCTATTAGCGAATTGGATAGATACGAAAATATTAAGACGAAGACAATTCTTAAATTTAGGTATGTTACTCTAGAAAAAAGTCGCTGGATTATAGTCGCTGATCGCTGAACGAAAATATCAGGCAAACGTCCCATTTCTTCATTAATGGGCGATCAGTTGTCACTAACACAATTGTCGACCGGTTATTCGACGGATCGCCATCAAATAATTTACGGGGCTCTACCTTCTAACTGACTAAGCAAGACTAATCTATATTTGATCCCCACCTGCGTTGTATTTTTTTTCTTATTAAATTTCCTCCGAGGAAAGTCTTTTGTATACGTTCAGTCTACAGATTTTACCTTGCGAAACATCAATGTCAAGCACGCTTAAAATTTAAACGGACAGTAAAAAATAAAATTTCTTTTAATTTGGATATCTAATGGTTTGGAATTTACTTGAATGACAACAAATTTGAATCGTTATTGGATTGTGAATCGGGTAAACTCATTTCACATCTGACTTCATTTTAATAATATATTCATGTGAAGATAAATAATCGGCGCGCCAAATTATATGGATAATGTGGGAATGCCGAGACTGTCGGCAATAATCAGTCAGAAAGCTTATATAAACCGTCCTGCTGAGATGAGGTTCAACTTATATTTACTGTAATGGGTAAAGAAAGTATTGCCTTTTTTCAAAAACTACGATAGTTCCGCAGGAAAGACAGTCACAAATGTCAATTATCTAAGTTCAACCTTAACCAAAGTCACTCTATAGTTTTTCATAACGCTTCATGTACACTATCTGTCTAAAATGAAAATGTAAGAGGTATTTTCACAAAAAGTGCTTAGTGGTACGTTCAAATATCCTACGTTAAATATACTTTTGAACATTCAGATTTAATATCCATACTTTTTACCAGCTGAATTCTTACTTCTTTTGAAACGTTTCTTTTTAATTTTCCATTTATTATAATTCTCAAAATAGGAGGTACTGTCGCATGGCTTTCCACATAAGACAACGCGAAATTTTATAACCATGTAATTCCTTATCGAGTGATAAAGAAGTTCGTGGAATCAAAAGGTAATACAAGAAAACGGGTAATGGGTGACTTTGCTCAAGATGGTGCGCACCCAGGAAAAATCCCAAGGAAGAATGGACTTGAAAAAAGTCCCCGGTTCCCGGTCCCGTCAGACTTTTTTCAAGTCCATTCTTCCTTGGCAAAAGGTAATATTGAAAACAGACGTTAACCCTTACAAACTACTACTATGATCACCATTGTTAGTGTCTTTTATTTTGCAATTCGATTATAGTGTAAATATTTAAAATAAAACAAGATTTGATATCTTTTGGGGAATTGATATTCTGACTTTTCTGACAAAATTCTGACAAGATTCTGACAAGATTTTCAAAACAGATTAGCTCCAGCCATTGAAAGGCCGTATCCCGTATGTCATACTGTTAATGAATTAGAGGGTTGACTGTATGGTTCTTCGGGATTCTCGGGAGATCTTGAGCCTACCTCACCTGCTATACTTTTACTCAGAAACTCTCAAGAAAGAAAATCAGGAAGAATGCTGCTTCCTCCATTTAACCTGCTGAGCCATGTTCTTTATGGCTGGATCACGAACACGTATATTTAATTTTGAGACTAATTTGCTTTGCCAAAACCGCGGATTCCACCTACTTCTCGGCAAATACAGCTCAGCAAGCGGATGGAATGTAATGAGGGGTATAGAGGAAGCGGAAGGGCGGCAGAACGCGTTGGCGGAGGTGGTTGACGGCGGTGTGGGTCGGATCCTCTTTGAATTAAAGGAGTTTCGCCGGAGTGAGTTAGGAGCCTGGATAACAGCAATAAAGATAATTTCGGCGAGGATGGGGCGTCGGTAGCGATGAAAGGCAGATAAGGAAGCAAAGCAGAAGCGGAAAGGCGGTTAACGAATTCAATAGGACACGGATTTATAGGAAGCGATATTTAATTTAAAAGTTCCTACTTCCCAGCAGAGATAAGGAGCAGATGTGGGAGGGCCTTAATTACGCCCCCTTTGAATAAATACAGATGGAAGAATGCGATTCCAATTTCCATCGCTCCGAGAAATTATATCAGAATGGGACCCCGGAGTTTTTTTGGGGATTCTAATTTGTTGATTTTATCTAGAAACCCCAAAGCTGCGGTTGTTATCGTCAGGACTGATTTTTGATTCCTAATTTCCGCTTGATTCGGTGCAGTTTGTTAATAATTGAATCTGGTGCTCGCGTCAGCATTCGTTGGTATCGATATTGCTTTCTGCAGCTGCCTAAGTGTACCCAGAGGTTTGATCAGGAGTATAGCTATTCTGTATACGAATACAGAATGAGCGATTCCTCAACGCAAATCTACTTGAAATGTATGTTCCGTTGTCTGAAATATCCTTTGCTGATAATTTACTGAATTCCGACGGTTTGACATCATTATATTGCGATCAAAACTTTTTTTGATATTACACATCAGTGCTCATGTATAATTTTCCAATTACTCATTTATGCTGGCTTCGGTGGCGTAGGGGTTAACGTGTTAACCTATCAATTCCAGGGTACCGGGTTCGAATCGTGGTTAGGGTATCCTTATTTGTGCTCGTAAGTAATTCTAAGGGTGGTCTCTTACGACTCATAATAATGACGCCTAATAAATACGTCATCATTATTTGGCACTTCTCAACACGGAGGCTGGTAAAACTTCATGTATCACAGATGCAAAGCACCAAAGAGATTTGGCTCATCTATTGCTTTTTAGTAGTCACTTAAAAATCTATGGAGCAAATCTATTGTGGTTATTTTGTAGTTGAACAGTAATTTGACCTTCTGTCCAATCGTTTCTAGGCTTTTATGTAAAGTTTCAGGTATTATACCGGTTGCTGAAGTAATTATTGGGACAATTTTGACAGATTTTAGGTCTCTGGCTTCTTTAACCCTTCCGGCAAAGGGTATATATTTCTGTATATTTTCTTTATATTACGTGTCTATGTTTCCTGTTTTCGGAATGGAGGTGTCTATTAGGTACTTCATTTTTCTTATTTTATATGAAGAGTTATATTCTATTGTCTATTCCGGTCTATTGTCTGGTCGTATTCGGTCGGTTATGATGTTTCTATTGTAGTAAATCTTGACTGCACAATTTTCTATTACAGTCAGTGGTACAATTTGGAACCATGGTTTCAAGTGGGTCATTGTAATTTCTTAGTAGTACGAGATTAGTTTGCATATCTTATCATGTCTTTTTATCATTATTATTAATAATAATAAATCTTCTTTATCTGGGCGAGATTCACTTTGAGTCTCCTCTCCCATTTAACCCATCGTCATAATCTATACAGTTATTGAAGAGAAAAGAAAGTCGAGAAGAAGTGTGGAAACAAAAAACCTAAGAGATTCTTAGGAAAATATCATCCACTGTAGGAAAACTCCTACTAGGAATGGGGGTGTGAAAAACCTGCGCAAACCTATCGATAGTAATAGCTAAAAATGTGAAAGAACATTACAAAAACAAATTGCACGTAATAAATACACTTAATATACGCATAGGCAATGCACAAAGTCGATAGATGCGTAGAGCGATAATAAATTAAAGATAAATGATTATAAATAGCCGGTCCGAAGTCCCATGTCCACACACCTGTCAGATCTTGCGAAAGCAATCAAGATATCCGTACTCTCAGGTTCATCATCATTATTATTACTATTTATCCTTCGATATTTTCTTATTCTTACTCTGCTCTAGATTTGCGTTTTCGGTTCATATTCTTTAAATTAAATCTCGTTTCTTATTTTTCAATTTATTTCATTCTCAATCTCGTATATGGTGCTATTGAAACTGTTATACCTTATTACTTAGTCTCCCTTAGCCTAGTAATTTAGTTTATTAGTATTATTGATGTTATTTCCAGTTACCATACGATCATGTTCTTGCAGGTTTTCTATTTGTATAAGCCCACTCCACGGTTGAAAATTTTGTTGCGTTCGTAAGTTATAGAAAAATTCTGATAATTCAGTAATTCTAAAAGACATGTAAGTACATCTCCTTATCACGATATGCTCATAATCAATTTTTACTATAAAGAGCAATCTATACAAACTGGAAAATAATTTGAGTAAAGTATTTGGAAGAAATATAGTATTCGATATTAATGAACTTCTCCTTTGCGATTACTGCAAATATTTATGCATTAATGCAACATCTCATAAAAATTTACTTATCATCCGATTAAAGGCAAGCCGTAACCAAGAAAAGCAAAGAGAACTAGATCTTTCATAGAAGATGAAATATTTTTAAAGTACGAAACGCTCATCTTGCTACCAAAAAAGAGAGAATAAGCCATCTGATAACAATGTGGACATAAAAGATTTAAATTTCCTTTTTCTGCGTTAAATTTAAAGACTATTATCCTTTTTCTGTTAAATTATGAATATTTAGGTGTCTTTTATAATAATTGGAATTGTGGGATATGAAAAGGATTGGTTTGTTGAACTCTAAATCTCATTTGAATGCAAAAACTTCGAGCTTCCTCAGATGCCTGAGGCAATTAAATCAAGCAAACATATGAGAGCAGAGTGAGCTGAGATTGCTTTCAGCTGTCATAAGTGTCTCTATGGAGAGTAGGCCCTTTTGCCTGAGAAGCAAAGGGACCAAGGGAACTCATTGGTAGAATCACCCCGATTGCGTCTATATTTCAATACACAAATAGCAATACTTAAAGCGTAAAACATTCATCGCTGCGAAGCAAATCATCCAATATTTAAGCTCTTGTTGTTTCTTTAAGAGACGCATTCCGGTGCAGTTTAAGGAGCTTTGCTCTTCTCCATTGCACTCGCATATTTCACAAGGCGCTCCTTTAAAGATTTAAAGACGTTTAAGAAGGCGTTCCTCTCCATTGAGTCTGTTTGAATTCAAGCGGCACCTGGAGCAAATCTTAGTGTTCCCAAATAACATTCGGATGACGTCTCGAAACGATCCTTAAAGCTGATCCTTCGGAGGAAATCCGGAAAAGGGTTTCGACGGAGTGGGGGCGGGACCGTTTTCTCTCTCCTCCACTTCTCGGGATTTCTGAGGAGAACCAGAAGGAGCTGAGGAAGAGAGAGAAGCGACGCTAAATGTGTTTGTCTCAATAATTCATCTGCGATGAAAACCTGGTCCCCCGTCCATCTCCTTTGGTTCACACGCGTGGCAATGGAAAGGTGCGGACCCTTTTTTCTCCTTTCAAGCGAGGGAGGGCAGCACCGTCGGGGTCGACGCGGCTGCGTGGAATAACAATCAGGAAAGGAACGACGAAGACGCGCTGGGAATGACGGGACGGGCTTTCGGAAGGGAAGGGGAGAAATGAATTAAGGGAGGGAGAAGGAAGAGGAGGGGGCGGGGAGCAGAAAAAGAGCAGAGAAGTATGCGGACGACAGTAAGAAAAACATGACGCAAATGGAGCATAGCGAGGTATAGTATCCTTCCGAATGGAATCCGAAGAGAGCGGAAGGTTACGAAAAGCGTTGATAAGGTAAATAAATCTTCCCTTAAATAAAATGGGGCCAATCAGAACGGCGAATAAAAGCCAGTCTTTCTAAAATATTCAAATGAATACTTATTTTTATATTCTACGAAAAATACGAAATAGCATCTCATTGGCCTTCGCTAAATTACACCAGAAATCATATGCTTCTTTGCCCTCGTGTAAAAATCCAATAGATTAATTCTATTNAAATCCTCTTTAACTTTTAATTTAGTTATTTTAACGATCTTCCGCGTTCTTATTCTTGTAATTTAAAAAATCTTTTTTCCTTTCTCTTTTCTACTATCTTCTTAAATAAATATCTGTGTGGAATATGACGTCGGGTTAGATGGAAGAGGAGACTTTCAGTTTCAATCTCTCCCAAATGAAGATTATTCATTATTAATATTAAACAGAATCTCCAATTTTTTGGTCCCCGTAGCCCTTAATTTTTAAGTCCGAAACTCCTAATTAATTGAAATAAAAATAAATTCCAAAGCTTACGACGAAATTCACTGACATGGTATATAGGTGTAGCTGACCAACCTGGAATAATGCGGTAATTTTGCCGGTAAGACTACTTTGTAATATCTAGTAGCAAAAGATGCATCTTTACATGCTCTACCTTGCACTCTCTGTAAAAGATTCTCATACTCCAAGTTGGGAATCTTTGCAGCATTTAATCAATTTTCGATTAGTTTTTGTAGCATCACGGTTGTTTCAAAGGGGAATCTGGCTTTAGAATAGATTTGTTTCTCATCAGCATCGATCGAATACAGAGGACGATCATGATATTTCGTAGTGATGAATCATTGCTGTTATACATTCCATCACCTTTGATTCTTACTTAGCTTTAGACACATTTATCTTTTGTTCACTCTTACCATATACTGTTACCTCATTTACCACCAATTAAGAATACAATCAAGTAATTTGTAATAGACTTTTAAACCCATTTCATCACTATTGAAACTCTTTTACAAATTAAAATGACCTAATTTTGGAAAAAAAGTTTACTATCCATGTTTTTAAAAATTAAACACTTTGCAGTTTCCTATGCATATATTATGTTCGCGTTTGACTATGCGTCCACGTTACCTTTTACTCACCATCCAGAGCAAGCAGAGAGGAAAGAGTTGGCGGAGAGCGCCTTCAGAAGAGAGGAAATTATAAAGGAAAAGGATATTTTACGCTCATAATTTTGGGCAACGGATCTCTTCCATAAGCCCCTCTTCCCGTGGGACCCTAATTCCGAACGTCCAAAATTTTCAGGGAAGCCGCACATCACGAGGCTCTTGAGAAATCCCTCCGAGTGGCCTCATCTCTTCCTATCTTCCTTCTTTATCTTCTTCCTTCCTCTTTCACTCGCTACCCCATCGCGAGGAATGATAATAATTTCTCTTTATTCCATTATACTTCTTATCGCCACTCATTTTTCTCCGTAACGCAGCTTTATTTGTCATTTTTTCCTAATCTTGCGTCCTCTAAGCTCAGTTTATAATTTCGCTTGCCCCCGCTTCCGAGATCGTGTTATTAATCCCTTTGTTGTCACCAGTACCATCTTCCAACTCCCTCTTATTACTCTTTTGTTCGGAGATATTAATTTATGAACTCTGCCGCACGAGTTCTTTGTAATTGCTGTTTTTATCTTCCATCGTTTCCCTTTTTCTTTCGCGATATTTCCTGCGGCCGAATATCCCATTTTCTCTTCTATTTCCATCCACCTTTTTGCATTTTCACGTTCTTTTGCCCTAATCCAAATTTCACGTTTCCTTTAGGTGAATGCCGTTCTCCCCTCTTTTGCTCAATATCCCATTTTCTCCTTTTTCCTCTTCTCCTCTGTCGTTTCCGCTTCAACATCTGCTCGTCTCATTTTTTATGGCATTTCTTGACGATTTCAACCGTTTACTTCGACTTCATATTTTAGTTTCTATTAAGTCAGCACGAATTCAGTTTCGTCTCTCAGTCAATTCTTTTACTGATTGATATATATTGAAATCAATACACTCACTTCACCCCTGCTATAGATTTCAGCAATATTGCCTTCGTTGTGTCGCTGACTAGTCACAGCTTGAACTGAACTATGATCTACATCTACATGAGGCGGCTGCAAAGGCGTCTGTACCCCAGTGGGGCGGCCATTATGGGTGATGGTTGTGTCACGTTAAGAGAAAGGTTGAGGAAGGCAAGGGGAAACCACCTCGACCACCACAAATTTATCCTTATCAATTATGATGTGCCAATATAAAAATATTGTAAGTGGCGTAAACGGGACTCAGCCCTCCACGGGGAGTGTCGTGCCCGGCAGTGATAGGAGTAAGGCTATCTCGGTCGTAATTCCACGAATCCCAGAAAACGACAAGAAAAGAAGAGAGAAGATGGCCAAGGAAACAAGGGTGGCAACTTGGAATGTAAGGACAATTCTTAGGAAAGGGAAGTTGGAAAATGTAAAGGTAGAAATGAAGAGGTCCAACATTAACATACTAGGGCTATATGAAGTGCGATGGAAGGATGGGGGTGATTTCTGGAGTGATGATGTCATAGTAATTTTCAGTGGGGGAAATACTAACCAGAGGGGAGTTACAGTAGTGCTAGACAAGAAAGCGGGAAAAGCTGTGATAGCCACAGAGCTAATAAGCGACCGGGTTATGTCAGTAGAAATAAAGGCTGAGCCAGTAAACACGGTGATAGTTCAGGTGTACTTGCCCACTAGCGAACATAGTGATGATGAAGTAGAACTTGTTTATGAACAAATAGAAGAAGTAATGG
>KZ308196.1:238489-329067 GCA_000376725.2 Ladona fulva | reverse complement strand
ATTCATTGCTCGATATTAAATTCAAATAATGCGGATGTTGACCTTCAAAATATTGGCAGAATAATGAAAATATCATAATTAGATTTTATTTATAAAAAGTTGATGAGTTTGAGCGACATTATCTAGTTTAGTGATTGGAGAACCAAATAACGTAATAGCACACAATCCTCGGAGCATTTTATAACTCATCCTAATTCTTGCAATACTCTTTGGTTATATTTGATCACTTTCACTAAGAAAAACATCTCAGGTACATTTCATATGCCTCTTTATCGCCTTGAGGTTTGATATTTTATTTTTCTAATCTTAATCGACCGTATATCCAATTACTTATAGATACTTTACCATTTAATTGAATCTCCAAAAACATTCTCAGAGACAGTAAATAAATTTAAACGTATTAAAAATATAAATAATCATCTGTTCAATCAATAAATATCTAACACATAAAATAATGTGTATAATAAACAACATTAAATGTAATTAAGGATAGATCGTGACAAAGCTCAATTCTTGAGTCATTCAAATTTATAATACTCTTTTAAAATCGTCATGACTGATAAATTTTAAATCTTATATTTCCTAAGTGAGTCATAAATAAGGAGAGAACGATTAATATGAGGTGTCTGAACTTTCCAGTATGTGGCATAGCTCTGTATGACTTTAAATGCCTTTACTTAGGTCGATAAAACTACTTTATTGCGGGAGATACGCCAAAGAAGATAACCGAAGATGTTCTGGATAAGAAAGGAAAACAAATCATGTTTTGCGTCGTAAAACACTTGCCATATTTTCGTGACGGCTGCGATAAAAATTATCTTCAGAAATTTAGAAGGGTATATTGATTAATCGCCATTCACAAGAAAGCGAATTGACCTTCTTTGCTCATCTACGAATAATGCTTTTGAGTATATTTATAATCTACTGCAAAACTAATGCACAAAATTATAAGCATAAATATTGTTGACTTAGTTTTTGATCATTCAGAAAAGATGGCAATGCATTAATTATAAAATGGTCTTTCGGGCAGTGAGAAAGGAAATATATCCTATAAATGCATTTGTGTCGTAGATGAACTCTTAGTGCGCCATATCACATGATGAGATGCTTTTAATGTATGCGATATCATTTGCTAGAATGTATTATCGTGGGAAAAAAGTTTGTACTGGAAGTATTAGTATTCCCCATAATAAAAATTGTTTTTTTCTCCTTCTTCAAAATTCTATTTAAGATTTATTCTATTCTATTCTATATATTCTAGAAATTTATTCTATTCTATTCTATATATTCTAGAAATGCACAATAATTTAATGCACTGTAAACTTTCAGTTATCAAGAAAGCTGATCGGAGAAAAGATTGGGAGCATAATGCCAAAGAAAGGACATTTTCATCGTTTAAGAACATCCATAAAAAGTGGAAAGCGGTGCATTTTGTTGAATCAATATTTCCCTTTACTACGCAAATATTAGCATTATTTAGAGATACAATTTCGAAATTATGTTTTTGTTAAATAGGGGAACAATTTGAAAATCAAAGAAATTAGAGATATGAGTTATGATTTTTGATAATGTCCGTATTTGACATATATTAGTGTTAATTTGCTATCTTAGAAAAAATACAAGGAAAAATTAGCTCGTTTTATTTAAGATAACCTGGTCGTGGCTCTAATTTACAAATGACGTGATTTCTCCGCTCTAATTAGGAGTTATGAAATCCGAAAGGAGTGAAACACGCAGGATTTTAATTTAAAAAAAAAATATCTGGGGAAATAAAGAAGCTCTACTTTGTGAAACGGTGCCACATTAAAGAAGTAATAAGTACTTTCTAATTTCCACAGAATAATCATATAGTAGACTATGGAATAATTATTCTTATGTACTCAATAGTTGAAGGAACCTATGCATTATCTCTCAATATTATCTTTTGTTCGTTTTAACCCACCAACAGCCACGACTTCCCAATTAAAATGAAGTGCAGAAAAAGAAAAGAACATGCCTTGACTGGGATTCAAACTAGGAACCACGTTGCCAATAGATATGACCCTTACATCAATACTCCCCTATCTTTCTCACTCCGCGGCACACATGCGCTTTAACTCAAAGTTTGCGGATTCCTAAACCGTAAGTTTTTTAGCTTCAGAAAGAATTACGACTGACAAAAAGAAATGTGTGCGTATGATCAAAGTCGTAAATATAGTTGCAATTGAATTCCTTAAAATCATGAGCTTCGAAAAAGAAATAAGTCGGAATAAACTTTACGACAATAAACAATATACCCGTACCTTGAACCATTACTACAATCGGAGGAGTCTAGACGATCCGACTCCCTTAGTCCTGCTCATGGCTACTTGGTTGGGAAGCACTGCCCTTTACCATGGAGGCCGGCGGTGGTAATATTAATACGATGGGGAAATTCGCACCACCGTATGTACATAGTCATAAAACGGTACTCTTGCCCCTTTAAAGATTCAGAGAGATTCCGGGAGGAAACGAAAAATGGCGCGGAGAGAGTATTGAGATAAGTGATTGTTATATGAAATCAAAGTCGTAAACAAAAGCCTGCGTCAAAACATACATTACAGAGTCAATAAGGGAGTTTATATACGAATAAGGTAAACGTTTATCTAAGAACTTCTGAAATAGAAACGCAAGACACGTCATGGAAAGGTAGAGAAATAGGTTTTAGGGAATTTCCTTTGAAGAAGATTTGATTTGCAACTTAATTGATAGCGTGAATGAAACATGAACCAATATTTTCACTTGATGCCCACAACACAACTGCGGGTTCCTCAATTTTAGTTCGAGAAGGAAATATGAAAAGAGGGGGTGAAAAAGGAGAACGTAGAGGACTCTTTAAAGGGATTCTAAGGAAGCAAGAGAAAGAGCGAAGGGAAAGAAAAGAAGAGGAAATAGACGGAGGAGAATTAAGAGAAAGAAAAAGAGAGGCAACATGGAGAGACTGTTGAAGTTAGACATGCGGGAGGTGCAAACATACTGTTTAATTTCTACCAGTCTTAGAGCCAATCAGGATTTTCTAGTTGTAAACTAACGTAACGTGTAATAATATTAAGTGGTACCATTTTTAAGAAGTAAAGTAAGATTTGAAGTAAAAGAAGTATAAATTACACATAGAATTATCCATTGTCTTGTTTAACAGGTCCTCGACCTATAAAATGCTCCTTCCACTGTTTTCTTATTAAAACAGCTTCCTTCTGATCCATATATCTTTCAGCATATCACTTAATAATTCCTAATTATTGGTATTCATCCCTCTAACTTTCCAGCTATAACTCAATTTAGTCTTTCTCTAGATTTCATGAATCATTTACACTCTCAAAAATAAATGTAGATACCCGATAATTATTGCCATTCGAGCAGTACGTTTTAATTTTTCTGTTTTAGGACTTGGTTAAATTGCCCCTTGAGATTCTATAGAAATCATATGTCTACGATTTCAGGTAACATTTGATGTGGCAAAATATGATAGAGAGAGAAAAGGATGGTTCCGGCCTTCACATGGTGGAATTTCGATCATAATAACGCAAGGTTACACAACACAATTAAAAAAACTATCCATAAAATATATACAAAATATATATTATGCGGATAGCATATTTAAATAGTTCTGTGTACCCTTATTGTAATACTAGACAGATTATTGTATTTTAATTATAAAAATTACAATATCATTGTAAGTAGGTAACGAAGTTAGCTAAAAAGAACAGTTTAGTTGTCCTAAAATCCTTAAAGATAAATAATCTTCAAATAAGAACAAATTGCCGGCAGTACATATTAATTTTTCTATTTTTGGATCCGATTGGACTGCCCCTTGGGATTCTATGGTAAGGCGATGTCGAATATTCGGTAGAAATTTGACAGTTGGCAAAATATTCTAAAAAGATTGTTGACTTTTAATTAGACTAATCGCAATTTAATGGCAAGAAACGATAATAGTTGAAAACAAAAATTTACTAATACTGAAATTCGTAAAGAAAATTTATCTTCGATTACGAACGGATTGATGTCCTAAACCAGGAATGTGAATCTACCTAAACCCGGTGGTTTGGACCGCTACGATTTCATCCGGGGGTGATTTGGTTCCACGCCCGTTTTTACCGCGACGTTTTGGTCCCGAGGTGATCTGGTGCTACTATGATTTAGTAACTATACAAGATAAATTGGTTGTTTGGCAAGGCTGAGATTTGTCGTAATTAATTGTTATTTTTATTGCTGAATAGAATGCAATAACTGTTTACTGTTAACCGATGGTTGAACTAAAAATTATAAGTATGCCTTACTGGAATCGCAGCGGGCAATAGGGGAGAAAACAGTTATCTGGACGTAAAAATATACAAAAGTATTGTTTATGTTTAATTTCAAGTCTTTGATACGCAGGGAATACGCATCCCGAGAAATATGAGTGTTGTTTTAAAGATAAATATCGATGAGGAGAAATCAAAAGATGATTAATGTAAATGTAAATTAGAAAGAGAGACTGCAAATAACGATAGAAATTTATATTAACAAATTTTTGATGCTATAAAGATATTGTTCATATCGAAATCATTGGGAGTAGAGATGGGGGGTAGGCAGTTTCAGGATGCTGACATTTGTTATTAATCTCCTGGCAGTTACTTACATTAACATTACCCAAATGGGCAAATGGAAATAGTTATTTATAAGGCGAAGGGGATGAGGGAAGGTGGGGTATGCTGTAAATGTATACGAATAGGCAGAGTAATGTGTATCAAACCACTTGTAACATTGTACATATGACGAATAAATATTGCATTACGTAAAGTAAAATCTAGTAAATTATTATTTAATCTAATGAGTTGAAGCTCTACTTTGTGAAACGGTGCCACATTAAAGAAGTAATAAGTACTTTCTAATTTCCACAGAATAATCATATAGTAGACTATGGAATAATTATTCTTATGAATATTCATATTCTGATATGATTTTTATATATGATAGTTTTGTTTATTTTTTCCCCTTCAATGCCTGAATCTTTTAATAATCATATTCTCAATTATTTGTAATTATATATTTTTTTGCATTTTAAATATCTGTATTCAATATTTGCATTTTTAATATTTTCATTTTTAATAATTGTATTAGTATTAATTTATATTCAGTACCTCCATTCTTATTGATTCATAATATTGCATATGCCTGTATTCTTCTTTATATTCTTTTTGTAATGAATAAAAGGAAGATGAGACTTCATAGTCTCAATTTTCGCCTAATATAGCCTTTCGTAAGTATGTATACATTAGGCACGGACAACCCACATCTCTTGGGCTAGACCTGGACCGATTGCTATTTTCAAAAGGCCCGTGGAGTATTTCCAAGTTTTCTCTTCTCTTTTGTTATAATAAAATCTTTTATTTTAAATAGTATTTTAACCCTACGCGGAGAATATAAAGTTGCGTATACAAATGGAATGTGTTGAGGAATAGCGAAGCGTTGTTTTCCAAAATAACATTTGACCTTTTGCAACCACATTCTGGCCCGCTGACCGAAAAGCTTGCCCCCTTTTTCATTGAAAAAGGCTGCCAACATCTACTAATCAAGGTACTACTATAACTGTAACTTGATGATAGTTTAGAATAAATACGATTATATTAAGGCCTTAAAATAGACGAGAAGTACAACAGGGTTCATTGAACTTGATGAATTTTCCTACATTTTTCTTATTTTCTTTACGAGTATACTTGCAAAGCGCGATCACTGAGAACCCCAACCCCCGCAGGTGGAAAAATTTCAACGGTTAGTTTGCTCGCAAACAACGGCTATTTGGAGCTTTTTTCTAACTCTAATGTCTTACTACAGCCGTGTTCCTTTTCCTTGTAGATTGTGAGATGTGGTTTTAAATTAACAGCTTCAAATTAGATTTGATCTTATAATTCTTTGATGAATTCAGAATTAGGGCGTTAAATCAAGGGATCGTTGTCAAGAAGCGACATAAATCGGTATCACAGATAAATAAACGGGCAGAAATGTAAATGGATGTCGGGAGAAAGATGTGCGAGGGGTGAGGAGAAGTGGAAGATGGAGAGGAAAAGTATAAACAAGGACGGATTGGGGAGTGGCGGAATTTAGATGAGGAAAAGAGAGCAAGGACTTGAGGTGATGCGGAAGAGAGGCATCGGAAGAGAGAGGGGAAGCGAGGAACGAGGAGAGGAAGTATAAAATAGAGAGGTGAAGCGAGAGAGGAGCCGGCATTTGATTGTTTTTCATCCAAGACTCTGCCACCGCACTTCAGTTCTTCCTATGGTTTTAAAATTCACCTGTTGCGAAAGAACAAATCTTAGGGCTGAAAACATTAAGACATTAAAAGACTTCACTCGAAATATTTTGTTCTTAAAAATGTGCTCCTCTAAAGAAGTGATGTGATTCCGGCTGTGCCTTTAAACTGTTTCGCGTGCTAAGTTGCTCTTCTCTTCCTTTTGAAACCTTCAAAGATTTTAAACGAAAAGCCAATTCATAAATTAATACGTAGTTCTGGTCGATAGGCTATTTAAAAGGAACTTTACTTTGGAGGCGGAATTGGGGGAGGCCAAATTTTGTCATTACAGACTTCTTTCGGAAATTATTTCGGAAATGCTTTGTCAAAACTTGTTTTGATTCAAGTACTTGACGATCTGTTACATTAGGTAAAGGCAAAAAGGAGGATTTTTTTATTTGGCGTGGTGAGTAATTTACACCTTCATTAACGAAATAATGAACATGACAGAAAGAATACTGAGCGTTTTCTATCGCTTGTCCCTTCACCGATATATTTTAATTGTTCATCTTTTTTGTTTCTGAATGAAGCAAGGAAATACTTAACAATATCATGTTAAATTACAACTTAACGCAAATTGCATTCATTGACATATTTACTATTTCCCAGAAGAGAGATAAGTCTGTGAATAAGGTGCCTGTAAAATGTCGCGAGGTATTTCAATATTTTTCGCAATTAATACGATTTAATTCTATTCTTTAACAATATTCAGCGTCCCGTATCTCCAGATGTGTAATATTCCATTAGAATTTATAAACGTCTCACCATTTCATTTTATCAAGTTTTATGAAGATAAAAATAATTTATTCCTGAAATTCACGCCCTCTCTGTTTGCATTTGCTAATTAATTCAGCCTCTAAAAAATATAAAACAGATTCTCTTTTTGTTTTTTATTTCTTAAAAATTTAAAAACCAAGATTCATTTCAACGGATTCATTGCTCGATATTAAATTCAAATAATGCGGATGTTGACCTTCAAAATATTGGCAGAATAATGAAAATATCATAATTAGATTTTATTTATAAAAAGTTGATGAGTTTGAGCGACATTATCTAGTTTAGTGATTGGAGAACCAAATAACGTAATAGCACACAATCCTCGGAGCATTTTATAACTCATCCTAATTCTTGCAATACTCTTTGGTTATATTTGATCACTTTCACTAAGAAAAACATCTCAGGTACATTTCATATGCCTCTTTATCGCCTTGAGGTTTGATATTTTATTTTTCTAATCTTAATCGACCGTATATCCAATTACTTATAGATACTTTACCATTTAATTGAATCTCCAAAAACATTCTCAGAGACAGTAAATAAATTTAAACGTATTAAAAATATAAATAATCATCTGTTCAATCAATAAATATCTAACACATAAAATAATGTGTATAATAAACAACATTAAATGTAATTAAGGATAGATCGTGACAAAGCTCAATTCTTGAGTCATTCAAATTTATAATACTCTTTTAAAATCGTCATGACTGATAAATTTTAAATCTTATATTTCCTAAGTGAGTCATAAATAAGGAGAGAACGATTAATATGAGGTGTCTGAACTTTCCAGTATGTGGCATAGCTCTGTATGACTTTAAATGCCTTTACTTAGGTCGATAAAACTACTTTATTGCGGGAGATACGCCAAAGAAGATAACCGAAGATGTTCTGGATAAGAAAGGAAAACAAATCATGTTTTGCGTCGTAAAACACTTGCCATATTTTCGTGACGGCTGCGATAAAAATTATCTTCAGAAATTTAGAAGGGTATATTGATTAATCGCCATTCACAAGAAAGCGAATTGACCTTCTTTGCTCATCTACGAATAATGCTTTTGAGTATATTTATAATCTACTGCAAAACTAATGCACAAAATTATAAGCATAAATATTGTTGACTTAGTTTTTGATCATTCAGAAAAGATGGCAATGCATTAATTATAAAATGGTCTTTCGGGCAGTGAGAAAGGAAATATATCCTATAAATGCATTTGTGTCGTAGATGAACTCTTAGTGCGCCATATCACATGATGAGATGCTTTTAATGTATGCGATATCATTTGCTAGAATGTATTATCGTGGGAAAAAAGTTTGTACTGGAAGTATTAGTATTCCCCATAATAAAAATTGTTTTTTTCTCCTTCTTCAAAATTCTATTTAAGATTTATTCTATTCTATTCTATATATTCTAGAAATTTATTCTATTCTATTCTATATATTCTAGAAATGCACAATAATTTAATGCACTGTAAACTTTCAGTTATCAAGAAAGCTGATCGGAGAAAAGATTGGGAGCATAATGCCAAAGAAAGGACATTTTCATCGTTTAAGAACATCCATAAAAAGTGGAAAGCGGTGCATTTTGTTGAATCAATATTTCCCTTTACTACGCAAATATTAGCATTATTTAGAGATACAATTTCGAAATTATGTTTTTGTTAAATAGGGGAACAATTTGAAAATCAAAGAAATTAGAGATATGAGTTATGATTTTTGATAATGTCCGTATTTGACATATATTAGTGTTAATTTGCTATCTTAGAAAAAATACAAGGAAAAATTAGCTCGTTTTATTTAAGATAACCTGGTCGTGGCTCTAATTTACAAATGACGTGATTTCTCCGCTCTAATTAGGAGTTATGAAATCCGAAAGGAGTGAAACACGCAGGATTTTAATTTAAAAAAAAAATATCTGGGGAAATAAATTATTTTAGCGTAATCGAAAAATCTCCATTCCTTATAATTCGTGATCCTTTATTATCGGTAGTTTCAATGCAATTAGATTTTCTTTCCATACATGTATTTATCATAGAGAATGAAAGTAAATAGCAATAAATGGACGATTCACTTTAATAAATCATGGTGAAATAACACTTTTCTTCAAGTCAATAATAATTTTTGCGTTAAACGTTCGCGTTTCTTCTTGGAATTATAAGAGGTAATTATGAGTTAGAAAAATTCTTTCTTCTATTGTGGGATGAATTTTCGAGCCCCTTAAATAGTTGTGATGCAACACGCAATGCATTTAAACACATAATGAGGCCTATAGTTTAGGATACACGTCTTGACTCGTACGCTTTGATTTATAGTCTTTAGTCCCTTTAGTCATGCGTAGTGTTAGAATGAGCTAAGGACAAGGTTTTTCGCAAAAGTAACATTTGGCTAGTAAGAACCTTAATTAGTCTGCAGGTCGCAGGTCTTAATGATTCAGTGGGCCGCTTCGAGAATCCTTAATATTTGAACTTAAGTACTTGAATTTGAGTACTCAAATCGACAGTAAGATATCCCCAAATCCAATTTTGTAGAAAGATAAAGAATATCATATTGACATTGCTGTTTTTACCAAGGAAATCAATTAGTGTGCTCCGAAGCTTATATTGTGTTGAGAGCGATTATATTATTTACACAAATGATAGTTTAGTTTTTCAGACTACTTTTTAAAGCCAAATTTAAGAGGTAACAACCCTATAGTGGATTACACTCTTTCTGGGACGAAATTTATGTCTTACTTGGGTCTAAATTTTCAATAGTATACACAATATAAGGCAAAGAAAATACAGTACGGACGTTAAAGCAGTATGTTAGTTAAGAACGGAGAGGAGGTGCTGCTGCAAAGGTAACATTTCCGATAATAAATACAAAGTGACATTTTCTTCCGTTTTTCCTACGTTCTCTGGATTTGTTAGCAGAAAAGTGTGCGAACACTTTGGCTGCCAGAAAGTGTAGGCCAAGTTAAACATGGAAAGATTGTACTTGGCTACACATGTGTTAGAAAACGCAATAATCTATGGTCGAATTTTAATTGAGGTACGTGGAAAATTCTGGATTTACTGTGCAAACATTAGAGGTCGCTGTTTTAATAAGATAGGATATTAGTTGAGTGTATACGGTATATGCAAAATTGATTCGGTTTTGTGCTAAAACTATAGTGACCAATTTTATACATTTTTAACGTTACCAAGATTTATATTTAATGGTTTATTAGATTATTGAGCATCTCTTATGCCGCGGTAAACGTATACACTGTCTGAATATGTTCGCGAATAGAACACTTTCTTTAGGGGTTGGATATATTGTGAGTTAAAATTATTCCGTGCAATATCTAAAATATAAATATATAAAATTTTGATCTGATTATCTTTTGCTTTATTGGAGGATTTATTTTATTTGTTGGAATTTACTTTTCCTGCTAATTAAATCAAATTTAAAATTTTATTCGTTTAATACGTATTTACGAGTTGTCAATGAAAAGAAGATATATGCATTGCTACGAAAGTGAGCCCAGGAGTGTGTGAAACTTAGTCTGAAATATAACTTTAACTAGATTATTACATGAGATAAATTAGTGAATTTCTTTTCAAGTTTAGTGTTTAGTGAGCAGATTATTTTCGCGTTTCTCTCTTTGTTTTAGCTCTTTTCTGTTTACGATGCAATGGTTGTTTTTATAATTTGGCACACGTAGAATTCTGATACTCACGTGATAAGACAATTTATGCCATTAAAAAGTGCATCCAAGACAGTTAAACCCTAAAAGTTCACCTTTAGTTGACCTATCAGCGTGTAAGCTACTACAAATGTTATTTCTCTTAGGGAGACTTTAATCGTATCACTTAGCAAGGTGACATTTATAGCGATGTTTATTGCCAGGTAGATTTTCTCCCAGCGTACCTAAAATAAACTCCATTTTCTTCGGAAAGCATGCGATCGATTCGGCTACTGGCCAAGTTCCCCAGCTGAAATCCCCTCTAAGCTATAAATAGGTGCTTGATTTACTTTCAGATTCTACAGCTTTATATCAAGCTGCTTCATCCTTAATACCGTCCGTATTTCTTGGATTAACCTTTAAAGAATTTTTTCTCCGGGAGCGTGACCCCAAAGCTCAAAAATTTGTCACGCGAGTAGCGGAAATGTTTTCCTTCAAATGCTAAGGAAAAGTTAAGGATTTTACTATCGTATTCTAAATAAACCTTACTTCGACGCAGAATGTCTTGTGGTAAATTGTGTAAGTAGACATTAGCTTTTATATTTGCATTTTATATAGCATCTTAATCGCAAACGCATGTGTGAAATACGTAGCTAAGCAAATTCAGATTCATACATGCTTCTCTATTTGTATTTTTAATTATTAAATCATATGTCACATAATTAAATTATACTTAAACTTTTAATAGTGCGTTTAAATTAATTCTTTCATAAAAATAGTTAATTTACTGCCAAATTCAATCATCCGCAATCTCTTCGTCGCATTATATGTAATCAAATAACTCCAAAGCTTTTTCAGCGTCTGCTTCCATTTTTCATCTAATGATGCCTCAGACATTTATGTGAAGGGTCACCAACTGCTCTCTAGATGGTTTCATGCAAAATACATGAAATGTAAACACGGAAACTGCCTTTGGTATTAAAATGAAATATGTGCACCGCTTTGAAGACGAGTACTTGGAGCGGATTTCATTATATTTAAGTATTTCATCGCTTTCACTGCATTTAGAGCAAGCGTTCTTATGTTTATGGAATGTTTCCTCTTCCGTAGCTCTATTTAGTGTATCTAGACGGTGCTTCACCCCCATTGAGTTTCTGATGTAATACTTGGATAATTCACACCCTTCGCTCCTTCCAAATGCCCTCCGCTCCAGTTACTCTTTTCACAATCTTCAAGAATACTCTGTGGTGGTGGTTGTCGTGGAGTGAATTTGATACTCTCAGAGGCAAGACATCAACGCGACATCATCATATGTCGTGACCTCTCTCATTTCGGCGCCGTTATCCACTCTCAACGAACTTTGCCATTTCTCCAAAGTTTTGGTGATTTTGAAGTTAATAATTCATAAGTATGCTCTCGCGTTCCCTCTTGGGTACCATACACACATTGTATTTGTGCATAAAATATTTTGATATTTACCACTGCTATAAGCGATTTGTAAGCGTTGTTTAAATTAAATTTATTCCTATTAGAAATAACAGAGAACAATGTGCATGACACCTTTTCTCCCTCAGGACGACATGGTATATTGTTACAGATCATGCTACAGTTAACATGATATGTTAAAAAATTACATTTATATACAGAGTAGAGTGAAGGCTATCGTTTTATAAGGAAAAATAAAAAGTATTTACGTTAAAATTTCATACAAATATACATCCAAATAAATATTCTAGATAGGGATTTTATTCAACCTATTTTGAAATTCCACGAAGTTGATGTTATTTTAATCTGCTGTTTATTAAATTATTTTATTATTCTAAAATAGCTAGCGAGTACCAATTGGTTATCACATTTTGATATAAATCGAGCCATTTTGACGGAAATATTGGGAGTTATCCACATTCATAAATGCGACTGTCTCTCCTAAGTGTATTAAAGTTGAGAATGCAGCTTATGGCTATAATAATATATGAATTCAAACCTTTCTATATTGGTTACATCATTATATTATATTTCAACAACTATTTTAACGGGAACAACTAATAGCCATGATCACTTTTGAAGGGAATCTTTTAGAAACCCATTTCCAAAATTCTACGAATTCAAATACCCTCTCTGAATATGATTTCATGTCCTTGATATATGATCTCATTTAACGTAACCCCTTTCCGAATTAACTATTGAATAGAGGCTAACCTACCTTTTACACTTTTATATTTTATAGGGAATTAAATGCATATGGTCAGCCGAAATGCGCTTAATGCTGTCGAATAGACAGAACTGAATTCCGATAGTCAGAATGTTGTGGGACGCGATATCCTCGAAGGATATATAACGCATAAATATTGAAAAACCTCGCGTCGCATTCATGCAGGATGTGATTCGTCGTATTCCTTATACTGCAGCCCATTCTGCAGTCTCTATCCGCAGACGGTGTCCCTCCCTTCCATAAAGTGACACTCATTTCATTTTTCCATCCCGGCACGATGGTTACCCGGTGTCTTTAATGCGTTTTCTTCGGTACGCGACTTTTTGAAAATGGCAGCTCTATTCTTCCTTTCTGCTCTGCAGATACGCTCTAACATTTGCTTCTTTTCGTCTTCCCATTTCAATTTTATTTCTACTGACCGAGGGTCAATAGAAGAGATCCTTGCTGTTTTTTTCCATCCAACTTCATAGAAAATGGCCCCCCTTTTATTCCAAATTAAAGAGACTGAATATTCCATGAATTTCCCCAAAGACATGAAAACACTTGAACATTCATTAAAAATTCTCGGAGGAAGACGTCGTTTTGAGAAAATTCATCACACCAAAATAAAAAGAAGACGAAGGGGTACTTTTTTCACAGTTTATTGAGCCACGATCTGTTTCTTCAAATATTCGCCGATGAAATTTTATTGCAGTCCAGTACATTACGAAAGAGAAATTGGAGCGAGTTAATTGACAATATATTTTGAACCTTACAGAAAAACAAGCCATTAAAAACGCGGCGATTCGAGGCTGGGTGTATTTAATGTATGTAATATTTAATCCTCCTGTTTGGAAACGATCTTCTAATTAAACAAAGAATGGATGTAATAGCAAGAAAACAAAACTGTTCCTAAATAATTACTCCTCACGCTCTCTCTGAAAAAAATGCGAAAACTTTAACATTGGAAATGTTTATCACGAAAGAATTTTAAGTACAAACTTTCTACTCACTGAATGTGAAAAGTCAACTGTAAGTATTTTGTCATAAATTATCTCTTTTCAGAAAATCGAGGTTCTAATTTTCCTGCAAATTAACATTGCTTGCGATATTATCTAGAGGGAATCACTCCAATTTTACAGAAATATTTTGTTTTGTGTTATTGTGTCTTTGTGCTTTATCGCAAGGGAAAGTTTTTCAAAAAATTATTAATCGAAAATTTAAGGGTAAATCTAATTCAAGGTGGAAATAAGTGCACAGTTATTATTTATCACGTGTATGTATTTCAACCAAAATTTTGTACTTTGTGATAGGACTGGCGTTTTTTTCAAGCCCTGTCCAAATATTCTCGAATATCAGATGGCACTCCCTCTAGTTTGCTGAAGGGCATCAGTGATGGAGAAATCCCGCTGTTGTTCCTGTTCTCGTGGATAGCCCTAACGAGAGATCCAGGGGAAGCGATCTCCTCTCCCATCGCAAGTTAGCCGTCCCTTCGTTTGGAAGTAAGTGTTTGCGAGGCAATGAGAAGAGCCTTTCGGATATTGAGCCCTGCTCAGTTGATGGTGATGCTAGATGAGGGGATGAAGGAAGGAAGGATTCGGTACAGGAAGATGAGAGGGGGCAAAGATAGAGGGCCCGATAGGTGGAAGAGAGAGGGTGGGGGATGGGGCTGAAAAGGGAAATGGAGAGATAGGACGGCGGCAGGGACATAGAGAGGTTTGCGGGAAATAGAGTGCTGATAAGAGATTGGATGACATGGAAGCCTGGAAGCTAATTATTTATCCTTTCTCACCGATTGAAAGCTAACATTATCCTTTCTTAGCCATGGTTTCGGAAGAAGTAAATAGGTATTCCAAGTAAAGTAATCCCATGAAAAAGTAAAACGAAATTTATTTTATCAGAAATCAGATTTTTATCAGAAAACGAAAACGGCATTTTTAATTTGTTTAATCCATTTCTATTTTTTATTTTGGTTGGTGACAATTTTCTCCATCGTTAAGGTAGGAGTAAGCGATTTATACTCTGCGTGCAGATAGAAAAGGACGGGAATAAAGATAAACGATTAAAGTAAAGCAAATAAAGTTACCTATTTATTCGCCTGGAAAAAATCGTGGAATTAAGTTCATAAATAGTTAGGGTAGAGGTAAATACGCAAGCAAATGTTCATTGCGTAAGGCTATTTGTACTGTTTGTGCCGCCTAGAAATAATTTCTGTTCCCTGACTTTAATCCTACTTACATATCACTTGCTTCTTTGCGTATTGTCATCTGAAGTTTGCGATATATCTTTCTCATTCATCTTCATTTCTCAAAGATTATAATTCTTCCCGTTTCTCAGGGATTTCTAACCTTTTTAAAGTCAGGTCATACATTACGTTTCCTCGGATAAACCAATATCCACCTTAGTGTGACGAAAAATTTGATTATTTACTACTGAATCGCCTCGATATTTGTAAAAACTTTATATAAATATTTACATACTAAAAGCATAGCGATGCTAGGATTTTTCTCTGGGGAGAACTTCCTGTCGGAACCAAAACAGCTGTAATTTACCTTATCTGTTCTGCTTCTCTTAATTTACGGACGAATTTACTACGAAAATGCTCTCGGACGCAGGTTGAGAACCCTTGAAAGGAAGGAGATTAGAAGCTAGGCTGCGATTACTTGATAAATTTCGAGACAGTGCGTTTGCGGAAGACGTAATCAATATTATGCGAACCCCCTGCTATTTTGGCCTTTCCGACAATGAGCGTAAAATAAGGGAAATGGATGCTAGGACTAGTCGTTTTAAGGACTCATTCTTTCCGAGAACGATACTCGATAATAACAAGATAAAGAAATAGCTCGAACATCCGGTGTTTACACCCCCTGCCACACACCGAAAGGCGGCTTGTAGGGTATTGATGTAGATGTAGATTTCCTGGATCCCGCAGTTTCTTACGTTTAACAACTTACTACCTACTTGCCTCCGTTGTTTTATTTACATTCAATCCCATACGAAGACCTGCACTGTGCTAGTTTAGTATAAGGGATACCCATTTTTTATTCTCAAATTATATTCCAATAGTAGTATTGTAAAAAGTGATTCCACAACTGAGGTAATTTCGCATGTAGGCTCTTACCGGGAATAGAACCAAGGACCCCTTTAACCTGGGTTGAACGCGTTGCGCGCTTGGCTATCCGGGAGCCCCAAATTATATTCCACCCACACACGAACCTCACATTAACCACATTACAATACTTTTCTATCCAAAGTAAATTATTTTACCTGTATGCACGTTAGAGCGATATGCATCTCGCTATTTATTCAGAACGGTTACTTTTGTTTTAAAAGTTAAGCTGTTAATGGTATCTCCACTATATTACTGTGGAAAATTCGCGAAAGCCTCGATGTGTTTATACCTTTTTGTAAAAAGTATGACATTTTCGGAGAAAAGCAAACAAAGATGTCATCCATAGAAATCTCCCTTAGAATCATCCCAAAATTTGATTTTGTGAAAGTGTATCTTCAATTGTATGAAACGTTGGCGTCCATATTGTGGATGGGAGGTATTGGGGAATGGCATTAAAAGGGGAGGAATGATTTAGACAAGCGAGAGAGGCGACGGATAATGGGCGTCTCGATGGACTGCTGCCTCAGGAAATCGTATTCTTCAGTAAGAAAATGTAAAAGCGTAGGAAGAGAGGAAGGGTTGGGAGGATATGCTGAGGAAGGAGAAGATGAAGTATGGCATATCCTGAGAACCGGTTCTATGGCAGTCAGACGGGAACGTCATGCGGAGAAATTTGCCATTTGTCGTAAGAGACTGCCAACAAGATTGCTGGACCGAGTTTAAGACTGGAGTCGAGGACATTGCATGCAACTGAAATGGGACTCTTTCTGTTTTGAATGTAGGACGACATTCTCGTAAAGAAAGGGTGTGTGGACGCTCCGATTTATGCATTAATTTTACCAGTATTAAAATTTTGGAGGCAGATTTGGGTGTCACTTGAAGAATATGTACGTCCGCCTTGCACAGAGTTATGTTTTAATATCCGTTTCCATCTTGGATTTCAATTTTCACTCTTCTGAAAATTTTTCTTCCGGAAATTTTCTTCTCTTCGTGTCACTCTCTTACTATTGGAACAGACATTCGTAATGCGTAATAAATAAATAATCACCCATTATTTATTTTTTATTCCATTATACTCTTTATAACTATAAGACTAACGATTGCTAAGAAAGGGAAGAAAGGATTGGAGAGATCAATCATTGTACGTTCCGCATTGAGGTGTAAACTATTTAATAAATACTCGTAAGCAGTAACAATAACATATAGGTGAAAACTGTCTTAATCAGTAATCATTGTGTTAATCGTTTGTTTGTAAATAGGTGTCATGAAGTATGTTCGTGTTTTGCTACAAAACAGATGAATCTGTCATCAGATTCTATGATACTGTAAAACTCGAACCTTCTTAGTCTTTCGAAATGATTTACTATAAAATTCAAATTCAAAATATGCCAAAGTTCAAATTTGGTCGTTTAAGTTTAACGTAGGTCTTGAATCGACATGACTTCACCAAGAATTTGCGGAGTTTTCTGAATGTTGATTACAGCCAGTAACGTATCTTGTGATTTGGGATATACATTTGGAACATACTCTGGGATGTCTTATAATGGAGAGTGATGCATAATCAACAAAAGAAAGTTTGATTTCAAAAGCCCGAAGGAGATAATTGCTAGGACACTTTGAGGTTTTAATTTATTCTAGATTTATACATTATATAAATATATTAGATTTATACTACATATTACTCCAAAAAACTAGAAAAAATGAATCAAAGTTCGATGCATTTCATCTCCGATAGAGACATCTTCAGGGAAGTGCTCGGCTGGCTTATATGACAAGACTGCCTCTCAAGACTGCTCGGTATACATGTCGCACAAGCCTGCTGTGCTGTTTCTGATGATGTCTCCATCGGAGAAGAAACGCATCGAACCTTGAGTAATTTTTGATCATTTTCTGAAGTGATTTATCTATTCCTCAGTTTAACCGTCTGTGCGTATATCTATTTGTGTAGAAATAATAATTACTGCTATATATTTGAGCCGTTAATGAGCATGTACCTAATTTTGATGTAGAAATTGATACGCATATCAAAATTAATGTATTACACCAGTCTTCAGTAGCCTTTTGATAATGAAATAGATGTGATAATGGTCTAATTTTGTTATGTAGACAGAGAAGGACAATTTTTAATTAATATCACAGTGTAAAATCCCAAGGAAGAATGGACTTCAAGTCCATTCTTCCTTGGGATTTTTCCTGGGTGCGCATGATCTTGAACAGTATCACCCTTTACCGTTTTCCTGTGAATATCAGTGTATTAGTTTTAAATACCATAAACATATATTTACTTTCCGAGAGAATATTTTAATCATGTATCGATCTCATTAAAAATTTCCACGAATCAAATTGATGTCACTTTAGATAAACAAAAATTCTATCCAATAGTGGAAACCTTTCTCTAAAGTCGCATTACAACTTTTTTTTGGCATACCTCTCAGAGATCATTGCTAACACTTGGGATTAAAAGGATTTAAGAATGTTTTCCTCCGCATTGCGAAATGTAGTATGGCTCTTAACATTTAGAAGCTCCAGTGCATTAGGCAATCCGCGCTTCCAAATGAAAGAGGAGCTCTCACATAAGCATCAGAAAATTATTTCCTGAAGTTCTTTTTTGCTATAGAAAAGTAAGGAAGGATTTGGCAGATATCGAGAAACTTCCAGAGGAATCATTTTGGGCAAAAGAGAAAGTTTCATTGGAATCCCTTCATTCGCTCAAATTCAAAGGCTGAGTCGGCCACGGCAAAGTTTCCACCGATCATCGCGATTCAGGAGAGCTTACGGGGAAGTGGATAAAGCGACGGTCCATTCGAGGGTCTGCTAAGTTTTTACGGAGAGAAAAACGCCCGGAGTCGTTGGGATCGACTGAAGCCTAGATTAGATTCTACATCAGGGAAGGCAATCGCGCTTGAGAGAAATATAATAGGCGGAAAGCGAAGGGAATCGAAACTAGTCAGCATTAGGTCTCAAGAAGAGAAACTAGTCAGCAATAGGTCTACGGAAAGCTCGGTAGATTAAACAAATAAATTGAATATCGCCATCTCCTACATGCCCTAGCTTTTTGGTTACCTATTATGTTAACCTGGATTCGAGAATAGAAGCTGTACAATATACAAATCTTTGAGCTAATTCTAATACCAATTTGTTTAATAATTCTATTACCAATTTTAATATAATCCGCGTCAAGCATGATAGAGTTAAGCAACCTTCTTACCACTTATTATCACTATATTATAACTGGGCATGATTTTTCCATGCATTCTTATGGGGAAATGAATGAACTAAGCTTCAATGATCGCTTGGTTGTTGAATTATAAAAACTAACTAACCTTTAATGCATATTTGATGTATTTCTGATGGACGCCAGTCCAAAAGACCTGAATTCAGTGCATGAAGCACGTACTATTTCGACAATGAAAGGCGTCCGAAATTTGGTAGAAAAAAAATGGGACCGTAAATATGGAACGGTATGCGGTTTATTTATAGGTACGAACAGACAAATAGAGATAGGTACCACTAAACTATGTAAATGATATTCATAGAAATGTAATTAAATAATAATCACTATAATGCCTTATATATTTATCAGATAGTTAAAGTAACTTACTATATCGATCGGTTCATTTTTCACAATCAGCGCAATTATGATACGTTTCTCTTAAGTTTTACGATAAAATTAAATTATTAAATATAACATAATATTAGGAACTTGGTTGCCGTTTCAAAGCTAAATTGAACACAAAGCTACCTTTTACGACGGATGGACAAGATTAATTTTTTTAAATAAATAAATTAAGATTTGATCATCATTACTAAACGAGCGGTGTACAGATATATTCCCAAATAAATTCTCATACTTGTTACGTTTTCTCTTACATATGAATAAACGGATACACACGATCTGATTTATTTGTTTCTAGAAATGAAAGATTGTTTTAATGTTAGAGCTGTCATTGGTGAAAGGAGGAAACGGCGATGAATATATGAACCGTATAATGAAGTGCCTTATAAGATCAAATATAAGCAGAATCGTATGGCATTTTAGGGTATATTTATACAGAGAATAGGAATGTCCATGGGATGAAATACAGATTAAAAATGAGTAAATAAATAATTACAAAAAACAAAAAAATAATGAAATGGGGGTGCTATAAGGAAAGAAATGAAACAGGGCTGTTATTGAATAAGAGGTTTTGAAACGCTTAAAAAGCCGTTTCACGAGCGGTTTCTGTCCTTCCGCTCAAACCAAATCTGCAAATAAGGGAAAGGAAACGGATTAGCTTGTCTTCTAGAAATCCTCTAATGCTTATTTCAATATAAATGCTATCATATTCAGAGGTGGAAGAATCTTATATTAATGTAACATCCAGATTAACTCTCAGCAGAAGGATAGGAACCGTCGGCGAAACAGTTCTTCGAGCAAAAATCTCAAGAAAAATCGGATATGTAAAAAGTGTGACAGGACCAGGGCTCGAGCCTGGAATCTTCCACTTTTCGGGTGTAGCTTTTGCAAACTAAGCTTTCGAGCGAGAATGTTATCTCATACTTCATGCTTTGGAGAGGCTAGAAGAACCTTGTGGGCTCTTGGAGCGTCTTGAACCTCTAAAATCACCCTCATGATGATTTCACACATCATCAGGTCACTCAGGGACCTGATGATCTGTGAAAGATCGAATCCGGTCGGTTATTAAAAATCTTGTGGAAAGTACGAAGTTCGGTTTTCTCATTTATACCTATCTAAGTGCTAGTAATCAATATTATAAACAATTTCACATTTATCCTTATTCGATTTCCAAAGGAAAGGATCCTAAAGAAATGGCAATGATACCTCAATAATACCCTATTCAGGAATTGGTATGTTGGGGAAACAAGAGTGAGATGGTGAAGCCGGAACTGCTGAATTGGAACAATAGTGGAAGGAGATAATGTGTTCCATGCAATTCCAATGAAACCCAGACGCTGAAGTAGTATTTCATTTAAGTGCAACGAGAGCTGAATCTGGCCTTCGAATTTCCACTGCGCATGAAGCCCGAGTTACCTTGAAACTTGAGAGGAGCCGGGTATGCAGAAACCCTCAGAGATGATCTATTTCTATTGAGCTATTTTTAATCAAACTTCAGCGAGAATGGGCTCGGAAATATTTTAACTCTCGTACATGTTGATCACCCTAAAGTTATGGTAATTTTTTTGAGTAGTGTCTTGAAAATTTTGGATTTTGATCGCTTAATGATAGGGTAACTTGCAAAGGACGATGTTCGTGTTAATACTGGATACTTCTTTCCTGCCAGAAGTATAAACGAAAATATTATATTCCAAGAGATATTCTAATTAAATACCGTCAGCTTTCAACAAATAAATTATCTGGTCTTATTCTAAGACTTTACTCCACAAACAAGGGTAACTCACAAAAAAGATTCGTTTTGGGTTTCACAAAAACCTACATCTACATAAATACCCTACAAGCTGTCTGCCGGTGTGTGGCAGGGGGTGTAAACACCAAGCGCTCGAATTATCTTTTTAGTTTATTGTAGTCGCGCGTCGTGCGCGAAAAGAATGAAACGACTTTTCCTCGCATATATTTCTCTTAAAATCTGTTCTTGTCCGAATGGAAGGACTAAAACGACACATTATATTGATCCTTTAGACGTTATAGCTGACTTATAGATGTCTGGCTTCGAGAATCAGCAGATCTGTTCCACTATACTTCTTTTGCATGCACAGGCTTTTAAATGAAACACCTGGTTTTGTTTAATGTCCGCAGAGAAAATACCTAACTTTAATCGTCATTCATTCCTTTGCTTTCCGTAGCAATCAATACGATATGACACTGTATGCATATTATTGGTATTTAAAACAGAAATGTAAACAGATTTCTAATCGAAATACAACAATCACTGTATTGATTAATATTTTAGGTAGATTCATGTTCCATTACTCCTAACTACACATCTCAACGACTAAGTATTGCGATTTATATTTATTAAAAATATAAAGGTATAAAATGATTTATATTCAGTATCTCTCAGCTACAACATTCTGAATTCCGGCTTAAGCGCTTCAAATTCATTCCACTTATGGAAATTATGAGAAACTGTGATATTGGAATATTTGTCAGTTGACCTATCAAATATCTCTGGTTGATATGGCAGTTCATATTTGTTTTAGAAACAATATTGAAACTAATTTTAATTAATATCTGTATTCGTTTGATTTTTAACTACGATGGAATTTGTATTTTGAGTCTTCCTTGAAAAGTATCTTCCGAGTATTGTGCTATGGGGAAATTACATACTTCCATTGACCCAATTTTGTAGATATTGCAAAAAAGCACATCCACGTTCATGGAGAAATAAACAGTATTATTTTCATTAAAAATTGAGAGAGAAGTCAACTGGAAAAATTCCATTGTTTAAATCCCATTTAAGTGGTACGATTTAAAGCAAATTTACCGAATAGTAGAGTGGTGTATTTTTACGAAATTTCCTATTACACACACGTATATAGCTCTGAGCAAACACCAGTTGTTTATTTATTGTCTCAGATTATGACTCAAGCAAAATTTTCGGCCTTTAATATTCAAGACGAAAAATCTCGAAATGGGGCAAAGATCAAACTACAAAGGGTCTCTGGAGGATAAACATGACGAGAGGAGGAACTTCCTCGATCGTAACGCAAGAGGGGTGTTGTTCCTCCCATTTTTGCGACAAATATAATTTTAATACACTGGAGGGATTTTATTCGCCATGCTAAATTTCATTTATGCTCTCTGCGATACACTTTATTCCGCCTTCAGGAATTCCCATGCTTAATCTTTCTCGGAAGAGACAAGAGTGCAGGAAGATAGGAGTGACAGGGAAAGAAAAGAGCCTTTTGGGAACGCCGAGGGAATCAGGGACCGACTGTAGTGGGGGATTGAAAGGGAGGGAGAAATGATGACGCCGTCCTCAGAATTTGTCAGCGGAGGACTTTGAAGGACGGTGCGGGGATGAAAGGGGTATTCTCGCGTCAGCTTTTCCCTCTTGTTCCAAAGGCGAGACGAGTGGTGGACGGCCCGAAAGTGGATTAATTACTTAGGAAGGAGTGGACTAATGCGCGAATGTGTCTCTCCTATAGAGGTCGCAGCCTCTGAAGCCGGCCTTCTTTCAGCTTCGATTTCAGTTGCGTAATTAAGAATAATGAGAACCTCTGCGAATTATACGGATGCGTAAGGGGAGTATGAACACAGGAGTAATTTGTTTAAGTTTAGAAGACGAAGTTAGTGTTTACTTCTAAAGATATTCCGGCGTATGATCAAGAAGAATAGATTTTTCGGGGCCAGGAATGGGGAATCACTTGAATTAGCCTCTGAACTCTTTTTAACTCTTACATTAATACGTTTGTCGTCGGATTTCACTAAAAGAGGAATCAATCTACATTTCTGAAATATGCATGATTACCTACCAGAATCTTCTGTGAAGGTACATCTTTTCACGTAATGCTTGCTTTTAGAGGTACAAGAGACACAATTTTGTCCGAGGATTATGCATGGTATGAGCCAAACCTTTTAAAACTTATATCTTAGCCAATTATTTGGCTAAGGTATAAGGCATATAAGGTTTGATTGTGTATTTACGAACTGACTTCAATCCAAAAACTGTGCTAAGTTCTCAGTGGCCTTATAACTCATTCTTTAGAAATGGCAGACTAAAAGTTAACCAATTCGTGACAAAAATAAGCTTTTAATTTTAAGAGAATTCACATTCTTATCCAATTCATTATTATCGCTTGAAAAGATACACTTTACTTCAAAATTATTGTTATTAGTTAATAAGATGTGGGGAATATGAAAAGGGTATTATCTTTACGTGTAAAGCAGTGCAGCTTAACACCCAAGGATAATCAAAGCAAAATTTGGACATGACTGGGAAACGAACCCAAGTATTTCAGTGTTGGTTTAATGGCTAGAATACCTGTTCGAAGAGTTGGACAGTCGGGGCTCGAGTGCAAGTCATGCAGTTATTTTTCTTTTCGTTTCTCCTTAGGTAATATGATACGTATGATTGAAATCCTCTGTACACTTCCTTGTCATAATAAGATGTGTTATTTAATAGGTTTTTCTATCATCAAGAAAATTCATGCTTAATCGTATGATTGTATATTTTTCGCTGAGATTGAGAAAAAATGTCTCTAACTGTGACTTACGTGGAAAATTTCGCACATATTATCATTAAGAAGAAACTTTATTGCATTAAAAATATTTAAATATGTATTACTCGCGTTTACTGGTGCGCGATCATAAAAAATGATTGTATATAATTCTGAAATAAGATATTGGTTAAATTCATATTCATGCATGACTTTGAGGTTATGAATAGAGGATATTAACAAACTGTATCGATTTATTTTATAAAATTATGTGATTTATTTAAGAAAATATTTAGAAGTATTAGGTTACTGGGCTATAAGGAATGCAAGTGTCCTTGTATACTTGATTGCATATGAGGATAGCCGAAATGACAGAAGACATTCCTAACCAAGTGAGAATTTTATCTTCAGCTTGTTTTTTTCCTACGTAATACCCATCAAGAAAAGGTTTACAGTTTAAGTAGACAAGTAAGAAGATTTATAGCGACTGTTATTTTTATTTGAAAAACACAACAAGGTTATATAGGTTATATAGGTTATATAGGTTATATAGGTTATATAGGTTATAGGTACAAGACCTGGCAGCTGTGGATATATAAATGCAATAACTAAATGAATTAAACAAAGAAACAAATTAAAATAAACACAACAGCTATGAACCATACAAGATAAAAAACTATTAACTCAAACAACACATTAAAAATTTATATATAAAAAGAGAACGAGTGATAAAAAATATAAGATAGACTAGGACCAATACTTCTCTAATCTCTTCCTCATTTCCCTACAATTATGCATGCACTACAAGGAACTATATTCATTAGCTTACTACAACATCCTACTTCAGTGATCACCTTTTGCAAAGTTCCGTTTCATTGAACTATATGTCCACATATCGATTGAAAATTTTCTCTTAGAACAACTCAGGGGAATTGGGAGTGTTTTTGCGCACATTTCTCTCTTTAATCAGATCCAGAGCAGCACTATTCCGTTTCAGATACGAGCGAGTCTCGAAGTGAGTTCGCGGGAAATACTCCTATCTCCTCCTATATGAAATCATCCGAATCCCGAGAGACAGAAATTCGAATTCGTGCAATCAGCTTGAGAGACGTCGAAAGAAAAAGAGGCGAGAAATCGCGATTTTCTTTCCCTCAAATTTTGTCCTTTCTATTTATACTCCGCTTGATTTATTTCCCTCGTTCTTCGGGCCTCCGCTCCTCTTCTAAATCGAGTGCGACGTGTCTAGTACTGTCTTTCCTTTTTCACTCCTCCAAACTCCGTCCCCATTTCCCTTCCTCGAATCCGTCAGCTTAAAAAATAAGACTTCGCTGCAAACGACCCTTCTCCGCTTTTCTTTTGCTAACTCTCAGAGATTTGCTGTCAAATTCGCAGGAGGGGCTGGGAGGTCTAAGTTGGTTGTACTTTAAATAAGGATTGTTAATTTTCTGACTCAATATCTCTCGCAAGCTTGTCGCGCAGGAACTTCCGCCAATTAGAGCAGAACCTCACCATCCCGAAATAAATTCTTCTATGGTTACCTCTCCGAAGTGTGGAAAATGCTTGCCTGACGGTTGACGAATCAAATATTTAGATGCTGTTGCAGCATTTCTACGTGAAACGCCGTTGTAACAGACTCCGCGCTTATGAGATGCTCGCGTAATAATGTCCCGTCATTCACTAAGTCTGACAGAGCTAAATGGCTTATTACATCCAGAGAAACGTCACTATGTACTATATTCATAACCTTATTTTTTGTAGCTTTCTTTTCTCTTCTTAGTTATCTCACATGAATTTCTTCCTTTCACTTCAAAGTGAACTAGCTGAACGAGTTTCTACGCAGCAGTACTACATTGCAAAGAAATATTTCAAAATTTACTCGCACTTCCTGAAGTTTCTAAGTCACATAGGCATAGATATTTCCGAATTTAATATCACAGGCCGTGGAAAAATGCTCCGATATAAATCTTCAAACAGATATCGCTGAGTAGGTATTAATGACTAATTAGGAGCAAATTTCATGCTTATTAACTCGTATTTTGGCAAGTAAAGGCAACATTTGACCGTCTTCAAGAATTATAATCTACATATACTAAACATAAAAATGGTCACTGTCATAAGCTATCTTTAAAGACATCACGAGGCAGAAAGGAAATCAAAAAGATCTCAATAATATTACTTTAAGGCTTGAGAATACTTAAATAACTACATTCATGAATTTCAATGAGGTCCTACTTGAATTCTCGAAACAGCATTACCCTCGGACTCAGCATAAATCGAAATAAAAAAAAATAAATTGCATCGAAAATGCAAAATGTCCTTAGATCATTAATACAAACTTTGATAAGGCAGCAATAGGAAATCCTCAATAGGAACATATGCTTAGCTTCTGCATAACATGCTCGAATCTTCTACTCACAGCATCTTAAGATTTGTCCCATCTCCAGCAAAGTGAGGCATTTGTTAAATATTACGTAAAGCACAACCACTCCCGGGGTATCTACGCATATTATCCTGATTGTACTAAATTTCTAATATAGTTACGAACTCACAGCTCGAAAGCTGAATATATTTCCTCGAAATTCGCCAAAAAAATCTTCCCTGAAGATATTTCGCACGGTAAAGTTAACCATTGAACCGATGTCGATAAAGTTTGAGAAGTCGGGAGACCCATTCTGCATGAGCAGTGTACTAACGGGGGGAAACGGTTTACGGAGATCCACTGCATTAGCTCCGATAAGAATATATTAAGTCCCTACGTCAGATTGATTGGTTGGGAAGGACCTCGCCGGAGGGTCATTTTCCTAAGGGAACGTGCCGAGAAGTAGGGAGCTCTGCATGTTGATTATCATTAGAATAGGATGGAGGACGTTTGATGTCTGAGTAGGACTGTCCCATAGGCTATGGGACGCTGGGTGAGCAAACTCCATCGTACGTTTGCCCGTCCCACGCGCTTTTTCAATCTCCCTCCCGTCCCCTCTTTCGTCTGCTTCCATTCCGTCCCCTCCGCCTACGTCCTTCTCCGCTCCCTCTGCAATTTCCTTCGCATCTTATTTTTGTCTCCTATTTTCACTCTGTCACAGGAAGTGGCGCTAAAATTGCTCCTCATAGCCCGTCTCCGACATAACCCCTTCTTTAATACCCGAAGTTGTCAGCGAACTTCACCGATCTCCCTTTTGCTAACGGTAACATTGTGTTGTTTCTGAGAGGGAACGAAGGGACGATGTGAATAGATTCTGCTACTTTTCTACCCGTATAAAGAGGCTATACACTAGTTCACCTTCCTTTTTTTCATGGTTATTATAATGGAATGACATTAAAAGGAAGGGCTCGCGAATAGCAAAGTGGGTAACGCGTTCGACTTCGGTGAAAGTGTACTCGGGTTTGATTTCCAGAGGGGTTTCGCGGACGAAATGAGCTTAGCTCTCGGAGCACTTTTAACGATACTAATACATAAGAGGAAAATCATGTTTTTATTACATAACCTTTATTTATTGGAGAGGCTCCATTATACTGAATCAGTGAAGATAATACTACACGAATACCACGATTAGGATTATTTATGCGCGGATTTGTCTCCGGAAATAATCCTTCTCTCTCCATCAGAGCGAAATAAAAAAAAGAATTAACCCAGGAAATATAAATATGAAAACGTGGTCTTAAAGAGTCATATATTTCGGGTAATGTTAAAATAAAATTCATGCAATTCCTAAAGATAACGATTCTACTCATTCATAACAAAGATAGTGCCTCTAATTACATAATTTATCTCACTAAATAATGTAAGAATTTCCTTAAACGAACAATGACGTCATGACATCATGTTAAGCATATTATTTGGAATAACTATTAGATCCTAGTCAGGTATAGCTTTGGTAATCCATTTTGAAACATTGTATACATATGCGTCACTCTTTCCAAGCAGTTGCCTCATTTTACTAGATCAATGATAGCTTCCGAAAACTGGTCATTTTATTAAAAATTGGGAAAAATCTCTCTTTAAAGTTATTTCATGCCTTCCTACGCAAGTTCCGCTGCTTGTCTAAAAGACGAAATGCAGGTTCAGTACCGACTTAGAACAAAGTAAGTTCTCTATGACTTGAAAGCACAACCTTCGACGCATTTACGAGACAGTGCTTCGGATAAGTGTAATGGCACTCACCATAGAGGCGTTGGAGAAGCAAATTCCTTTGCCCGAGCACTCTCCCTTTCCTCCGCCGCCGCCTTCGCTTGGGTCATCCGGGTCTCCGTCCCCTGATCCGCCGCTGCCGCAGTTGTCAGACTTGACGACAACTTTGAGTCTGACGCAGTGGCCGCTGACCCATCTCTTAGAAACCACTGCAAAGAAAGAAAGACGTTCAATTTAGGAGGAATGGCGCTATTTACCGAGCGAAGATGAGCTAATTTTATGTTTTACTTTTGTCACTTTAGTCTACCTACGCACAGAATTTGGAGCGATATCTATTGCTTACGGCTTTGGGCTCTTAGGAAATAAAATGCACCCTTAAAGGTAAGAATAAGGCTCAATATGGAGATATCAAGTACAGATAAACGAAGACAATTACATCAAAACCACGTATTTACGTAAAAAATAGTGGAACGAATAAATGTATTCGACTCAGTTTAGTATCTCGGAATCTCTCCTACAAATAACTTAAAATGGAGCGCACATATCCAAAAAATCTGCGTTAAAGCAGTTAAAAAGCTTGGTTTTATAAAGCGCATTGTAGAGAGATGCGATAAAAAGGTTAGAGAGCGATGTTATTTCACCTTGGTCAGGCCCCATCTGGAATATGCGCCGAGTATACGGGATCCAGCGGATGAAACGTATACTCGCGAACTTGAGAAAGTGCAGCGCAAAACAATAGGATATGTTAAAAATGCTACGATAAAAAAGTGAAAGTTACGAAAATTCTATCAGACGCAAGTTGTAAATCTTTGAAAGAAAGGGGAATAGAAGTCAGGCTGCGATTGCTTGATACATTCAGAGAAAGTACATACATCTGCGGAAGACGTGATCGGTATTATGAGGCCCCCACAGCTGCTTAAGCCAACCCAACAATGAGCGTAAAACAAGAGAAGTGGATGCGAGGACAAGTCGTTTTAGGGACTCGTTCTTTCTGCGAACAGTAAGTTTAAGAGATAATTCGAACGCTTGTCGTTTACATCTCCTGCCACTCGCCGACAAGTGGCTTTCAGGGTTTTACGTAGATAGGTAATAGTAAGGTAATTTATGTAGATGTAAAAACAATGTACTGTCGTAAACTTCGTGGAATTATACGTCACTATCCCGGAAATCTTTGCAGAAGCTTACCCTTCAACTCGTCTAAAGAAAGGAAAATCTGTATTTAAAGATTCAAGGAGAAGGAATATTACTGTTTATGGAGCTTGTTTTTGCAGTAAATGCCATCCTATTGAGTTAGCGGACTGGTTTACGGCACTTCAGATTCCAGTTAACGAGGATATACCGTGATATCAAAATCTGATGCTTCAGATCCTTACATGTTGGCGTAAAGATAAGGGCGTAAAAATGTGACACTTACTACGTTTTGCGGAGAGTATCGAATAAAATATTTCCTTTGGTCGTAATTTACCATTTTCTCGTTATTAATTTCGCTTTACCCATTTCATCATATCCTCGCGGGGAAAGCATAAACGCCTCCTGCGGCTTAAAGTTGATGAAACTTGTTTTAGATCAGAGTTTCCCAAACTTTGTCAAGCTAAGGAGCCCCTTACCTTATTCTCAGAGCTTTAATCGTTAGGGGTGATATTAGCTACATAACTTTAGAAGGGTCTCATCCAACCGTGTTCAAGATAAAGACATACTTTCTACAACTTGAGACAAGTATAACGCTCAGTTTTTTCGCTGTATCCTTAACTATCCAACTTACTGATAAGAGTAAGCAAATTTTGAAGCATGTTATCTACGTTTACGGTCAGAGGGGGTGTGTTGTGTTCTGTAACCAAAACACTCACTTTCTTACCAAAAAACTGAGTGTGATCTAAAACTTGGGCAACCTGTTCTTTTCGTTCTTGTCCTATATTGACTTTATTCCTTACATTTTCCAGTTGTTTATTATTTATGTTTTCATAACTGCTCTCCCGTTCGGAAAACTACAGCTGAGTCTAATGCGGAACTTTTGACTTCTTCCTTTCTGTTTCCTAGTATTGTTACTTATCATCACCCAGCATCTTATTAGAAACGTGTAAGAAGTAATTAAGAAATAATATGCAAGCGTTAAACTCACGAAGTTTAAATTTAGAATATTTTCCAGTATACAATTATAGGAAAATTTAGGAACAGGTGTTCTATTTCGATACAAATACTAGTGGCGATGGAACTCTATACAATTAGAGCAGTTTCTCACGCTTCCAAAAAAAAGTGGTGAAGTATTATTATTACAGTATTATTCTATAATTTTTCATTTAAATGTAGGAATCTCGACTGACAAATTCACACCCAAATCACTCGATTCCATTGGCACCTATTAGCTTTAGACCTCAGCTCAAATTTTCAATATCGATAGAACTCCAAATCCCGACTGCTTTGAATTCCTCGTTTCGATAAACCTTCGCAGGCTCGGAGCGGCGTAAGATTGCACGGCGATATACACTTCTCGCAAGTAAAAGAAAAGTTCGGAGGATTACGGATCTCATTGATATAGACGCGATTGATTTGGAAACTCTACGCAGGAGCGCGTTTTATTTGGTTGAAGCAGTGGGAGAAAAATAGAAATTATAGCAAGTTGGATTAGGGGAATAGGAATTTAGGACACGAGGGATTTAAGGTTATTGGTGTTAGGACGATGGGGTACTCGGATTAGTGGATATAAGATGAAACCTGAGTTCAATACTATGGGATAAAAAGCGCGGGAGGAAGACCATCCAGAGGTTATTTCAACGACGACAACTCAATCAATTTATTCACACTCTGAGCTTTCTTGCTTATTAATTATCTCGATCAAGGAAAATTTGCATAAAAACGGTCGCGATTTCTTGTGGTTCTGTAATAACATAGGAGTAGGGAATTTTAGGAAGGAGAAGAACGTTGCACAAAAGACGTGAGTACTGGAAAAAGGCCATAGGAGAACGGAGTAGAAGAAGCCCGTCAGGGCCGGAATTTAAGGTCGCCTGTGTGTCTTTCAGGTGGCTGCTTTAACCAGTATCCTGAAAATGAAATACAGTTGGTCCAACCAGTAGAGCGGAATCTGATAACTAACTATTTATAGTAGTAATCAGGCAAGAAGGACATCTGGGTTTGAGACACGATGTCGATTGACATTATGATATGATATTAAATAGCGAAATAAAAAAAAGAATTAACCCAGGAAATATAAATATGAAAACGTGGTCTTAAAGAGTCATATATTTCGGAAAATTTATATATAAAAAGAGAACGAGTGATAAAAAATATAAGATAGACTAGGACCAATACTTCTCTAATCTCTTCCTCATTTCCCTACAATTATNGAAATTATTATCTTTTATTGTTCTTTGTGTGTGGCTAATTTTCATTTTCGTGAAAATTGATAATTATCCATATTTTATTCTTTCTCTAAATTTCATTGCAAAAATACTTCACCCGACTTAGTACAAATATTCCACACTTTTATTTTGGTACGAGAATGATGGAAATGTATATGTAAACTCATTATGTGTTGATCTTGCCCATTGACGTCAAAATGTGAAAGCTATTGAGGTATGTGCAATGCTGAGTAATGGCATTCATTTTGGTCTCAACAATGGTACGTTAACTGTTATTCGTGGGGCCATTGGGCTGCTCTTACGCGGATGTTTTCCCTTATGGCAATGACTCAGTAAGGAAAGCAAGGACGAACTACCTCACTCCTCATCTTGCCTTGTTATCCTAATTTCCAGAACTATCGGTAGCTGTTGGTGGAGGGTCTGATCCTTTTACCGGTGTCATGGTTGAATTGAATTTATTGGCCGCGGTGGCTGAGTGGTTAGAGTGCAGGAGGTCCAACCCGAACGTCCCGGGTTCGAGCTCCGGCTAATCGGATTTTTCCGGTTTGTGATTGTAAATAATTATAATTATTTAAATTAGTGTAATTGGGATATTCCATGTGTCCATTTAATAAATTATTTTCATTATTATAATTTTTTTCTCGCGTTTCGTGGAATTGGTTCTGGACTTGTGAGGGGTCTTCACCAGGTCACCTGTTCCTGTACATTTTTCATAAATGAGTTGTATTTCTTATCCTATTAATTAATAACTCAGAAAAATTTTTATGGAGCAGGTATCCAAAATTAAAGTTTTTTGGAGTGAAATGCATGCTTATGGAGGAAATTGTACGTCACTTACGCTGCTATGCAATTCTTTTGGTATAATACCTGTTGATGATTGAAAAAATCGGAACTATTTTTACCGATTCTTGATGCCACATTCGCTTTACTTCCTAATTTATTACTTAGTATTTCTGTAATTTCGCCGCATGCTTCGTTTGAATGTTAGTGGAATTTGGTTCTGATGTTTCTATGAGGTACGTAATTTCATTTGGTTTGTATTTAAGTGTGACATCTGGTTGGTGGTGCGGTTTATTATTATTGTCATTTGGCACTTCTCAGCACGGAGGCTGGTAAACATTCACCCTTCCTGGAGGCAAAGCACCAAAGGGTTTAGGCTCATCTATCGCTTTTTCATTAATCATGTAAAAACTTTCTTGCTATCGGGCAAGTACTAATTATTATAATTAAAGCTGATTTATAGACATCAAGAGTGGCAACCTAGAGTACGCATATCCACAATTTCATCTCACCTTAAAAGAAGAAGGCAATCTAAATCCAGTCCATCATCTCAAAAGTCGGGTCCTCAGCAGATTCGGGGCGACAATGAAAAAAGGTCGAATTAGTAGTCAAAGGGCGTCGTGGAGGAGGAGGGGTTGCGAGATGGATGTCCCAGCCTTATCTATCAATTGATCAGCGGATGGCTGAATAAGAGACGACCGCGCCGCCTTGAATGACGCAAAAGGCGACATCTTCCACCGTAAAAGGAACGGAAAAGGTCGAGGAAGGGCATTTTTTCCTTCCCTTTTCCGCATCCTTATCATCGATTCGGTTTCCGAATTCGATTCCGTCGCAACCGGAAACGGTGCGCACCGGAGGATGAAGTCGCTCGTACGGAACACTTTCCAACCTTTATTCTATTTGAAGGATTGCTTTTACGACATTCCCTTCTGCGGTTCCCTCTTATTTAGATTCGCCCCGAGGAAGAGGGGCATTCATCGAAGGGAAATACTCTTCATTTCGGGGTTTTCTGGAGGAAGAGAATCGTTAAGGCGCGGGGAATTTTGAGAATTTTTATGTGAAGGAGATGGAAATTATTTTGCCTTTATGCGCTCTATGCCCGTCGTTAATGCTAAAGACGCGGATAAATACGACCCTTGATGATTTACTGTCTTGAGTGCTTTTTGTGTTCCGGAAGTTAATATCTTTTGCATTTTCTTAACTATTTAGAGTTTCGTGGATTTCCTCCTGCATAATATTCGATTTGATGCAGGTTGCTGGTTCCAAAGCTAAAGGATTGAAAAGACTAAAATTTGAATGAATGGTAATACCCTGTTTCTACACCTGATGTTAGAAATACGATCAGGTAGATTGTTATTGTATAGTATTTAATGGAAATAAAACCTCTCATACATTTTCACAGCAAATTTAATTTTACGATATGTTTCACTAGTAATCTAAACAAGTTGCAAAATTGAGTCTGCTGTGAAATTGTACGAAAAGTTCTATTTTCATTATTATGGCCTTTCAAGAAGTAAAATCTTCGCATATTGAGTTTATTGTGTAATATTTAGTTTAATATTTACAATAACGATTGAAAATGTACCACTTAATGTCAGTTTCATATACGGTCGCCTCTAATTATTTGTATAGGAATTTAATTTAAAAAGGACAGCATATTATCACACATTTTTAGTTCCGGGATTTTGAATGGTAGAGAAAATATGGGGAAATGAGTGGCAAAACAATACATTTCTCTAAGGCATTCCATTATTTCATTTCAATTAATGTTATGTACTTAAATCAGGTTTGCGTGAAAGAAGAATCCGATGGTATAACATAATTTTCTCATTTTTTAAGAATGTTTAAATCAAATGAATGACTTATAGAGAAAATTATTTGCATTTTTAATCATGTTAACGTTAGTCTTGAAATAAGAGAAGTTTTTCAATTGAATTACTATCAAAATCGTAAAAATGTTGAATGCTTGTTTCGAATTCAAAACAATCATCTTTGGAACGGTAAGAATTAGGATAGATTGACTTAATCGACTTCTAAATACCCTTCTCTTTGTTTATCATAAATTGATTTACGGTTAGTTGAGAAAATTAATACACTTCCGCATTCTTTCATATCGATGGCGGGTTTTTCTAGTTGCAGAAAAATTATCAAAATCAGCGGAGAGGATCTGTTTAAAGGTTTTGTGTTTAAAGGCATGAAGTCAGTGAAGCAAAGAGAAGGTGTCAGAGGAAACGGTGGATGAATAGCGAAGGGGACAAAACATTTGACAGAGGCCTGCAAATTGAAGTGAAGGGTTAAAAGGCTGTTGTTTATAGGATTATGGCGGAGTTCCATGTAGTGGAGAACTTGGGAAGTTAATGGACTTCCTTAGAGCCGTAAGTTAAATTCCTTGGGGAATAGTATGGCAAGGAATTGTCCTATCAGATTTATTCCATGAATTTCGTTAGCGTATTTGAATTGGGAAACATGTATCACGATAAGATGCGATATTAATTACGCAAAGGCCTTATTGGTCAAACTTTAGATTCCAATGCGCTCTCTTGCTAACATTTTATCGAAGAAACACGAAAAAGAAACAGTCTGACGTAGCTGGGACTAGAACCCAAGTCTTGTAATTCCCGCGGGGTTCCTCAAACCTCAATTGGTTAAAAAAACCGCCCGTGCTTTGTTTTATATTCTTATACACATGGCGAGGTCGTCTCTTCCATCTCGGTCGCCTTTGACAGACAATTTCGAAATTTCCTGAAGAATAATTGTTAAATAATAATATTTTCGCAATTTATTGTCATATTTAGGATTTTTATTAACCCTGAAAAAGTTTATGGATACTAGAAAGGCTAATATCTGTGGAAATATAATTCGGTCGCTTTTTTTGAAGTTCACTTAAATCTAGCGTTTCTCTTAATGATCGAAAGGTCGTTCACGATAGACTTGCTGGTAACGCCTATTATATACAAACTCCTACGTAATAAAACTATTAAGGATTTTCGTTTATTTTTTGTTTAAATAAATCATTGTCCTAGTTTGGTGCAATTCTCTATTATTTTCTAAGGCGATGTACTTCTCCTTTCACGACTTCATCACGTTTCTCATGTTTAAAAACTAAATCTTCGAATGGACTACGGAAAACTGACAAGTGAAAATTCATAAGAATAAAAATCTTTACTGAGCAAACGTTGATTTGTGAGCATAATTATTAAAAGTCGAAGCAGGTCTCATAGGAAATTTTAAAGAACTAAAGACATATTCCAGAAACAATCGTGAAGTTTCGCATAAAGTACCCCATAGTAATTATTGAGGTTTTTATGGAGTTCCTGAAAGTGAGAGAGAGAGAATTTGTCGGTAGAATACTGTAAAGGGACACCTATGATACGTTAAGTGCTACGCAAAGTAAAACAAGGAGTGAAAATTATTTATAAGCAGAAAATAAAACAGAAGTCATTATTCGAATTCCGATTATCAAATGAAGTCAGTTTATTTGATTTCAAATAAAACTCTGCAGGAATGAAAACGAATGTATACAGCATTGCATCGTCACCACCTCTGTAGAATTTCACTCTTCTCATGTCGTTTTATAATCTCTGAGATACGCAATACCTTTTTGTGGTGCTACTTTGTTATAATTTGACGGATGGAATACAAATCCTCTTTGCCTTTCGCTATCTAGGGGACATATAAATTAGCCACAATCCAGCCATCTTGCAGGCCACTGGAATCATAATATTTGTGAGATATTTTGACTGTTCATAAGAAAATTTGAATGTTTTTTCGAAAGTTGATTTTTTCGGTGGATTTGCATCGGTTATTCGCCAAGGAAATAATTCTGGGTAATTCAAATACGAATAATTCATTATCATGGGACTTTTTTACGAGGTACTTTGCGACAATTAGTGCAAAAAAATCAAAATATCTCACATAAATATACTCAAATCTGAATAGATAAATTACAATTATGTAATATTAAGGAATGATACCAAAATGTAGGTGTGATTTAAAGTATGAATCAAGGGTAAATAATAATAACCAACAGCGTATCCTTGAGACAAGATTCGACCAGCAATGATTCAAGAGGTATTTTGACCAGCGTAGTGTTTAAGTATGTCGTAATAATAATAAATGGATTGTATTTCAGGGATCGAGACTAGTCACTTCTTGCATCGAATCATATGTCACTGAAGATCAATAGAAAGAGCTGGTGGGATTAAAGCAAGAGAAAAAGTAATGGGAAGAAGGTACTATATCTATATTACTAACTACTTATATCGGTTTAAAAAAACCTAAGTCTGCACTTAGGAATAAATAAAGCCCTGAAGGAAAACACCCACGGGAAGGGGGGCGTGAAAAACCTGGGAAACCTGCTTACAGTAGCGACTTAATTTAAAAAGAAGGGAGAAAAAGTGAAAATAAGATAAAGGAAAGTGTGTACATTATGTGTGGATGATTTTAACCTCTCTTTGGCCCTTTCAATAATGAAGAAACACTTTCCCAGCATCCAAACAGAATCCAATAATTCCACAGATTCAAAATGAATCGAGCTTCGGAATTTCGTCGTTCCTTTATATTTTTATGTAAGCTTGATATGAATTTTGGCTCGCTAACGTGTTGGGAATTAGTCTCTAAACCTAGTCCTTGTATTCCATATTTCCGACATCACACGAGGGATGGCTCCGAAACCCTTCAAGAAACTAATGAAGTAATTAAATCGCAGTCGTCATTATACTCCGATGTTTCAAGGGAATGGATTTAATGTATTTTTCTTTAATCTGAGTTTCAAAATGAGGGAGCGGATTCGGTTCTATGTAACCTGATTTTGTATTTAGCCGAGACCGAAGGATTTAATGAAGCTGTATTTTTTTAATTTAGTGAAAAAAGTGTTGTGGAATGAGAAGGAGGCCATTAGAAAGGAACGGAGTTGGAAAATGCCATTTTCCCTGAGGAAATGCTCTTGCTAATTACCTTCCAAGATTCTCCCTTCATCCTCAGTGGTTTTGCTTCCATTTGCCTCAGGCTCTAGCGCTCTACATAGTGTTCGTTCGCTCGAATTCAACTCTACAAAATCGTTGTCCCCGAAAAGTTATTTATTTGTTTCATCTAACCTGTCCCGAATTAAAACCATTTGTGCGATAACGTGCACATATTCTATATCGTGGAATTCTCTTGCCTGTTCCTGCTGTACTCTTCACTAGATTTCGGTTCAGTGAATTTTGGCTCTATATTAAAAGAAAGGCAAGAAAATTTAGGTGGCTTGTTAATGAGGATTCGTTAATGAGTGTGTTTCTTAGATTATTTAGAGCAATGTAATTTTCCCAGAGGATAATCACGGTGCATCATATCTTCTGTTCGGTAGTTATTCAGCTCACAGATTATCTACGAGTTCACATTAAAGAAACCGCGCTTTTCCATTCTAATAGAAACAAAAGGCTTCTTGAATAACTTTGTGCTTTCCTTTTATTCCTGAAGGACAACCTTAACTATGAAATATCTTCTTTCATAATGCTAATACATCAATGGCCGTGTAAGAATGTAACAACAGAATGATATTGTAAATATTTTCCTTAGTAAAGGTTATGTCTTCCTATATTTCCGTGTTTCTTTCATAAGTTCAATTAGATATATTCTAGGCGCTGAGTAAATAAATATCTTACAATGCTTAGAAAAGTTTACAGTAAAGGTAATTCTTTATCAATGGATTTTATTTTTTCACTTTGCTTTGATATTTGCTCGGAGCAAATATAATATCCTTAAGTTAATTTGTGGAAAAATTGTCAAAAAAACTCCGCAAACCGTATATCGGCAGATGGAACTCGAGTTTGGAAGGAATGGGATAGTTCCGGATTACCTATTTCTGAGAGCCACCCTATGCGGACTTCGGAAACAAAGTGTCCATGATCAAGGACACCACAAAAGGAAATTATAGTTTATAGTTTTAAAGAGGAAGCTCAGATTTAAAATTATTATCATCAATCAGTTGATAGATTAATGAAATGTTTTGAATTGCAAATGGTTGTGTCATATTTCAGAAACAAATGAAATTGTTTTTATTCCAAGAGAGTGAATATAAAATTATAGCAGTCGACTTTCAAATGAATTTCGCTAATGTATGAAAAAATATCTTTCTGAGATAAATTGGAATCGTATAGCTGTACGTAGACGTTCCCTATTTGAATTATGCATTCTTTGGATTTCACCGCGAGGGACGCCCTCCTGTTTTCCCTTCTGCAAAATGAGTGCTATTCTTCTCCATTCAGGAAACTACTGAAGTAGAATCTAACCGCATTACTATCTCCTGTATCTGTAGTGACAGAATGAAGTGGCTACGACTAGCATCAACTCTATTCACTGTATGAGTTAAATGAATAGATAGGAAGGAAATTATACAAGCTCTTATTAAACTCTAGATGTGCTCATACATTGATATTTAACGAAAGGAATAAAAGCAGAGCGACAGATTACGTATTCTACTAACTCCAGTTGCAGTTTTTGTTTGCCGGTAGCAGATATTTAAAGTGAAAAGGAGAGCATAAAAATGCTTGATTTTCCGATTATAAACTATATGCAGGAAAATCGAATCATTTAATATTTTTATTAATGAACTTATTAGCTATCAGGATTATTTCTGCAGATAATTTGTTGTGCAAAGACAAAAGGGAAAGAGACACGGTTGTTAGAATAATATCAAATAGAAAAAGCTTCAAAGCCGTAAATTCAATTATTACGGAGTTATGGCTTTGTAGTTTTTCTATTTGGTTTAACTTGTTGTATATTAATAATGTATGTTATTCTATTTGTTTATTCTATGACCGTGCATGTTAATCTCTTTGATATAAATAGTAGTAGACATTTCAAAAGTGCTTTGACAGCAATGGTAGTTTCACACTTGAAGCCCACCGGGAATCGAACCCAGAGCCACTTGCACCGAAGTCGAAAGTGTCACTTACATGACTATCCCGAGGCCCTTAATCTCTTTGATTGAGTATGTTGGTCTTATATCTCTCCAATTGGTACTTTATATCTCTCCAATCTGATTCTTTTATTTTTTGTAATAACGTAAATTTTACTTTAATCTCATTACCTACTTTCAAGAAATAGTAATAGTATTTTAATGACATAAATTACTCACAATTTTTTCAGAAAATGCACTGAAAGTGAACCGATATCTCTTCAGATGAAAATATATGCAGTGATTCATATCTAAAAACTTTCTGCCTAATTTTCTATACATACATACCACATTGCTGTTTCATATTATGAATTCCACATTATAAATGCAGATACGTATGTTATTTTTCAGTGAAAGATTTGGGAGGGAACACGAAGATTGCGAGAATATGCACCATACGAGAGCTATCGAAACGTGAATATACAATGTCCGTAGAAAAAGTACACCAGCACCTGAAGACGGTCTTCTTCCGAAGTTATTGTTCTCCTTACGAGTTTTTGAAACTCTTGCCTCCGTTTCTTCCATTCTTTCTCGAGAAAATAGCAAAATGTTCGTAAGCTTTCCTTGAACTCATCTCCTACCAACCCGAAAGTTTTAACACTACGTAAGCTTCCACTTTATCTCGTACCGTGCCACACTATTTTCACAGAGAATTCTACAAAAAGTGTAACATTGTATTGATCCTTGATGAGAATGGATTCAGTTTTACAAAATTTATATACGAGTCTAAGGTGAAACTGTTATTATTCAGGCTAGTTCCTGCATTCTTTCGGGTCGTAAAAATCTCGGATAATGGAAAATTTTAACTATTTGATTACATTTGATCGAATGTATTATTCTTCTCATTGCGAAATTATGATGATTTCAGACTCCCACTCGGTCATGATTCACGGGTTTACGCTTTCGTAGGAAATAGGTCAAAAGTTTAAATGCGTTTGAAGTGTGTTATATTTTTATAAGAAGCACGGTTAATTAAATTCACGTTAAATTGAAGCATGCAATATAATATAATATATTATAAATATGTATTAAAGTATAAAAACCCAAACTGCATGTGCTTTCCCATATTCAAATGTGGGGAATGCTGATAAAATCCTATCTAACCATATTTTTGTAAACATTTTCTCTTATGACACCGAATCGTTCAACCAAACTAGTTCAACTAAGTCGACCAAATATAATTTTTCCTAGTCTACAACTATCATCCTAAACGTCTTTGGTTTCTCTCTCCACTGTGAATCACTCATATTAGTAATAATGCTAACTTTGATGTACTGAAATTAAAAGTAAATATATTTCGAGCAACGCATTACAAAATGCAAGGCTATTGAAAGAGGATAGAGGTCATGAACGTAAAACAGGAAGGTAAGGAGCTAATCAACAAGTTAAGTACAAGGACGGAGGCATGCAGTGAATTGGAATCGAAATCAAGGGTGGAATGTATTAGAAAGAGCAGGATATTCTGTAGGATTTACACGTTTCTTTCACCTGCATCATTTTTTTTGGAAGAGGTACCATTCAATCCAAAATATGCATGTAATAGCCTGATACCAAGTTAGTATTGTGAGAAGACAATTGGATTTCATTAAAATTCAAAAGAAAAATAAATAATGTAATTTGGTGATATCATTGCTAAAATAGTTCTCTCACAAATCCAATGTTTCCCAATGCTGTAACGTATTCAATAAACCTAATACTAAAAATAGTATAAAATAAACAAATACTGTCTAAGGAAAAATCCCAAGGAAGAATGGACTTGAAAAAAGTCTGACGGATCGAACCCGGGTCTCCCAATTCCCGGTCCCGTCAGACTTTTTTCAAGTCCATTCTTCCTTGGGATTTTTCCCATTACCCATTTTCGTCTGTCGAAGGACATTTTCTATATCGACAGAATAAACTCAGTTTGGACAACGGGTGTTTAATCATTGTGGTGTTGACGGAGTGCAAACTTTTGTGGACAAAAAGGTTATCGTGTTCTGAAGAAATAAAAGAGAGTAGCTCTTTCGAAAGTATATTAGGATATACTTTTCATTGGCGTTCGTATAACATTTTCCTTGTAAAACTTTCATTCTCCCTTCCTCTTTACTTTTATGATGACTTTATACAAACAAGAACCTCTCTTAAGACGATGTAATAAAATGTCATAAATATTTTGTCATCTTCAAAGTAATTTTTGAGAAACCGCAGAGGAAGTCTTTTTGGTCGACTGTGTTTCGCCGACGGTATTCTTCGGATTTGTTCGGAGGGCGTTTTATTTTGGTCTTAAGCCACATATATCAACAATCAGGCCAATATATATCAACGGCCTTCGACCAAAATAAAAGTACTTCGACCTGAAGAAACCATCACTACCGTCGGCGAAACACAGTTAATATATAAACTTCCTCTGCGGTTCCTCCAAATTTATTTCCGTCATGGAATGTGAACGCAGCAAAATCTTTCGTACCTGACATATTTTGTCATGTCCAAACAAAGTTGAAAAAATTAAATAAACCGTTGATGACAGGGTTACATCGGTTACGGTTCCTGGAAAAATTTACGTTTGTAGAACAAATATACACAAATGTAAGGGATTGACCTCCGTTTTCGTGGTCCACTTGTTCTGTTGCCTGGCCCGCTTAAAAACCATTCGCCCTTAAATTTATTTGCATATATAACGGTAATGATGTGTTCATCCCACCTTGAAATTAACGGAACACACCCTGGTAACATTTGAATTGCTTTTATGGGAGAGATATTTTGTGTGATGTATACTGACGGTATTCTTTCGGTTATATTTTAAGTTTTTTTCTGGTGAATAAAATAATTAAATATACTAATTATTACATATAAATAAAATCTAAGTCTTTCTTAACTATGAATATAAAAGAAATTTAAAAGTTGAAGAGCTGTTAACTGTAATGGATGCGTCTTAACTGTACGGAGTAAGAACAGTATCTTTGGTGGTTAGCAAGTTTTATCGGCGGCAGTTGCAAAATGTTTGTATCAATTAATTGGAGCTCTCAAATAGCCAAATGAGTACCGCGTTCATCTTTAGTGTCAGCAACTCTGGTCAGGGTCAATATGTGCGAAATGACCTCAACAGTCGAAGCACTTAAAATTCTCCGACTACTTTAAAAGAATAAGTACTTTGAGAACTTTATCGCAGTTTTCAGAATTGGATCTCTAATAAACATGACTTATGGATGAAGTGAAGGTTACAGATTTCAGGAGATTTTAAGAACTTTTAAGAAATGTGTGACTATTATTTTCCAACGGAACTCTGAATTTTGATTAGTTATGGAGTGTAAGTTAAAGCTGTAATCTAGATGCTACTCACAATCAGTTTACATAATGAAATATATAACCATTATAACTGAAAAATGATAAGTAATTATTCAATGATTGGAGAATTTTCATACAATCAATATTCAATTATAAAATTTTGTGCTATTTTTCTGTACTTCTGGATCCATGATTTGCATCTGAAATACCTTCGACGAAAATTTCACGATTTCTTCCTTAATTTCAGAAATAGCTAATCTTTATATGAAAATTGTTTCCTATTTCCGATACGACCTTCAGACCGGAGTTTTAAGGTTTTAAAATGCAGTGCAACATTAAATAATGATTACCACTGCTGTCGTTAACAGAATTGTAGTGTACTGGGATTAGTATGAGCAACAATTATGCATATAACGTATGAACAGACTGAAGCTTATCGGGCGAGTTTCTGAGCAATGCAAATAAAACGACTTATGTTTTTGCAGTCTCCAAAACTAGAACATCCCTAATGATAGAAGCGTTTCACAACTCTCGCTGCAGTGGTTCGATTGTACGTTTTCCTTTACAAGTGTTGCTTTGATTCCCCCTATATTTTACTCGAGGGCCCTTGCCGCCCTTCAAAACGGTCCGCCGCAGCACCGACCAATCAACCCAAGTGCAGCGCGTACCGGAGTGCCTCTTTCAACCCCGTCCCTCTCATCTGCACTACCCCTTTTATTCCCTTCGCCACTCTCCTCTTTGTTTTTTTCCTTTCCCAGCTTTTCATGCGTGAGTCAGCATGACCCCGATATATACTCGTTACCAGAGACATAGAATACCGATTTTTTTGCGATGGAATGGTTGAAATGTCTGAAAAAATTCCCCATGGATTTACGTCACATAATCTCCGATACTTTATGTTAATCGTCTTTTTAAAATAGGTCTATAAAGAGTGCTTTGGACTCCTATTTGCAATAATTGGTAGCGCAGGCACCTTGGATGGAGGGGTCCCAGGTTCGATCCCCGGAGAGCCTAAAATTCTTCTAATACGGTGTGGGGTCAAGAAGGTCATCCGACCCAGAGAAGTAATGTAACATAAAAAATTCTTCATCATTATCTCATATCATGATCGAACACAGTATTGCCAAAAGGCGAAGACATTTTAGAATTTAGTATCAAGTTGGGATTTAGAATCAAATTTCAATCAAGGGAATATCAAAATTAGTTAATTAGTAATGTAAATTATCGAAATTGCGTAGTCAAAGTAGAATTTATCGATCCAAAATCAAACTCAGGCAGTACGCTGTTACTTAATATTATTCCGTTGATTAATTTAAATGGCTTTTTTGTGGTTGTTAGAAAATACTGCCGAGCTTGAATTTCCCAACCCAATTGTAAAGGATACTTGTCGTACGGTTTCAAATTTTCCAAAAAAAGTGTATGAGCAACAAATGCACGAAATTTCTTATTTCACGACTTTTTCTCAATTCGTATTATCAAACGGTTCTGCCAGATTTGTTCACAATTTTATGATGGTCAACAATATATCATATTCTACAAATCAACAGAATATTATCATCTATTATATATTAGAAGCACGTTTGTAAAGTGTATATACACTTTTCTTGATCTGGTAAGATTGAGTTTAGAATTTTAAACTCTACGGTAACAAATTAACGTCTATTGGTAAGTTGAATCGGCAACGCGTCTCCGAGCATTTCCTGCAGTCAGCAGTCGTTGAATGTCCATCCAGCCGCTGCCCCTTTTCAGGATGCAGCCTACCGAAGCGGGATTGCATACATATAGACACGAGAGAATGCTGCAGCGATGCTGCCTGTTTTCGCTCTTGGTTTCGCAGATACCGATGTCACTAGAGGTGAGTTCGTCATTCCATTGCCTTTCTTGGCTTATTTTATAGTGATTATCCTTTTCGAATTGACACATTTACTGACTTATTGTTTACAAGCCCGTTAAGGTTATATTTACTAATCATATAGTTTTACCGGTATCCAAAATGGGGTATTTCAATCAAATAACTGTATCTTTGGTCCGATTAAAAAATGAAAAATTTTAAATTTTGTGTTAATAATCCAAAATGATATATTGCCTAAAGCATCAGAAAAACAATCCTCTCCTTCCGCATTTCGCGATCAAATTGAAATAGCGCTCCTTTTTAGGCAAGGTTGGGAACGAAAAGTCTAATCTTCCGCCTTTTTAATCGTGGTATTGCATAAATACTACAAGAATAGATAGAAACAGGGAAGAAAACAATAAGAACTTTGAGGTATTATTTACTCAATGTGTATATCTTATGAAAAAAACGATCCACCGCAAAAATACACCCAATGAATGTAAACATCCGAGTATATGTGAGTTACCAAAGCAAACTTTATTTAAAAGATACAATGGGTACGTTGTGAAATAAAATTTGCAAAATAAGGAAACAAAAGTTATATGAAATACATGACATTCAACATGTCATGACAGTTGTTTGCATGCTTTTAATAACCGAGTAAACAATTTTGTTAACTGTAAAGTTTATTCCAACAGTGCTATGTGAAGTCCAGTGTAAAGTTGCAAGAGATGTAGCGTGAAACAACGACGGTGGTCATCCGAAAATAATTCAGACAGAGGAGAGGAACCTCCTTTTTTGTACTCCGCTACGGTTTCTACTTCGTTTTCTCCTCCGATTTGTCATATATCTGTTTCTTTCGGATCGGGTGTATAGGACAATTCTCCGCTCCGCCGCATGAGTTACGTATTTTAATTTTACTGATAACTATAGTCCCACATCGAATTGATTGGGGATTTCAGACACCTGCTAACTTCTTTGGCCTACCAAGAATTATCTTTCGCCAACTCATACCACCGCGACCCAACCAAACTAAACAATTGACCTTTCCATTACGTCTTGAAACAAACGCCGCATTCATGGTATCATCAGATATAAATATTCTTCTATTTTATTTATATAATCTCAATAAAACCGTATGTGCAGGCGAAATAAATAATTCAACATTCAATAAATAAAATCGGAAATCAGTGGCGGCGAAACGCCCCCATCCTATTTATTCCCCTGTTTTTAGGTGTTCCCTTGTTTTTAGGTTTTTTGGTGATTAAACCATTGCTATCCTACATTTAATTTTTGTTCAAATTGTCGTTTTCATCTAGATAAGTTCTTTCCGCACGAAACCGTAGTTTAATCTCACTATATTGATCGATGTTTCTGATCAAGTTGTATCGAAAATACCTCTTTACGTGAGCTTGCCCCTTTAAGTTAGAAATCACTGAATGTGTCCACAAGCAATGAACGTCATTTGAACCCATTTAATTGTATATCGACGAGATGCTCGACTCTTTATTTGTAATAGAGAAATACAGAATTTGTGTTTTCTTCTCCATACTACTACTAAAATCCACAGTTACGTTAATTAATACTTCAGCATAATGAGCAGACGTTCAATAATGGATATTTACGTATGGTTCTATCTCCTAACTATAATTTAGGATATATCCAGGATATATCCATGGAAATGAAAAACTTTGAGCTCTTCCTTTTCACTTATTTGAAATATTTTCTTTCTTCTTCCTCTATCCTTTCATCAAATGATAATAGTTTCTTTAATGGAAAAAGAAAAATCTCATTTACATTTGTTTTAACGACTAATATTGTTGACAAACACGCACAACAATTCCCTAACCAGAAAAATTCGAGTAGCCGGGACTCAAACTCTGAACCTTGGGGTTGAAACGCTAGCACGTTAACAATTCAGCCACCGCGGCCGGATTGATAACTTATTATTGTGAATCTAAAAGAAGCTGATAAATAAAATGGAGCGAATACTAGAGATTCTGAACTAAAATATAACACTCGGGACCTTTGTGAAGATCTGTCTTGCAAAACTATTTGCATGTGATCAGTGATTATTTCCCCCTTTCGATTTGAAGATCTTTTCTGCAATGGACCGCACATCGACCACTAGGTAGCGATCGGACGCCATTGTTCAACCGAGTCATTAAATTAGTAACTCAGTAGTTCAGTTTGCAGCAATTGCGAACCGTTTGACAATACAATTTACAAGCGCAAATCAGTGAGAACAATTTGCAATTACTTATGAAACTAAGCAGCAGAGGGATTGAAAATTGCACGTCAGCAACAGTTCCCCAACATCGTTTTTTATCCTATTCATCGAATTTCCGGACAAATGTTTCGATTCCCAGACTGGACGTACGAAAGTGGGAGGGGTAAGAGCCGTGCTTTGAACAGCGAAGGAGAGGGGGGAGAGGATGTTGGATGAGAGGAGGCTCAAACAAACTTCGCCATAGTGGGCCGTTTCCTGGGATTGGCGTAATAACGTGTAGCAAGTCCTTTGGATTTTCATTAGAGGGACTTTGATGGGATTGTGTCGGTGGCGCCCCACCTCTACCTCCCGTGCTGTCGCCTTGTTACTCTCCGCGCGCCTACGTCACCGCTCTTCTCCACTTTCATCAAACAACCGAAGTTAACGGGGCTCTATTTAGGGAAGATGGGCTTATGATCTCGTGGAGTATCAGCTTGTTTATCTGCGTTTGTGGGTGTATTGATGAGCTGCTTCGAAGGGATCCGTGGTTTTAAGATTTGTTTAGGCCCAATTATGGAGGGTACGAGATAAATAAAGAGTTGAAGAGAAGCTAGACGGAGAAATTAAATAGAGGTACAAAAACAGTATGTGTTAGAAAATTCCTATCAGGAATTTGATTCAATTTATGAAGGTGGGTTTCAGTATATTTTATCACGCAAAGGAGTCGCCTAATTCACGATATAGTTATTACTGGCAGTACCTGATAATCTTAATCTTTCTTTTTTCGATAAAATTGCGCATTAGTTCATAATTCATGACTCACGCCTTTGTTAGTTTAACACAAATACTAATTTATGAGAAAAGTTTTGCGGTGGAATACAAATATTTTTGCAATGAAAGGGTAGTGGACACATCACTGAATTCCATTCGAAAAGTTCAAGTTAAATTCAAAGAATGTGCTAGGTGCTTGTCAAACATCACTTCTATCTTGTAATAAAAACACCAACAGTTGCACAGAGGGTTTACACGAAATATAAATTCACTATTTTCAGATAGAATTAGCTTTTACTGCCTAACGGGCAGCCTTTCATGACTAAATAAGGACAAGTAATTGAAACCGTGAAATTAATTAGTGTGACTTCATCGGTAGTGAAGGAAGATGCTCAGTGAAGACGCTTTGTTAATAGTTTTCACTGACATCCGAAGCAGAATGTTGCAATGACGCGAAGTGTGTTTTCGATATGAAGTCGTTGAACGTGTTTTCCTCGAGGGAATAAAAAGAGTACTTCGTCCAATTTGTTTTCGAGGCGCATACGAAGGGACTTTTCGCATAGCGCGGAGGGGTCGCGCTCCACTTTTTCATTGTCTCCGAGTTTTTCTCCGCTTTTTGCCTTCTTCAATGAAAAAGAGAATCATGACGTGGAAGGAAACTTTTAAAGGCTTCGAAAACAATCTTTATATTAGACATCTTGTGAATGAGAAATAAAACTGCAATTTCTCTCCGCAGCTCCGCTTTTTCATTATTGACGAAAACGCATCCGAACGAGGACTTCGTCTCCTAAAATATATATTTGGCATTCCCAGTTTATTAATATCAATATCTTTTTCCTTAATGTGCAGCTCTTTTTCATACTGTGTGGGATATATACATGGGATGCATTTAATCATAACGAGAATGTAGGTATTTATACATTTCTGGAAATTTATAAATTTCTACATTTGAGGTAGAAAAGTTTTCGGTGAACTTTGTGGTGATGACACACATACTATACTAACAAAAATGAATAAATAAGATATGTCATTAGAAAGCTTTTGTTTGCTTCGATTGTTAGTCAAGATTTCACTTAAAATTTACTTAAACCGTCGACATAAATGTTTAGCTAAAAATTTCTTTTGTTATATAAAAATATAAAATATAAATCATGTGTTTTTATCGAACATGCTCCTAAAAGGATTACATTTTTATTATACAAGATATGATTTTGCATTCTTTGATGAAAGATTGGAACGAGTAGAGTGTAATAATACACGGAGAGGTGTGTTAACTTGAAGTCATGCGTGCTGTGATATTAACGTAATATACCCTAAGAGATGATTACCAAAAAGTAAGATGAAACTTGGTATTAGAAAGGTTGATTAGTTTCAAACAAAAAATATGTTTCGGTTACATCTCGGCGATGCGTTTCAAATATTAGACAGCTTTAACAGGCTTGATAAATGTATTCCAAAAATGAAATTGAAATACTTTGTAATTTTCCACAGGTGTTTATTTCGCGACCGGTTTCGTAAGAGGGTCTTACATCTTCAGGCCCTCTTACGAAACCGGTCGCGAAATAAACACCTGTGGAAAATTACAAAGTATTTCAATTTCATTTAGTATGGCTTTCCACCAAGTAACGCCTGAGCATATCGATTTTATGTATTCCAAAAACCTAAATGCACCTGCGCAAGACGCATGTCCTGACCCGTCTCACATGCGTGTATATTTTTGGCGTTTTCACGTCACCGTTAAGAAATGAGTCTACGGTGTACGCCATGCTAAAACTCGATTCTTTCATTCACAGCCATTTGAATATCACACCAGTCAACTTCATGGAGAAGAAGCAGTAGTTTAAATAAAAAAAGACGTTTCTTTATTGACATTCCGAGAGATTCACACTTGATACTTCAGTTTGAATGAGAATATCAAAAAATTATGAAATGTATGAGAGGACCACAATGGTTGTACGACGGGCACATATGAAGCGCTTCCATTTTCGTTGATTAAAAGGCCGTTTCAAAGACGCGAGGACACCAGAACTTTTCCAGGACAAGCTCTCTGTGAAATAGGAGACTGATAAGGAAGATCGCACTCAGTCTGTGCTAAATTAACGCCGAAGGAATGCGCTATAAATCTCCACTGTGGCAGAAGCAGGATGAGGATAGTGGGCGTTCTCGAATGTCATTTATTACCTTCAATTATAAAGAAGTCCTCTTAATTACCTGTATTTACCTGTTTATACCCGGGTTGCATAATTTACATAAGACCTCCTCGAATCCATAGAAATAAACAAAAGAACCATTTGATATCTTTTATAGAACTAAGAAAGATGTAATGGCTGTCCTGAGTAAGATCCGTATGAATCTTCAAAGCATAATTTGGAGGATTGTCGCGCCAACATTCGTGCACAAATTATTCACAAATGACGAAAGTAAAATGGTTACTGCCCATTCAATTTTAACGCATTTGACCTGCGTTATAGGGTTTGGCAAATACTGTGAAATGGTATTTCTACAGGAAAGGTTTCTATTTACAAATATAATTTTATAACAAGTTATCTTCGTCTGCAGAGGCATCAATGTATAACATGAAATTATATCGTTATAATTCAATACAGTATTGTATCGAAATGCATCAGCTGTCTACATTCTAAGTCGAGGAGAACGCGATTAACATGAATAAAACAATACATAAATCCTCATCTATCAAATCGTCGATGTTTTCCGACTGATCACTTGGGATGAAAGGGCATCATTCATCAAAATGGTCCCGTATCCTCGGTGACTCCACGGAATAATTGAATACTCAATAATTTGCAGAGCAATGAACATACATTTTAAAAAAGTTGCTCCTATTTTACTCCACTTACCATCAGTTTCAAGAGATAATCTATGCATCACCACTTAATCGCGTTTCTACTTCAATATTCTCTTATATTTGAGAAAATATGTTGGCCATTTGCAACACACACGGGAAGGGATTAAAAGAAAATTGCTTGTATATTCGCGCCATACCGGTTTACATTTTACTCGCGAGTCTAAATGTAAAGCAATAGTTTATTTATTAATTTGTTACATCGAAGATAAACATATCATTTCATATACCTTGCTATTCGCTTAAAAACATACGTGGTAATTGTCCGTCCGTATAATTTTTTATTTTGTTCATTAACCATCTTGGGATCATATTCAATTTTATAAAAGAAAAAGTGTGAACTCACCTTTGTAGGTAACTTACGCATTTAGGCGTGCGCTTCCGAATATTTCTAAGGGTAAACGGGTAAGGAAAAAGTCTGAAATATGTTCACCTACACCTACAAAGGTGAGTGCATGCTTGACCACAAAGTCTTCCGAAAGGCATTTCCAATTGTTCCAAACGATAGCTAAAACTGTCACCCGGAAATTGGAAGTCTCGTTCCCGGTCTTGTCAGACTTTTTTCATGTCCGTTTCTCCTTGGAAACATTTATATAAATACATTTAATCTACGGGAGGAGTACCTATGACCCGCTGGTCACCAAGTGACCCACTCGAGTTCCACAATTAAGAGGAGGTTTTCATTACGATAATCACAACGACGAAAATAGAATCCCACAACGGAGGTGGAACCGCGTGAGTGTAATGGATTAACGAATAATCAGAAAATAGGGACAATCAAAAATATCAAATATATATATCATATATATAAATCATGCACGGATAATCCGCCCAAGGATAACCGGGAGTTCATCGTATGTACCACTGACCTGAGACGTCATCCTAATAGTCCCTTTTTTGGTGATTTTAACCCGCAGCCGATAAAGGATACCGATGTCTGTTATACGGTATCCAAAAGCCAAATGCTTCACAACGCACCACAATGGTTAGACTCCCTTCAAAGAAGCAACCAAACATACATTTGTGTTTCGCGTGCAGTCTACCAACCAGGATAGAATTGGCGAGGTGTGTTATTGATAGTAAAACTTGATCTTGGAATTCCGGTTCAGATATAGAACGATAACGATTTTTATACTGCTGCATGGAGTAATACATATGTAAAGGATAGCATTAAGGCTTGGGTAAAAGAAGAGGAAAGTAAATATTGAGGAATATACGGAAGGAATTTTTACCACACCATTTCTCATAAAACATTTCACTTCTCTACAATTTTCCGATGTACATGTGTAGGTCCTTGAAATTTATATATAGAAGCATCTTCCTGGAGCCACTGATCAAAAGATGAAGTCTAAATTACTAGAATATTTAGAAATTTTCCTTTAGTATGATTCTTAAATAGAAATATTGAGAAGAAATTGAAGTTTACTTGATATTTTCATCATCGAGGGCGGAAGTATCGTTATGTATAACAGATTTATATCACTATCCACATCAAAGAGTCAGTATTTAGATATGTTACTGTTAGAAAAAGAAGGTTGGAACACGGCTGTTAATAAATTAGAGTTTTAAAAACACACCGCAAGCCATTTTTCGGCAAGCGGAACTCGCGCTCAGAGACAAACGGGAAGCTCCGGATTACCGATTTATGGGAAGTCCCAATGATCATTTCAGAGACAAAGCCTCCATCCTCGAGGGGGCTTCTACAACGTGTGGAGAAATAAAAAATTTGTCTCTGAAATGATCATTGGGACTTCCCAGAATTCGGTAATCCGGATCTTCCCGTTTCTCTCTGAGCGCATGTTCCGCTTGCCGAAATACGGCTTACGGAGTGTTTTTAAAACTCTAATTTAAATATTTTAATTAAGTGATACGTATATTTTATGAAAAATTATATTATCTACGGTAGAGGTAATAGAAATATACTGGTATTATTTATGTTAAATTTTTCGGAATTTTTAAATTAAATAATGTTGTAAATGTTTAGCAAAGATTTTTAGCCGTACGACACGGTTTTAATAATTTAAATATTACGCTTTACTAAATTCGTAAACACAAAACTCTCGGAGTCGCATTTAAATATCTTCATTTTTTTTAATTAAAAGTTAGCTGGAATACATTCTCGGCGCATTTCCTTAAGGATTTGAATTTCTAACCTCTACTCAGAGAGAGTTCCTCAGTTGTCTGTAGAGACTCGTTCGTTATATTAAGCATTGCCGACGACGGTCATTTCCACGCTGTGCTCATTGCTACACTTGCGCATAATTTCTCAGTGAAGACAGATGACGGGAAACCATGTAACTGCAAAAGGAAAATGAGTGCTACGAAGCGCATCAAGAAATAACTTAGCGCGCCTTCTAGAGGCGTATTCGCCTATGAATTCTCTTGCTTAATTTTCTCCTGTCCTTCACACTTCCCCCTTCTATATTTTACATTTCTTCTCTCCTCTCCATCTTCTCTTCTATTTCGTTCTCCTTCATCGCTTCATTCACGGAGGCGTGAATTTGGAAGACCAGACGGGTTCATTAGCAAGAATCACTTGGAGTGCACACGCATGTCGATGTTGGCGGGAAAGAGGCGCTCTCCAACCGTATTCTGCTCATTACGCCATCCATGTGGACACTCCTCATATGGGAAAGGTCAAAAGGAGAACCAAATACTTGACCAGGAATGATGCTTGGTAGAGTTGCAGGGATGCAGAAGACAAGACAAGGATAGGATAGACAAGGTAAGGATGGTAGGAAGGAGGGAACAGCGGAATCAAAATGAAACCATAAACGACCTCTGTGTACAATCATTCCGCGTAGTAACAACCCAACGGTAGGTATATTCGTAAATGAAAAATAATCATCACAGAAAGAGTACAATAGGAAGTTAGGTGGAAAAATATCGGTACAATTATTGCAGAAAAGTATGTATGTACATTTCGTTGGTAAACGAAAATCGTGGAGTAATAAAATTGATCGATCAAAAATAATTTGCACGTTTTTGTTAATGATTATAAATTATTACCTGTTTGCAACACATTGAATGCATTGTAATGTTCAGATTATACTCGAGAATGGATACCGTGGAATTAATGCCTATAAAATATAAGATTATATTTATCCAAATATCTGAGCTTTTAGAGGTTGAAAGACGCTCCGAAAGCCGTATTTCTGTACGCGAAACTCGCGTTAAGAAACAAACGGGAAGCTCCGGATTACCAATTTCTGGGAAGTCCCAGAGTTTCAGAAATCGGTAATCCGGAGCTTCCCGTTTGTTTCTTAACGCGACTTCCGCCTGCCGAAATACGGCTTACGGAGTGTTTTTAAACCTCTAATTCATTAACAGCCGTATTCCAACTTTATTTTCTTTCATCCTAACATTTTAGCATTAGCAACATTAAACTTTTTATATTCTAATAGAAATCATCATGAATGTTACAACGACAATATACAGTTACAGCGAAACCTGTGTATTGCAAAAACTTGTCCGGGATAGAAATGTTGCATATAACGGACCTGGATATAACAGAGCTTGCCTAACGCGGCTGTGTTACAATTTTTTGTTAAAGAAATGAGTTAGCTGACTCTGTATAACAGAATTATGGTTCAAGCAAAAGCAAAAATATTTGCTGAAAAATTAGGGAGTTCGGAGTTTTAAGCAAATAATAAATGGCGTTACAGTTTTAAAGCTTGTCATAATGTTGTAAGGAGTAGTGTTTCTGGAGAGGCAAATGATGTGGATATAGACATAGTCTCCCACTGGAAATTAAAATTGGAAACGCAATTAAAATCTACCATCTGAAGGATATCTTCAACGGTGACGAAACGGAGCTCTTCTCCCGTGCAATTCCAGCAAAAACGTTGTCTCTGATAGGGGAAAAATACATTGGTGGTAAACTGTACAAAGAGGAAAATACTGTATCTGTTTGCGGAAACAAAGAAGGAGATACGGAGAAGCCGCTTATTATTGGCAAAGCAGGCGACTCAGATGTTTTAAAAATGTGAACATTGGAGAGCTTTCTGTGACCTGGCGGCACAATTCAAAACTTGTATTTACAGCAATCCTGGATAGATACGTGGGCTACGCGCTCGCCTTTGGTTGAAGTGATCCCGGGTTCGATTTTTGGAAGGGGGCCCATATCTGCGAAATTGTCTTAGATTTGGAAACACATATAGCAGTACTGCAACTAGGTATTTCTCAAATTCAACGCTAAAAATATTAATAATGTTCGCGTTGGAATGTATGCATGGTTAATAAGAGCTTCTACTGTAGTGGACCGTTGTAAATCTGCAAGCGGTATTCTATTTAGTCATCATTATTCATGGATCATATGAAAAAATCCAGTATTATTATTATTTCTGTGATAGAGACAGGAGGACCCAATTAGATCCATTTCAATAATCATCACGAACACAAACAAACGTTTCCTAACAGGAAAAATCCGGTTAGCCGGGATTCGAACCCGGGACATTTGTCAGGTTAGCTAGTAATAGATAATACCATTTCTAAGAAGTCGTTTGGTGTAAGTATGAAAGTGATTCTTTTTCATGTCAAGGAGGTGACGCTGTAATCATTGATACATAAAAATATCTACACTTAATCTATATCAATGTCAGTAAGGGGTTCAAAAGGAATTTTCTCTAATGTATCCGTCACATAAAGCAAATTTTTAATTTTTATCACGTTTTACGCGGGATATCTGGAAACTGGGGCCTGGGAGTTGGAGTCGGAGTGGAGATAAGCCGAGGATAGAGGTAGCGAAATGAATGGAACGTGAGCGGAGAAGGGTGGATTGGTTGCCGAGAGAAAAGCGCTCTCGGGCTGCTCTCCAAGTCCTAGCCCAGGGCCACTGCTTATGCTAAATGCAGAACTCATTAGCCGATTTGCTCTTTTCAAACAGGCCGACGTTTCCCTGGAAAATAAATTAGTTTTCAACAGAGGCGTAGCGGTGAACTAGACTTTCTCCTTTTTTCTCTTACTCGTCCCTTTCGCACACTTTCGAGAGTTCAAATTTTTACCTTTCTGCTCCAAAGACCACTCCGGTTATTTAAAGGAAGTGAAAGCCAGCAACGCTAATCATTTATGACCTCTTAGGCGTTTAAATAACTTCACTTAACTCAGATTTTTTAACTTTTCGAAATTATATTGAAAAAATTTGCTTCGATACTGGAGCAAACCCTTGCAATCAAAATGTTTTGGCCGAACATCGTGGATGTCCATGACAAAGTTGTGAAATGAAACAATCACAAATCCGCTTTATTTTAGGTAGAAACTGGGAAAGATGCGTTGCATCATTTGGTTTCCTCGATTAGTAAATATTTTTATGATCAATGAGTCAATATTTTATATCACACGATTAATTACACTTTGAGGAACCGCTCATCACCTCCTCATTTGTGTTTAATTTTGGCAGCGATACATCTGTTATTGTAATTGTTTCAATGTATTGAGGACATTGCAACTGAGGTGAATTACATTATATTTTTTCTATCGTAAAATTTCAATTAACAAATGATAATTTATGCCCATGAGGAAGGATATGGGGAAATTATGATGCATAATTATGACGGATAAAATGTGGTTACAGCATCAAGTGCTTTCTGTTAAATGAACACATATTTACGAAATGGAAAATTTTGGGTATATAATTTCGAGCACGGGAATAATTTCCATAGGTCAAAGGTCGAGTGAGCCTCATTTCAGCTTTCATTACAGATTGAGTGCCCTTTTTTTTTGCTCCAGTTGGAAAATGTTTGGTAATTGTGAATATTAATTTTAAGCTCATTTTAGAAAGTGAAGTGTAATAAGAAAACCTTGGAAGTGAAGATAAGACGTAAAACGCACTTCAGTATTTTAGCACCAATAAACTAGAAATATGAATGGGGCTTGAGCTTCAGTTGAGTAGACCTTTTACCCCATTATAAGGTTGCGTTGCGGATGGCTTGTCAATTTTATTATGGGAAGTTTTGAAAATGACGTTCCGTAGGAACAAATTTGTTTCTTTCAGTGGCATAAAAACGAGGTGGCAGTGGAATGAAAACGTTTGGATAACACTAATCTAAACTGCCGTGAAACAAGAATTTTTCGGGAAAGCTCTTGACGTAGGTATAAGAGCGAAATCCTATGACAGAAATAAAATATGTCGAACATCACCTCAAATGAGATAGATGTAAGACATTATAACAAGGAACAAACCACTCAAAACTCTGATTAACATCATTATGAAGCCTACTGGATCTATTTTGCCTGTGCAATTCATGGAGTGACAGATTAAACAACTTTCATTATTTTAGCATTAATCGTACTAAAATTTTTCCAGTTTATGCAAGACGTAACATTAATTTCTCTATGCGTTAATTAGTTTTCCTAAGAGCTTATCCATTGAAATTGGGAACTATTTGTTGTAGAATTAGAATTAAGTGGAAACAAAGAACTGAGATCAGTGAAAGGATGAAAGAAGGACGTGATTCAATACCAATTAAATGTAAAAGAGAGTTAGATATGCAAACAGAAGCTGTTGGAGAGTCGGCGGGATAATTTTTAGCCCTGATCAGGGGTCCAACCGACGGCGTTAAGTCCGCAAACAGTCCTCAAACTAACTCTTTGCAGCCCATTAGGTCGATGTTTGCTAACGGTTTCATGAAATTTTCTGCACTAACTTTCGATAAGCCATGAAACCGTGGAGGACAATCAGGAAACCTGAAAAATCTTCCAAGTTAAGTTATATTGACAAGTGGTGTTAATACTATTTCAAGATTATTGCGGTTCCATATGAATAGGTATAACTATTTAACACAGCTGTTTTTCAGTTATTGTAGTTGGTGGGAAACGTTTTTACTTACTCTATTTTGTACTAGTATATGTATGGATATTGAGTAAATGTTAGAGTTCTTTGTTAAATGCACATACTTTCAGTATTTGTTGTAGTTAAATATGTAAATTATATCTGTTGAAATTGTAAATTTTGAAGTGAATTTAGTGAACTATTGAAGCTAGTGAATGGGGCTTTTATGTTCAGTTGTTTAGTATTTATATTTCGTTTGACTTTTAGATGTAGAATGGGATGTAATTTAACGTTGCCAACTAAACAAGCGTCTATTGGAGGTGAAGTTGTATAATGAATAAAATAAATGAATCAACTGAAACAAATAATGGTTGAGATCCACCCCTTTGCAGTAATTTCTATCATAAATTAAGATATCATTGTTATACAGCAATCGAGCCAACTATATTCAATGATTTTTATTCATAGTAAACGATACTTAAGAAATTCTTGCAACCCGCGAAGTAGTCATAGGAGCTAATGCGGCTCAACGGGAGGTTAAAACTAGGATACTCCTTGGCATTCTCCTCGAAAATGCAGCTGAAATTTTCCCTTGATATCGAAAACCACCATAAAACAGCAACTGTATGCTAAGAAAACCTTCGTTATAACCACAATTTGATGAGGATTTCCTTCTGATTGGTTTTTTGCAGAACATTTAAGCAGGTGATTCCTCAACGGGAATGTGAATTAAAATGCGCTTATTACAGAAAACAAGGAATACCGTTTTACTAGCAAGCATACACTTGTAATAAGATTAATATTACTACTTGAATAGAGATTACATCGAAACAGAAAAGAGGCTGATCTCTAAAGTGGTCTGAAAATAAGAATTCCAGTTTTGAGACTTTTCCTCGTCCTAGCAGAGTAATTCCTGCATCATTCTTTTGCAGAACTCTTTAGCAAAGACTGAACGTTTCTAGAAAGTAGTTAAGTAGGGGATTCAAGGAAAGCCAAGGTATCAGCGGGCACAGAGGCGATAAAGAAGGGATAAGAAGGAAAAAGGACAACGTCGCCTCCCTTTCGCTGTTACTTCGTAAAAAATGTGAGTAATTAAGAGCTTAGGCATCCAAGAATAAGGAAGAGGTCTCCGTTTTGAGGTAAACTTCTTGAGATATATGGAATGCTAATGGCTTTTCGAGGAGCCTTTGTAAGTACAGAAATAAAACGTATTTGTGTTGAGGGTGGAAGTTTTTGAGTAAAAGATGAGATTAGGATCGTAGAGAGAAAAAGGCACCAAAGAGGATTTATATGGAAAAAGCTGCTGGAGCGGTAAATAGTAAACTTAAGGAGGCGTAGAAAATGTTGCAAAAGGTCAGTGGAAATATGATACATGCATGAATAACAGTTAGAGAATTCGAAAAAAAAGGAAAAAAAGTCAGGTATGATACATTATCCTGTAGGACGAGATTTGTTAGGTTCTCTTCTTTTCCTCGGAAAATTTGAACCTATTATTGTATGAAACTAATTATTAATTTATGGCCTCTGAAACAGTGATGTTGGGGTTAATTGAAATATATACCCGAAGCTATTAGCATTCTTATGGACCTTTTGACCTTTGAAAAATAAAAGAACAAAAGTTACCTAGTTAATTAAGGTTATAAAGAATAAGAAAGCTAACAAAAAGAGAAAGAAAAATAAATAATCAAATTTAACTAATGAGATAATTTAGTTAAAGAAAGATACATAAGTTTCAGAAAGCAAAAAGTAAGCGAATGCGAAGGTAAAAGTAGTATTTTAGAATTAATAAAAAAGAGCATTCCATTTACAAACACCTATGATCATGTAAGAACATTTCTTCCTTCCAACATCAGAGGTAACCAAAATCAGAGGTTCTTATCCCAATTTATATACCCTAACGACTTTTCGCGAATGTGTGAAATAAAAAGGTGTACAAATTAACCTACCACCTACTACCTTTTTCTTTAACATTGTTTACATAAAATTAACTATTCATATTAAAATGATGCGATTGGAATTACTTTTAAAGTAAAAAAAGAAACGAGTAAGGTTTGTTCTTTTTTTATAATTTTTGAGTTAATTGATCTTTCTTAAAATTTTCTTCCCCTAAATTTTATAGCTACTTAAATATAGTAATTCTTTGCTAATGTATATAATGTTATTAAATGTGACGATGTTATCTCTTACTATCCCTGAAATAATTTATTCCGTGAAATAAAAGAAAATTTTATGTGAGTTATTATGCCAGTGGACTCCAGAAGGTGAACCTTATAAAACTGTTTTTCTTATATAGAAAGATAAATAAAAGGTCTCGGTGTTTTACTGCAATTTGTTGCTATATTTTTTTTCATGTTTTACTAATTTATTATATGATCTTATATCCGAGATCCGTCTGGAAATGGAGATTGGAAATAAAAGGGCAGAAGATAACTGAAGAATAAGTAATAGAAAGGAACTATAATTATGGCTTAAGAAGAGACATTAGAAAGGGGAGGGGAGAGATAAGGATGGCAAAAAAAGGAGTGAGAGGAAACGAACGAATCTCAGAGGGATAGCGAAGCGCTTGAAAGACGTAACTCGTCGGGGAAACAGATGAAGCGATACGGGTAAAGAGATAAGAAGCGGAAGGAATGGAAAATACGGAGATGGGGGGATCGACAGAAAGACTATATAAGAGGATTTGAAGGAAACTGGGATCGCTTACAGACCTGCAGGAGCTTTGGAAATCTGGAGAGTTGCGGAGAGGCGGGAAAATAAGAGGGAGGGGAAGAAAGCAAGCACTCGCATATACATGAGAAAGAAAGGGAGTGAGGATCTCGCAATTATACGCCGTAATTGACTAGCAGATGGAGCTTGGTTATTGGGAAACGCGCGAATAGCGGAGGTTGCTGGGAACGGAGCGGTTTTCATACGGGAGGGAAAAAGGGAGATATCGGAGTGTAATGGGGCCACGGACATGGTTGCAAAAGGGATGACGATGATGGAATATTTTTGGCTGAAATATTCCGAGAGGAATGGGTTAGTTTCAAAATAGAGAGGGAATCCTCCCGCGGCTTGGTCGATTAAAACGTTTTACAGCACAAACATGTTGAAGCAGCGGTTTAGAACGATTAATTATTCATGGAACACACTTCTCCTCCACTTCGGTGATGTCTCGCTGTATTACGGTCCATAGTAACTTGTATAAATTATCGGCAGCGATACCCACGGATTTCATTTTTCGACCTTTACTTTTCGTTATCGATTTCAGCTTAGTGATGAGTTCGATATTGAAATGATACACGGCATTTTTAACGATATTTGATATGGCAAAAGCCGCTAATGAACTGCTCTCGATGTATCTGAAATACCTCGGTGGTGTTTTAACTGTTCTTAGTTTCTGCTGCAGAAGTAGTACTAAGCACAATCACAACACATTTTTGTTGCTTAAGAATAAAGTTTAGACTGACAGGACGACTGACTGACCAACACGATATAATGTTTGTGTGCCTGTAAACTTTTTATTAACGTTAATTCACATACTGTTTGCGAGTTTGAATTATTACAAATAGTGAAGTCATAATTTTCAACGAAGGGGCCAGATATTATTCAGTGGGCTGAAAGACTTTATCCCATTGCTTTAATTGTGCAATTTTCTCTCGTTAATGATGTTACAATTGCGTACCTCTAGTGAGGGGGTACATTTAATGAATATAATGAATATATATTAAACAAGTAATGTATTTTGAAAAAACGTGTTTGATTATTTAACTAGTCAATAATAGAAATCCGAATCCACAGAAGTAAATATTTTTTTCCAATTTCACGTCACAAAATGGACTCAAGTGAACCTTGAAAATTTGAAAATATTTGAAAATAACTGTTGGGCTCTTCAGTCTCTTAACTTCCCGTTCAATTTCAGCGCGAATAATGATATTAAACCACTATTTAATCCTTATTAGCAAACATGTATTTGATTTTCTTGAAGTAATACTATATATCTGTCGTCGACCCTTAATCTCGTTCCAACAAAGCAAGCAGATTTCATTTTTGCAGCGTAACTAAACGGTAAAATATAAAATTTCCAGAGTCATCTCATCCTTCCTTAAGAATACGACTATTTAATTATTATTTTAATCGAAATTTATATTTTTTTTGATAAATATTCCAACGTTCAACGCTGAGGAAGATTAACAATCAGGAAACCCACTTTGTTTTGATAGGTTCGCTACACTGCGATGTTCGATTCCGTTATTATATATTGCCAAGTAAACAGTGAAAGTTCAAACCAAGTTCAGCAGCAGCTGTTTTTAGCACTCGAGAGTTGCATGCATAAGAATTTTCAATTTAATGCAGAGCAGGAGACCTCGGGGATCCAATATTAAACGGCACGTGGAATGTTATTTCGTATGGAAGTGCTCGCATCCGAAATGGAGTGATATCACGTGAGGGCTTGGCCATTCCACTTCTTATATACTTGCGAAGGATATTCTCAAAGGACTTCGAAGCGCAGTCGTCGCCGTAATGCAGAAGTGCGCGGCAGCGTTTCCTCTGATGAATTACTGCTTAGCGCAGCCACTTTTTCCTTTATTTTGAATCTCCCTCGCTCCGTATAACCGTCATTAAATTTTTTATTGGGCCGAACTACATAAGGCGGAGAGGAATAAATTACCATTCTCGTTAGCATCTCATTTGAGAGCCTCTTCCTGGACCCTTACCTTCCGAGTTCCAAAGAAAATAACTTCATTAGCATGTTATTTCTTTTTCCTCGGAGACGCGGGCGAAATCTTTTTCGCGGAGATTTTTCCGCAATAACGGCCCATCGCCCGCTTTCCTCTCTTATGAATATTTTCCCCGTGTAAAGTAATGACCCTCCAAGATTGAACTCTAATCGAGTTGATCCGGGAAAGGAAGGATTGAGCCGTAATCACGTCGTTGCTGAGGACGTGCGCCGTTTTTTGGGCCTGAACAAGCGGCGCGAAAGGCGGCGAACGACAAACATTCCCACGTTTCGCGCGTCGGCTTTAATTTTGTTAATTAGTTTCAGCTTCTCGGATATTCGGGGTGGCAATTCATCGTATCGGGGAAAAGTGCTAAAAGTGAGACGAAGCGATTGCTGATGTTTACGAAAGTTTCGATGAAATTTCTCGTAATTAATGACCTTATCGAGGGAGTGTTTTAACAAAGTTGGCAGCGTGGGGAAATTGTTCCCCCACCGCTCGTCCGAACCTCGCTTTCGACGTATCGCTGCGCGAATTTCGGTTATGCCTCACGCTACCAAACCACGAGCATAGCCAAAGAATTTGCAACCATTTTAATGATCGCATGAGCGATATATGGCTCGGAACAATTCGACATTTTGCCAAAATCGACACTGGGGATTACGTGAAATTACGCTTGTGTCTTTAACGCATTGGTGTCGATAATTTTTCTTTCCGATATGTTTTCGCGCGGGAGTTACAGTTTCAGCTGGAAACATGACGTAACGTTATGATATTTTTCTGGCTGCACCAGATCTGAACTGATTTTCACAGATACCTTTGATGTTATTTATAAATTTACCCTTTAAATTCCACTAGTAATGGACGCATATGGGGCAAACAAAGTTCTGTAATAACTAGTCACTCATACTATACAACTTTCAAATTGATTGCTTGTCCAAATCTATATTTTCTCCCGAGAACGTCTTGTACTTATACTTATTGAAATTGAGAATTTTGGTTAAGAATAGATTTGCTTTATAAAATGACAAAGGTATTTTAAAGTCATTGCTGCTATGACTGACGATGCATTTTTGAACTCCTAATGCTCACCAGATCCGTTCATCTAATTAACAATTCTTATGTCTGAAATTTTAATAAAATCATCCTAGATATATCAGAGTATACATTTTCTTGAAACATATCCGCGATAAAGGTGGCCTATTGCACCTCAATTTGTTTTAGCCACTTTTAATCATTTTTAAGCACGCTTTACATACTTTGAGTTGGATTTCTACCGTTTTCATTCGGTATTTCTTTCTTATATCCATCTTTCAAATCTTTCTTTGACATCTTTCCTTTGATATCTGATAATTTAAGAATCACAAGCAAGTTAATGACGCATTCGTAAGATTTTGGTACCTTATACTTTCCTTAAGAATTTACTCTTAAAATTAACAATTAGAGACCTTATCGATTGTTATGGAAATATTTGTAGCATATCTTTTAAGATCGTAAGGCTCATTTTTCATATTTATCGCAGTTTTGAAGCGAATTTATCAGGTTTAGAAGACGGCGAGTATTAAAACATAATTTTGGATTAAGAGGAACGACTGTTATAAACAGATTTTACCCTACAACTAAAGTTCCTTGTGCCGTTTTTCATACGTAATTTATCGCTTAACATGTTACCCATATCATGTGATAATGATGTTGCCGGCTCTCGTTCAACGCGAAATTTTTATCGACTTCAACACCTCAATAAGTTTATATGATTTATAAGCTTTTTATTTTATATAAGATATAATCTGAAATACCAATTTTACGAACAATATCATCATCATCATCGAGTTCTAAAGGCAGTGTCGCAATAGCAACGCAGGCTCATCGCTGCTACTTTCAGGTTATCGTATGATCTCAGAACCATCTCCTGCTCCATACTCTTGAAGTATGCCGCTCTGGTTTCTTACCCACTAATTTACCATCCAATATGTTAGTCAAGAACTGATTATGTCTTATTACACTACAAATCAAAAGTGCCCTTCTTCGCCCCATTGTTTTTGAAAGCTGTTTCCTTTCACTTCTTCATCCGGTGAAACTTTTAGTTACCTACTTTTTCTTTCTACCCAGCTTGTTCTCGTCATTTTCCTTAAGATCTACATTTCCATCGATAGAAGCTTTATTCTTTCCGCTGTTCTGATTGTCCACGTCCCGCATCCATGAAAATATACGCTCCAAACAAAGTTTTATGAACTTTTTTGTGGTCTCTAACCTGGTGGTGAAAACACTACAGAAACGGCCAAATAAATCTGTTTAAGAAGCGACAATGTCTTCGGAATTTAGTATCAACGAGTAAATAACCTTGATATGTTGGAGGTGGTTTTAAAAATTTTTTCAGACTTATTTTTACCGATTCTGCGGAAAGACGAATGAAAAAGTGAAACATTACTCCCAGGAAAATGTGATGGGTGGCCTTAGGCCCAACCCAGTCATTGGCTCTTTTAGCTGTTGGATTGTGAATTTTTCATCCGAATGAAGACAGATGATCGCACATATTTCAAATCGCTCTCACACAACCCAAGAATTACAGTATCTTTCATTCTTCTATGCTCTCTGCTTTATTCCTAAATCGACAGAAGGAGTATTGAATTACGTATCTTACGGTGTAGGCAGCACTTAAGAGAGATCTATTAACCTCATTAGCACGTACTCGCTTAACGCGAATTTCTCGGTAACACGAACCCAAATTACGATAACGGCAGTAACACACTGTGTTATCACCCTACGTAGAATCATTGGTTTAAGACGAAATTCGGTGAATGCAAATTTCGAACATAAATCTCGATCCCACACTAACGATTACTCGTTTAATCCAAACTGTCCATTTCTGTTTCAATGACGTGCTGTACACAATCCAGTTTGCTTTTATGCCCTGCAAACTTTCGAATAGAGTGTAGTAGAAGGTATGAAACAGTTTATGTTAATTATGTATAGAACTATTATATCAATGTAGAGAATGAGAAGAATATTGTGGGTAAAAAATTGCTGGAACATACATCATGCAAAGCTTCATATTTTAAGTGGTCGAAGATTGACTGTTTTGGTGTTTTTCAAGAAAATACCTAATACTATACAGAAACACATAGGTCACACACGTGTATAATCACTGAACCATCTATCGTATTGGTATATTTTTAAAAGTAGTCATTTCGTTTAAAAAATCTTAGAGACATAGGTATGAAGCCAGTTATCGAGCTGCTACGATCTGAATGGGATATTGTACCACAAAACTAGCAAACTTCAAATTACATTCAAAGTGCATATTTTTACTTTTATTGATGACAAAGGGTCTCGATAAAGGAACCAGAAAAAGATTGGTAAAATCCTTGATATGGAGTGTTTTGCTGTATGGGTGTGAAACGTGGACCTAACGAAAAGAGGAATTCAAAAGTTTGGAGGCACTTGAGATGTGGGTGTGGCGTAGAATGGAGAAGGTGAGCTGGGTGGATAGAAAAACAAACATAGAAGTGCTAGAAATGGTTGGGGGGGAAAGGGTTTTAATTGAAGTAATTAAGCGCCGACAGAGGAAATGGGTGGGTCAAATATTGAGAGGAGAGGGATTGCTGAAGAATGTAATAGAGGGTAGAATGGAAGGGAAAAGACATAGGGGATGGCAAAGGCAAAAAATGTTAGATGACATAAAGGGTAAGTTACCAGGTAACGAAGGAAGAGGCTATGAATAGGGAATATTAGGGCACATGGACCTAACGAAAGGTAGAACACTTATGTATGTATTTTTACTTTTATGTGTGTATTTAGTTGTATATAGAATAGACTAGACAAGATCAAGTACTTTTCGCCGCTACGTCGTTAAACTATCTCTCCGGGCTAGTGTAAACGAGGTTGTACTGCATATCGACCATGTTTCGATTTCATTACCTATCACGTCAGACACAATACATTGATATTTATAATCTCCTTAGATATCACCTACCCCCTGAAAAAATGCTTAACTCTGCGTTTTGATATTTAAGAAGAAGGTTTTTCGTTATTCCTTTTTAATATAGTAGTGAATATGGTTTGCGTGAGTTAGGGGTCATTTTGATACAAAATGGAACTTCGCCAAAACATTTACTCGCTCAAGAATGGCAAATTAAGGTCATCTTATCCTGTTTTCAATCATACCTCTTCGTTTTGGTTTTCAACAATAATTTCTTAAGCGAGACAGGGTAGGGAATGAAGCATTGATAATGTAATAAGCATCATATCGTACAATTTCGATAAGAAAGCCGTAAATCATAAAGATAAACTAATGATTTTTTATGTAACTATAATGACTTGCGATTGCATACTTATCAGATATATGTTTCCTTCTGTTGAAATTTGAAATCGCGATGATATCTTTGCATTTTGTACACGAATGAAAAATTGCTGGCAAATATTTCAAATCAGCAAGTTTTAGTAAATTAGAAATAATATTTTGAAGTACATTATGTAGAGAATCTACTTTTGAAGTACATTATGTAGAATATCTACTTTTACAGTGCGTCATATTTAATTTTCTCCTAATTATCCCCATCATTCAAAACTGTCACGACTCTTCACTTTTCCACTTCACTCGCTCGCGCTCTCCAACTTCTGCAATACCGGCGTCTCGATTCTATTCCACGACCAGTCAATTCCTCTCTAGAGAAATTTGCCAAACCAAATCTTACGGAGAAAACCATTCATCTTCTACGTTCTACCTTATGTCCAAAGCAGCAACAAATGTGAAGATGCTTCTTGTAATGTATCTCAAAAGATAAATTATTTTACACCATAAAAATTATATACATACAGTTTCCAATATGTCTATCTCTTTACGTCTGTCTGCCCGCCAACCATACATTTATGGACGTTAACTCATATAGCATTCCATCGATCTCAACCGATTTTGCATACTTTGCCTCTATTATATGGAAAATAAGGCTTAGTTGGTTTCCTACACGTAATAGAGCCAATTTCGACTCCTTAAAGCTTGAAATAGCTCTCATAAGAGAAGCACGTGAAGTTCGTTTTCATGTCTTACAGGCTTCACTTCTTTCACAACATTAAACTGTAAATTATGGTCCTAGGATATCGAAACATGCACCAAAAGATGGGAAAGCAAATAATAACTCTTATTCTTGTCGTAGAATATCCTTATCACTTCAAATCAAGAAAACGTTTATAAAATAGTGAAAAACGTTCCATAGTTTTGTGGTTGTAAACAACTTGTCCCCCTGACGATTAAAGCATTCATTGAATTCCACCTCATGTATTTCCCCATAAGAAAACACGAAAGGAATATAACACACAAAAATAATATATATGTAACACACAAAAAGGAATATAGGGCCAATGTTGAATTAATGATAGGAATTAATGAGAAACTTTGTGAAGAGAAGTCAACTTTCCATGATTCCAGAATAATTACAATAGAAAATTACTCGGACAAACTTATGAAAATATTGTAGTGCTTAATTAATAACCTTTTACTTCAATCAATGAAACGAGAAATAATGGCGATATCTATCGTTGCAGAGAGAGAGGAAAGGGTAAGATTTTGGGAGATGAACGTATTTCCAACAAAAATGAGAACTTTTACAACGAGTTTCTCTCATTCTCTTTTACCAAAATGCTCCATGAAATTCAATCAAATTATTTCAAGCATTCCATTTACATTTCGTGCTTTTAAAGCTTTTGTAACTAAGAATTATAAACTCAATATCACTAATAATTCATTTATTCAATTAATGTATACATGTTGTAGACTTATAATTCTATTTAAATTAAGTTCCTCCATGATTGACGGAGGGGTCCACTTGCTAAAAAGGAGTTTTGTGAATGTGGAAGGGCCAATATCTGGATTCTAAAAACCCTTTTCTATCAATTCATAAATCACGGAAAGGTTTATAAGAGACTTTTTTGAGGTCTAAAATCGCAAATTTTCCATTAAAAGACGATGAATTTGGCAAAACTTTCAATTCAGTCCCGTCTGCTGTCGCATGCAATATTTGTATTTGTTGCAATGTTGTTGTTTATGTATGTTTATAACTGTAATGCAGCCTGGATTGTAATTGCTTAATCTTATTATTTTATTCCCATTTACAAGCCATTATCTGGAAAAGTGAAATATTTATTTAATATTGTTTTACAAACAATTTGACGTTTTTCTCAGTACTATGAAAAATTAAATGAAATATTATCCATTAACATTGAAAAAGCTGGTCATCGGTAATTAACTCATCAATTTTCTTTATTTGATCTTCGCATTTACTATAATTATTGCTGTACTGATACTGACTAGTTTTGGAATTGAGTTATTTGTAATTCATGATGTTACTTTTCTGTTTACGAATACTTTTTATGAAAATTAATTTCTATCTCTTATGTCTACGTAAAAATGTATCTAAACTATTTTATTTGCTTTTCAGATCTAATTTAATCTGATTTTCCTTAAATATTAGTTACCTTTCGGTAGGCCTTGCAAGTTTTTCACACCACTCATATTGTGGGTGCTTTTCAACTGTAGTGTATTTTTACTTAGGTTTTTAAAGATACAAAGTAGTTTTCTTCTGCGCACTTTTTTAAAACTGTCTCTTTTAATGCTCATATGACGTAGGCTTAGATGTAATAGGAGACTTGATTATCTCAATCTCGCTCGAATAAAGTCGTACTATTATTATTATATTATTATCATAAGTATTACTGCTTTATTATTTAATAATAAGCCAGCATGTATATCTATGATGGAGATATACGATATCTAGAATGTACTTCATGTACTTCCATGTCGTTTCCACTCCTTTTCCTCCTCTATCAACAAAAACAGAAACTAAATTGATAACACTTAAAAGCTTTTGGTATTGTATTGTGCGCTTCATCCGACGTCGTAGCAGTTGGCTTGTTTGTTTTGCTCCACCTGAAACTTCGCCTGTAGATAATCCAAAAATACGGAGTCCCGAATTCGATAAGAAAGAACTTCTCGAAGGGGGAGAGGAGTTGGAGATGTGCTAGATAACAAGTGTGCGGCACTTGGATCGATTCCACTGCCATCTATATATCGCAAACGGAATTCCATCACCTCTCCCGCGCGTCGACGAGTATTGAGCGCCAAGCAGATACAGTTTACCTCTTGGCAAAAGTCTCGGGAAAAGTAAAAGCGGCGGAAAGAGCAGAATTCGTCTTCCAGAGCTTTATCTACGATTCTTTCTCATGACTTGCTAATCCATTATCGATTTCCTCTTCTCAATCTCCCGACTTTTACTTTCCATTGTTCACTTTTCAAAATTGAGCCCAAGAGTTTCGGTTCTCTTGAATTCATTATAACCTTCGAAAACTAACAGTGGAGTCTGCTGTGGAGACTGACAGATCTTATGAGAGATGAGGATGCTTCGCTCAAATCGTATTCGATGAGTTATATTGAGACGATTTCAATAGCAATTCATCCGAGGTGTCCATTTTCACGATGCTCTTCAAAAACGTAACGCATTTTATGCTGTATTTATTATGATATCATAGGGGAATTTTTGAAGTATATACCGACAACATAAAAAATGTCTTTTGCATTAACTTCAATGGAGGTAAGGCTCGCTAAATAAGCAACTCAAGGGTGTTCGATTACCTAGTTATGCTTTCTCAGCTATCTTAATCGTATTATTACTTAATTTAAGATATTTAAACAATAAAATCCTAATGCCCCAAAGACTGATCTTGGACTTTCATCTCTACGTCTCTATTTTAAAAATATATAGGATAAACTATTCTGTCTTAAATGATAGGCATCACATTATGGACGGTGAAACTTTGCATAACTTATTCAAGGATTGTAATATAAATTCAATGTATATTCTTTATGTATTTTTTCGAGTATATTACTGAAAATACGACTGCGCGTTTGCGGAAATTATATGCAAATATTATGTCATAGAAAATTTATAATTCTTTGATTATCAACTTCAAAAAGATATTCGGTCGGAGGACTAAGTCTTTCTCATTGTTTTCTTTTTGAAGACATGTTCTGGTTAAGCCTTGTACAGTTATCATAGCTGTTTGATAGCCCACGCTATAAATCAAACCCATAATTTCTGTTGTCCTCCGATAGTTTTTTGCATTTTTTAATGCTTTTTCAAGCTCCTCAAGATTATTTTTATCGTTATTATTATTATTTTACTGTTTTAGTAACACTTTTGGATTTTTATATTCATAGATTCCGAATATGCTTTAAATTATGCATATAAAATATAATTTCACCTTCTCAGTAGTTCCGATAAATTGAATTAAAAGTGTTATTAAATATAGAACTATTCAGCAGACCTACTCGTAAAAGATTCATTGATACAATCTCCAAATAAAAAAACGCCACTAAAACACAACTTCTTCAAGCTCCAGAGACGTAAATGAAAAGATTCAATCGAATATAACTGCTATTACTTTTTTCTGATAAATATACAAAAATTGAAATAATTAAAGATGGAATGTAGTTTTAATTTTTCCTGATAAGTATACAAAAATTGAAATAATTAAAGATGGAATGTAGTTTTAATTTTGCAATCTTGCACGTTTCAAAACAAGCTCCTTTCTTCCATAGAGTAAAACAAATAAATCTTGGATTCGACGAAACTGCAGAAATTTATCTTTCTCCGTGAACGGGCGAGTGAACGCAGCTCTTTCAATTAAGGGTCGGAGATAGATAAAGGAAACTGAAATTATATCGCGGCGCACTGAACTCGGTAAGGAATTTATGGAGGAGGCCAAGAGCCAATAAGAATAAGCCATCTTTCCAGGAAATCCGCTCGGAGAACGAATGATCATTCATCTTCCAGTTGTAAATTTTTTTTAGCTGACTTCAAGAATTCAGTGACAACGTATTGGACTGAGGTCGGTTTTAGCTCACCAAAGTAGGTTTATACAGATTGGAATTGTTCGGTAAAATGTATCAGGAAAAAAGGAAACTATAGCGATCACTGGATTTAAGGTTTAAAATATCATTTATCGCATTGATTTTAAATATTCCAAGTATTTCACTTGATCAAATATATTTATTTCTTAAAATTTTTCATATTTTAGGTGGAGTTTTTACGACATGAATATGAAAAAAAGTACGTCTCCCTTTTATATAATCCGTACTGCAAGAAAAATCAGGGAAATTGATGCTAGGACTAGTCTCTTCAATAATTCATTTTCTTCAGCGAACGATATGCGAAAGTAATCGATTAGTGAAGTAGAACCTTGATCCATGCGGTTTGCAGGGCGCATATGTGGATGTGAAAACACTTTTTCCGAATCCGAAGATTTTTTTATGAACTGAAAGAAGAAATGAACTGAATGAAGAAAGCTAATTTTTTTTAAATATATGAAATTTAAAACAATTATAGATAAAATATTTAGAAGGCAGATTTCGAAGATTTCGTTGCAAGTTAGAGGATCAAGCACGATGGAAACCAAAACTTCCTTTCATCAAACTAATTAGCTGTAAACAGACTCCGGATTCACTTGGTGGTATACATTCACATAAAACAGTTTCATGACAGAACTTTCACTAAAAAACAAAAAACACATTAATGTGTGGTTTAGTCTGTCATTAAGCCGTATTGTTTGTGACTGCATTACTGTGCGGTTTAGCAAAGGTTTTGTCATGAAGCCGTTTTGTAATTATTTATAGCTAATTTACTTAGAAATGTACAGTCCAATATAATAGGGTTTGCGTTGTTTTAAAATAGCCGTTCTGATGAACCAGAAAAATTACTTAATGTGTATATTTCATGTGTAAGTTTAAAAAAGATTAAATGAATTATCGTGAATTATAAGGAACGTTTCAGGTAAAACATTTTGACATTAACAATTATCTGCAATCATTATGGATAAACCACAACTTGAGTACTTAATTCCAGCTTTTAGTGATATTTACTATATTTTCAGTGTACGAAAATATTCCCACCATAAAACTTCCCGTGTACAATAGCGTGTATATACTACAGCAAACTCTTCCACTCAATACCAATTGCTCATCGATATCGCCTCTTTAAAGTTGAAATGGGTTCTAAAGGCAATGTGGCAAACCAAATGAGCGCATAATGACATCTGATTAAGGTATCCGCTAAGCGGTGGCCTATTCGAGGATCAAACCAGCGATCGTCGCTCTCCTGACGAGGCTCCTCCCATTACAATTGCGCCGTCTCGCAGATTACCGGATCAAGTCACGCCAAGGCCTTTCCAAACATCGCCAAGTAAAAAAATGTCAAAATCGAGATGAACTTGTTTTCCTTTTAATGCATGTGCATACATTTTGAGTAGCCGATCCAATATCGCAGGATCTTAATTTCTAGTGTTTTATTTTGTTAATCGAGTTGCTTGCCGCATCTGTCATGCCGCTACACGAGTTTTCACATATAAAGACTTTAAAATTTTACAAATATTAGAAATACTACCAGACTTATATGTTTTCACAAAACCAAGACCTTGATCTTGAAAAAAAAACAAATTTGAGTTAATTCCAGTATAACTTAGAATTAGCAACTTTAGTATTTGATCACATTTGGTTGCAGAACAAAAAGATGTTGCAATTTTAATGCCATGTAATACTAATTATGTAGGACCATCAGCGTGCTTAATTTAATAATAAGTAGTAGCTGCGAGATTAAGAATTGTGTGCATCCCGTTTACATATATTTTAATTTTGTCTTAAAACTAATTTCCAAATAGAATCTATTTCTCGACTAAGTTGTTAAGTTATAAATAATCTCGTGCTATCATATTACGTTTTAATTATCTCTTTCATTCATTTGAGTGCATCGTTGTTATTAATATTCTTTGAAAACTTAGAATGTTTCGAAAAATGCTTGTTTTTTTAGGTTTTTCATTATAAGGTATAATATTTACGAGACGTGGAACTTTTATCTTTCTTCCTACTCGCAAGAAAGTAGAGCTATTGATATTAGTCTCTTCATTACAAATATAATTTATCATACTAGGCGGCATTAATATTAAGAAGATTACAAAGTTATTCTTCGCTCCTTGTTCGTTTTAAATATAACTTTCAAGATGTATTTTTATGCCAGAAAAATTTTTTCGACAGAGAAAATGCTGTAAGATTTCAAAATTCCTCAAATTTGTTAGTAGTTTCAAAAGTACATACATAGGGATTAAATTTATCGTCAGAGTAGGAGGAGGCTATAGGTGAAAATATTCAGTGCATTTTAAACGAGTTTCTACAAAGTTAAAAAAATTTTAGTTTATTAAAAAACGGGGAAACGGCTATATTTTCTGTATTTTCTCTTGCTCTTCCTCTTTACTGGTGTGTTTCACCGTACGTCTTATAAAAAGACAGCCCAATCTTATGTAAAGATTTTATTTAAATCGGAAACTTATCCAATATTCAGCCCAATTAGGTTTTCCAAATGTAAACTCACAGAAATTCAATCTCCGACGGCAATTTGGCTCCTGAATGGATGATATTCGCCTGCAGTCCACGAAAATGCTGCATTTAAAATAAAAAATCAAATAATTAAAAGTAAGATTCACATTTTGTCGCTGCTTTAATTTGGTCACAGTCTTAACGATAAGAAATGCCTAACCGCTTTCCACTTTAATGCTTAAGTGCCTTCCTTTGAGTTCAAATCATTAGGATAATCGTCTTTTTCGATAAATGTACCCCGCAAGAAAACTTCTGAGAAGCATTTCATTAGTGTGTGTTTATAGGGCGTCGAAAGCTCGGTTTCTGATTATCACGCCCGGATAATCGTGACTGCTTATTTAATATTCAACCATTAACCTCCCTTTAATGGGCGTTTCATTCAGCAGTTGTGCCCTCTGTAATTTTCCTTCTTTTTGTGTGTGAGGAAAATGAGAAAATAGATTGAGGCAAAGAGGAAATGCAAAGTTCACTTCGTAAACTTCTCCATAAGGATATCAACTTTTTACTAACAATGATTATTTTCGCATAACATCAGTCCATTTTTTGCCAAAAAATTCTGAATAAACGTGAAGTAAAACTGAGACCTTTCTACCAGATTGGAGAATGTTTAGAAATTTAAGAGCATATTTTCTGGATTCTCTTCAATCCTCTTTAACCATAAAAACAAATTTGACCAAAGTCAAGTTTAATATTATTTAATCTCTTTCAGAAACCCATTTTATAAGAAAAATGACCCTTTCTAAAGTTATCAGCGTGTCCGTTACGCCTCCGTGGCAAGTCAATAAATTACCATCGTTTCGGGACTCACCCCACTTTCTCATTTCCCAACATTTTTCCTGAACCTTCCTGCATCCAACTTTCACCGTTTATTTCTATTTTCCCGCCCCATTCCGCCGGCCTCTATTCGTTGTTCCAGCATTTCTCCTCTCCTAAGTTCCCCTCTTTTCTTAAGAATCCCAACGTCATAATCACCTGCGATCTGCTGCTGTAGTTTACAGGTGCTTCTCCGTCATTCTCGGTCTTCATGGATGTTCTCCGTGTCATCTTACATCTCATCTCCTCTTGCCCTTTTCGAACATTTTCCTTCCCCTTTCAGTTTTCCTTGTCTTTTCAGTCATTTCTAGCGAACCATTCCCTTCTTAGGGCGTACCCCACTTCTTTTTCTGTTTGTTATTCCAAAATTTCATCCCTCCAAAGATCCCAGAAATAACATTTTCTTTGATTTTATTTAATTAAATGGAGAGAAAAGTGTATAATGAGATCCGTAAGACATTTCTGAAAATGTATGGTTACTATGACCTAACATTTGAGGAAATTTTTAAAGAAATGTTATTATTTAAGTGTTATTATTCGCTAGATGAATTCCTTTCCCGCCTGATATCGAGTTATATTTTAGAGAGAGAGAGAGAGAGAGTAATAATATATGCACAACATACATGTAGTGTTAATTTCCTATACAATTTTTGTTATAATCTCCTATGTAAACAGTTATGTGAATTAAAGATGTGTACTCTCATGTAATATAGTTTATGCAATGTAATTCACCAAAAAATAATCATAATAATCCAATGTAACCAAGGAAAATACAAGTGACATTATGTATGTTCTATCTTTTTATTATTTTTATCCTCTTTTTTATGCCGTTGTTTTTGACATTTCAATAATTCAATACAGTTTTGCTTCGCTTACCGGACGTACCGACTTATCGCGACGAAATAAATTATTATTTACAGCATGAAGTAGAATTTAAAACCTTTAGGGAGATGCCAGTATATCGCATCCATTAGGTGGAATAGCATCTATGTGGTCCTAATGAATTATTACTTAATTCAACGCAAAGAGTGAGAAGATGCAGCTTTTACCCGCAACACGAAATATTTACTAACACCAATAAAGTATTTCGTTGTACAGGTAAAAGATGCATCTTTTCGTCATATACGTTACGGAGATCTACCACAAAGTCATGCCAGAAAAAAATTCTTAGGATTACTCAATATGTCTCTCCTATTATTTATAAGCCTCCAACCAACACATAAGATTTCTTTTTACCATTTCAAGTCTCTTCTGTCTTTGAGATATCACTTTTTCCTTCTTATTTATCTTTCCATTTTCTTCCTCATTCCTTGGTCATTCTTTTCAACGATCGGTGGTCCGATTTCAACCCGTCAACAAAATCATGAGCTCTCTCTTGCATTCTAACGCAACCTCTCTTAATTTGTGCATTCTAACCTCTTCCCCTCTTACGGCAAATTCTCTACGAAAATTGTGAAATGGTAGTATTTATAACCGGGACAATTTATTATTTGAAAAAATTAAAATTGTAAATGTTAAATTATGATTTATAATTTCAGTGAGAAAATTTGTAATTACTCTTATTTCTTCTTCTAGTTACCACGGGTTGTTTGGTTTAGATGCTTGAAAATAGTTTGCAATTGTATATAAATATAGATAGTAATGTTTATTGATGCCTTGTGGAGGGAAACAACAACTAAGCAACATGTGTAGAAGTGATTCAAGACTCAATTTAAAAGGATTCTCATAATAGAAAAAGACTTTTGAAAGTATATATATCGAATTCAAACATTTTAGAGAAAATATACAATCTAGAGAAGTAAATCCAGTAGTTTTATTAAATCACTTGAGAGAAAACGAATTTAAAGATAAAAACATTATATTATAGTAATTTTGAAGAAAGATTCAATAATTGAAAAATAAATTTAAATGCTTGATTAATTCAGAGTAAAAAGTTTAACGCTTTACTCGTCTCTAGCAATGATTTAAGTAAGTAAATAATGCTATGTGCAGCATTGAAAATAAATTGTAGACAAATTTATGCTTTTATTTCATCAAATCAGCAGCTGCGAATCTTCTCAGACAATTTAAGGAACGATGGTTAACAAATTTCTATATCGTTTTAGACTTTTTACGGAAGGATCGTAAACAAATTTCTATATTGTAACACGTGCTATTGTATACTCAGAAATAACTAATAAATTTGAAGACGTAGAGACATTTGGTCTCAGATGCTTGGTAGCCTGTTTTAAGCGGCACAAAAAGGGACGCAAATTTCCGAGAACTCAATTTCCCGGAACGCTGCTGTCCCAGAGGCAAATGACCCGCGTCCTATGAAAACAAGACCAGGTCATCCATAAATCAGAGACGTTTCATCCAACGCAATTTGATCGACGGATCTTCTTCCTGGGCGATTATCCCGATATTCACTTTCCTTCCGCATTTTCTCCCATCCGCTCTTCCCTCACATTCTCAATATCACATTCCCCTCTCACGATCGTCTGCACGTGTGACTCTCGACCTCAAATACGCACGGAAGGTCGCGCGCGACTTGCTAACGTCTTACCCTTTCTCAGAATAGTGCTTCGCTTAGCTGAGGGCCCCTGGAGCATGTCCTCTGCCAGTCCCCCTTTCGTCGGGAGTCAATTGCGCATTGGTGCCATAATGCAGTGTCTCCCACGGGGTGCGGTCTTGGAACACGATGTGTGTGCTTTAGTCTTTGGTATTGGGGTTGCGAGCGTAATGTGGTGATGCGAAGGGGTATGGGCGGCTTAGCGTTCGACCGCCGTCCCAGGGGGAGTCTGGAGGGGGGGAGGGGGTTGAAGGGTGTGACCTCGAGGGCACCGTTCCAAATCGGTTGGGAAAATACACTTTTCTCTCGGAGACGAAACCGCTGGGAACACATTAATTCCCCGGGATGAATCATATCCGGATTTTTTCGGGATTTGGTGCCGTTGGGATGATAACCCAATAGCAGCTGGATTGATTGAGATTGGTGGAGGAGGGAATGGGGAAAGGCCTTTGAAATCCTTTCTAAATGCTGCGCTGAAAAAGGCTCCTCATATCGGCAATGTTTATTTTAAACGTTTGCGAAAACTTTTACATTTTTGAAGAGACTAAATCAGTCTTTTATAACGGTAACCGTAATTTTGATGCATTGCTGGATTTATTTCAGCCAAAGATCTCTCTATCTCAAGCTATGTTCGGGATAAGACAATTTTTTGTTCAAAACTGAATACGCTCTATTTCAAAATTCAAATATATCTCTCTTGCATGTTATCTTTGTCATCTTAAAAGAATTAGGCTGTAAGTTTATTGCGATGAGAAAAATACTGTTATCTTCAAAATTCTTATCCTCTTCTCTATGTCTACGTAAGTACCCCGCAAGCCGCCTTTCGGCGTGTGGCAGAGGATGTTTCTTTTACGAAAATATTTGTACATAACGCTTCCACATCATTCATCAAACGATTATATCTTGGCAAAAAAATACTTCCAGTTAACTACTTCAATTTATTTCTAATAATAAATAATATGCAATAATTGTACCATAAGTAGACATTGTATCTTCTCTGATCCATGTGAAAAATGATCGTACATTAGTTAAGAAAACTTATTAAAATTAAGGTTAAAATTAATTTATCACACAGAGACACCCACGGCAAATAGAACCCGGGACCGTTTTTACCAAAAGCTAACACATTACCTGTTTGGCTACTTTAGGACCTTAGTCATGTAGTTTTTAGAGTCATTATTCATATATCATCTAAAACATTTACTATAAGATAAAATCAAAAATCGATGTTTCCCTTCGGTTTAGTAACGTAAAAATAATTTTAGCCTAAATTTATCCTCCTGAAGGACGTTCCAACTAATGTTATTTAAGGAGATGTAAAAATTTAAACTTAAAACGGCAGTTTAGAAATTTCTTTATAATATTTTAACATATTCAAGAATATTATGTCAATAACATCGCACACTTATTCACCAACGGACTTTGGTATCTTCGGACACCGAGGTTTTTCACAGATTTTTGAAAAACAATATGCTGTAAGTGTGCTCCAAAGCGGATCAAAGAGGAGAAAACATTTTAAAAAAGATCCCGTTAGTAAAAATAGATTTGAAAAATTACTCAGCGTTTAAAATTTATGTTTCCCAATCTCAATGAAATTTGAAAAGAGCAAACATAGCCTTAGAAGCATAATCTGTTGAAATTAAGTTTAGGGACCGCTTCAATAGAGAACCCTAACAGATCACTCATTTCGTTGGTGGAAAATTCATCTCACTCGATTTCATCCAATTGTAGCGGATTTAATTCGCGTTTCATCGGACAAATGGCAATTATCAGAATCTCGAAAGTCATAACGTGTGCATACGAGAACTTCATATCGCAAAACAATTTCAATTGGTGGCTATTGCAGCAAACATATTACGTGGGACGTGTTTAATCCCAGCGAAATCAAGAATCGAAATTACCTTCCAATGCTGACGCTTGAAACGATATGGCCAAAGGCAACAAAATCAAACACATTCGTGAAAACTTGAAAATTTACTACTGAATCTCCAGTTGTACTTTGCGAGATCCTAATTTTTTTATGCATTCACTATACAGAAAATTACTTTACATATATTTTACAGTCCTCTTTACTTCATTGCAAAGAATGTGCTTAAGATTATTTCTGGACTAGTTTTAGTGCTGTAAGAATAACTACGAGATAGTTATTGTTTTTAGTATATTTCACTAATTATAAGAATATTTAACATACCATTTTGTTCCTACAATCATACCGGTTTTTCTCATAACAACAAACGTGCGAATTTCATCTACAATTATATTAATAATATTCGTACCGTTAGTATATTAATTAATGTTTTATACATTTATCTTATCACATTTTATTACATCATGTATTCATACCTTAAGAAATATGTGTTCTGTATGTTTGGAAAAGAGAAGAAATTCTCCATAAAATCACTTGGAAAACTTGATGTAAAAGGATAGTATTTCCCAACCTTCTTCCACAGTATACTTTATTTATTAATTAGAAGTTTAAAAAAACTCCGTAAGCCGTATATCGGAAGATGGAACTCTCATTTAGAGAACAAACTGTAAATTTGAGGTTACCGATATCTAAGGTTTCCAAGAAGGAACTGAAAAGGAAATAGTGAATGTCCGCTTTTTTACCTATTGCCAAAACTCGTAGTATACTTAATCACAATTTCATTGAGCAAAATATTCCAGTCTCTTCGTTACAGACCACTTTTAAGCGGCAAAATATTTCGGAAAACTGAGCGAATATTCGTAACATAATTTGACAAATCTTTCGCGGAGCATCAAGAACTTACTGCACACCGGCGTAACAAGGCGTACCTATTAAGAAGCACTGGGATAGAAATTCAACGATACCTATCTCAATTAGTGTATAGGATTATCTGTAATAACTCGACGCGTATCTTTTTCTAAATTTAAGCAACTTCCTGAGCAAGAGGAGCAAAATATAAGGAACTACCGAAAACTTTCCGCTACTCACTGTAAATATTAGGGTTGGTTGGCCATACTAATGATGAATTTTGTATTAATGGCAGCGCCGGTGAGAAAGTAATCCGGGCGTATTGATAACGATTTGCTTCCTTGTAAGCAGAGATAATGAGATCGCGCTTGCCTGTTCAGACTCGTTCATCTCTATAGAGATATCTCATGTAAGGGAAAATGCTTGCAACTTCCGAAACTGGGATTGAGAAAAGTTTTGCGCTGTGGATAAATGAATTAATTTCCAAACAAAGTCGCTAGGATGACATCGAGCTAACTTTAAAATAAATGGTTATAATGGAGTATCGGCTTTGCATAAAGATATAAGTTACTCAGAGATTTAAAAATCTAAAGCGAAGACAGCAGCAGCAACTCGAAACAGATGAAAACTCTGTTTATTTGAATCGCCGCAGCAAAGGATAGATGGAAAGTATAAACTGTACCAGAACTGAAGCACTTTTGTGGTAGTTGTTAGGCCAATTAAATGTAAGACATTAGGCATCTATGTGACTTTTAAGTCAGCGAATGGATTAAAATTTCTATTCATATTTTAAAAAACATCAACTTTATTTAACGGAATACGTCATTCAATAATTTTTGTGATACTTAAATCTCACAATTATTCAAATTCATGACATTTATTTTTTAAAAATTCTCGATATGCGCGTAAACTTTCTTGAATGCGTTTAGGACATGTTATCGATATTATTTATTATGTCAAGTAATCGGAAGTGACCCTGGCTTTAATGGATTCTTATAATACACGTCTCTTAATTTTGGGAGAAAAAAATCTTTTATTCATAATCGAATGTTTTTTCGAAATAATTTCGAAACTTGAGGAGTAACGATCAGTACCGATTAATGCATTGCAATCATTCGTAATAAATTCCGATGCGTATCCTTTAAATTAACTCAGTTTTACACTAGTCAAGTAAGCTGTTAAATAACTGCGATTTAGTATATGCAATATATGAAGAATTCTTATCATTGCTCTGTTATTAAATACAAAATACTAGATGCTAAATCTTTAGAACGCCAAAATACATAGTGTTTGGGATCTCCAGGAAACGGGCCTTATCAAGAAATTCGAAGACGAGCAAAGAAAGGCGGCTAAGTAATTAGTAGGCAAACACAAGAAAGCCGAAAGTGTAAGTAAAATGCTAGCACGTTTGAAGTGGGAATCACTAAAATCGAGACATTTAGATTAGTCGGGTTGTACAAAAGATGGAGCAATGAAGACGGCTGGAATGAACTGCGTGCCAGATTTAAACTTCTTAGTTATGTTGGACGCGGCAATCATAGTAAATAAAATAGGTTAAAACTAGATTTAGATAGTTTTCATTATGTGACCTCACGGCTATTGCCTCAACTTCTGCATTTCATTTTTTCATTTTTCTTTTTTATTTAAAATCTTTGAACGTAACTATAAGGATAACCTACCCTGAATGTTGCACCACTTCATAGTTTTTACACATATTATAGTTAACCAATGATTAATTGTACTATATTACTTTTGATGTCTACATTGTGAACTGTATATGTAATGTATTGACTTAGGTTTTGTATTGTAGGTTTTTGGAGGGGTTTCCCTCCCGTCTATGGGCGAATGCCAGGCAATTAATATCAAAGTTAATCTTTATGTTATACTCCCCTCTTTGCCCCTTCCCCAGCTTTGCCACCTGGCCAGATTGCAACGCAATTAAAAATAAATAATAAAACTGAATAAAACTTGTGGCGGAGTATAATTCAATATTAAATCCTTTGCTACTTACCTCAAATAACGCAATAACTTCCATTGACTTATAAATATTTTAGTAGAAAGACGTTAACATAAAGCTTTGTGAATAATAAATGGGTTCCTAATCTTTGAAATCAGGAATCAGAGAGGAATTAAGAAGAGAATTCCATACGGAGAAATTTTCAGAGCAAAGGATTTTCCCTTTAAAATGCTCCATGTAGAAAGGGATTGCGTCACAGGAGATCAGCAATGGGACCGCAGAAAATGCGCCCGAGATTATAGGGAATTTAAGCGCAGAACGACGCTGGAGCGGCGTAACTCTTCCTTTGAGGGCGATATATTGCACTGGAAACGATGCTATTATGCGGTAGAGGAGGAAACAACGAAAATAACAGTAGAAAGGAGAGAATTTAGATATTTATAAATTAGGAACTCCCGTAGTAAATCACATGGTTCTGCAATAGCGCGATGAAAAAGCTTTTCCGCCTATTTGATAAAAGATAGACGAGAATTTCAATGCCTAAAAAGTTCTCAAAATACTAGTAGATGTCCAGCTTGTTCCTCTGAAGCCGAGGAAACATTCGACAAAAGACAAAGTCAATTATATATACAAAATGTTGTAAATTAAATGATTCGTTATTGGAAGATTTTGTAAACAAATATTTAATTACTAGCTGAATTATTAGCAATCACTACGTAGTGAAATGGCTGAATATTACCTATTAAATGTTAGTTTGTTATTCTTTGTTTTATTGTAGAATCGCAATAGTAGCAAATTTGCAATGAAGAGGTCGCTGTATGTAGACTACAGAAGATCAGAATGCGGTTTCACTAATTTGTAACATTCACCGAAGTGATGGAAACACAGAATTATATTCTTAGCCTAAATTTAGATACTGCTAAGATTATATGCAGCTAATGGGCAGGTGCTTGGATATATTTAAATAATTTTCAAGCGAGGGAAGCAAATTCAACTAATAACTAACTAAAAACAAATTGTATACAAATACTGGTTGCAGTAGATTAACATAAAAATTAGGATGTTTATTTCAGTATTTAATTCCAAAGATTTGGGTTTCTTAAAAATCTATTATCTTCAGGATTATGATGTTAAGGAACGGTTCCCAAAACTTTCAGAAAGTGACATACTATTATTTCTAAGAAATTGCTGCAATACTCCTCTTTTTACTCTAATTAAAACTCGTTCTACCCATACGTTTTCTGCAAAAACTCCGTCGTTTGGGGTCTAAAGTGTTTTATTACATTCAATATTTTCCAACTTACCTGAAAACTAAATGAAAACAGCTTTTGAATGAGAAATTTCTTAAGTGCAATATCCAGATATTTAAATAACTTTAAGATGCTTGTAGCATATATTTTTTACTTTTATATGTAACTTATATTATACTATTTTATAATTATCAAATATAACTACTTCGTTGGTTGCAGTTGCTATTCAATAGCTCTTCCATCAAAGCATTTTGTATCCCTTGAAGAAGTATTTCATACCTTTTGTTAAGACATATTGATGTGCAGATGAGCTTGTGATATGAATAATTTACATGTTATAGTAAGAAAGTGAATATTATTGTGAAAACAATTACATTTTTTTCTGAAGGAATCTAAGGTCATGAGCCGAACAATTTATGAGGCTAATTATAAGTGACTTGAGTGTTCTATTTCTCTGTAAGACTTAATCTCTCCGAAGGCATTTGAGTTCCTCCTGCAGGATATATAACTACACCGTTATTCGTAGGAAAATTATAATATTTATCTTACATAGTTCATCTGATTTTGTTAAACATATTGTAAATTTAATAAGATTAAATGGATACAAATATGAGAGATGTAGTGACTTTAAGTATTTGGTAGTGTTGGCGATTAGAGCTAATGAAATGAAAAAAGAAGAAAAGCTAGGGTTGAAGCGGGCAATAGAGCTTGTCGAGCTTGAAAGCTTTATTGAAGATGTTTTAGTCTAATAACTTCAGTAGGTATTTGGAAATAAAAGTTCACCGAACAGTGAACAATATCTGTTTATGTATGGTGAAGAAACATGTACATGGCCGCTGAAGAAGAAGAAGAACTTCGTGAAAGATGGGAAAAGAAAGAACTTAGAAAGATTTATGGTGCAAAAAACAAAGGAAGGCGGACAATATAAAATACGGAAGGATAGAGAGCTAGAGGAATTCTTTAAATATCCTAACATAGTGTCGGAAACTAAGATTAAGAGGTGTAAATGGTTAGGGCATGTTGAGAGAATGTCTAATGATAGGATGGATAAGAAGGGCATCCAGGTGGTAGAAGACTGAGTGAAAGGTCTCGGAAAAGAAGGTAGGGGGATGTAAGGGATGCTTTGAGAAAGATGAAAATAATATGGAGAACAAGAGGTGATGATGATGCATGCAAGAGATCGTGATGACTGGGTTAACATAGTCGGAGAGGATAGAGAGAGATACTTTGTAGATACTACAAGGGATGTAGCGCCGAGGAGTGGTGTTGTAGTTATTATAGCTCCTCACTTACGTGTCGAACAGATTTCTTTTCTAGTTCAATGGTCGACGGTCTAACTTAGGCGAGAGTTCTCCGTATCTCCCACGGTAGGTGTATTTACCGCGGCAACGCTACCGACCACATACTTTTCTTGGCTTTCAGAACCGTCAAATGAACGTGAGTTTGCGTTCTGGATGCATGTTGACGGAATTCTCTCTCTCTACCATTCCCTTTCTCCTCTAATCCTCCCCATCCATCCGCATCCTCCCTCGGACTCGTCCGCGAATCGCGACCCTCGAGCGCCGTTTGAGGGCGCTGCGAGAATTTCACCGGTGATTAACGTGCTGCAAATGAGGGCGAGCACTCGTGGATTTGAGGGCTTTTCCCTCCGCGTCGCCCTTTCGTTTTAACAGGCTCACGGCCCATCTGCATTCCAATGTCACGCGGAAAACGGTAGGAATGGAGAGGAAGGTGGGATGAATGTAGATAATGGCACGATGTGGGGAATATCGGAACCTATGTCAAGGGAAGATTGTGGAGAAGGGTCTGTTGGTTGTGATGGTTTGGTGGTTTGGTTGACGGCTAAATAGACGATGGTCTAGGACAGGTGTTTGGAACTTTCGCCATACATAAGCCAAATGTACGTATGTATATCCGGCCTTCTGAACAGCGAATTAACAAAATTCAGATATTCAGAAAAGAGAATAGTCGGCCGGAAGAAATAGTTCGCGAGCGATGTCATTTCGGGTTAGTTAGGCCTCATCTTTAGCACGCCTGTAATGTATGGGACCCTACCAGTAAGTGTTGTATTCTGGAAATAGAAAAGGTACAGCGAAAGGCGATATGTTTTGTGAAGTGTTGCTACGATAAATCAGTGAGCGTTACTCAGATGCTTCAGGACGCAGGGAATCGCAGGATTGGAATCTTTAGAAGTTATATGATAAAAAAAAGCATTAAATTACTTAATAAGTTCAGAGAAATCACGTACACAAGTCATGTAGCCGATATGATGTGTCTCCCATGTTACATAGACCGTTCTGATCATTCGAGGAAGATCAGGGAAATAGATGCTAGAACGAATCGGTGCAAGAATTAATTTTTATGCGAACGATACGCGAAAGTAGTCGATTAGAGAAGTAGAGTCATGGTGTATGTACCCCCTACCACACGTCAAAAAGCTGCTTGCAGGGTACTTACAGAGATGTAGACGTAGGTAGACATTCACGTTGTCACGACGATAGTATTGCTGAGAAAGAAGCTTCATTGCATCCAACTTCATGGAGGAGGAATATTTTTATGCTATACCTAATAGTTATTTCGCATTCGCTGAAGTTAAAGATCATTCGCTAAATTATTGGTTGCTGTTTAGTCATAAATGATTAGTCTTGCGTAATATTGATATGAGATTCTAAGGATAACATATGTTGTCTAGAGTGAGTGGTTCGATTTCGAAGTCTTTGATATTCATTCTAACGACCAATTCATCAACCAAGTCGGATATGCTAGATCTTTGGTAATAGACACAGAAAGGGCAGGATAATATTATTCGCGGCATATGTCCAGGAGTTTTTATATTAATAGAGCGCGGTGGACTGAATGATAAATGTATTTAGGGCTATACCGGATCTAGGCAGTTCATATTTAGTGAGCCCTTATTCTTCCTTAACTTTGACTGCCTTTACCGAGAACAGGTTAATACTGATAGCTCATAGGTAGGAAGGACGAGTTTATGTATATTTGGCCTTCCAATGGAAAAAAACATTACCCTGCAGATGAAAGTACCAGGCTGCATTAAAAAGATATATTGCCTTTATTCAAATAGTTGACATCGAATTTGTACGGAATAAAACGAATTTCATTGCCAATTAAACCTTGGTAATATATTTTATCTTCATTTTACGTTACATAAGAGTTTTAAAATCATCATTTTCATGCATGAACTTCTTTCAGAGTCCGCGCCTGACCCCCCCAAAAAGCCGTAGTTATCCAATCACTGGTCTATAGTAGGGAGGCGGCAGGATGGGTGGGAAACCGACAAGGGTGGCTGAGAAAGAAACACGAAAATTGGGTGGGGGGGGGGAAGTTAGACGAGACGTAAGAGGAATGGGAGAGGCAAAAATAATTGAGAGGGAAAATGGCAATTAGTTCCATCTGGCATCCTATACCTGCCGTTGGCAGATTAACTTCGACGAACCATTTTTCCGTGAGATAGTTTCGACGTGTTGTAAGAGGAGTTCAAACAAGGCTTGGTGAAATCTATCGGGTTACAAGTAAAACAGATAATTTACCATTGGAAAGAAAGCAATCAATTGCTCTTTCAACTCGAGTTGCTTCCACGGGATTTAATTTAGTCCTTTATTCAAATATGGACATAATAAGTTAGATTTGGAGAATGTATAACGGACAGATATTTCCTCTATCGTGCAAGTTGTATTAAATTTTAGAGAAACGGGTTCAATATCATAGGCTAGTAATAACTTGTTAAATCAATTGATGAGCTCTGTATGATGGAAACGTTTAAAATAAGTCGTTTTCGCCTTAATAATTGTATTCGCCGGGAAAGAACCAGATCATTCTACGTTTAAAACAGTCAAAAGTTCTGTGTATGATGGAAACGTTTAAACATTTGCAATGGAATTATCAAAATTCACGAACTATAATAGCATATTATTGTTTACAAAAAACAACTCCTTGGTAAGACGAAATTATATACGTAAATGAAAATAGCAATTGTCTGATACGCTACATTTACACGATATTCAGTCATTCTCTCGACGTATAAGAATTCAAAAGTAATATTGGTAATGCAAATTGATTATGATTCAATATATATAAATATGTATGCTTTTCATGATTGTCAATATCGTTTCAATTTCATTTATCAATATCGTTTCAATTGTTAAGAAATATGCTAAATCAATCTAACGCACGAACGAAAACCTTTAAAAATGATAAGTCAGTAAAGGTTTAAAGAAAGGGCTTTGAATGTCTGTAGCAATGTTGCTTGAATTGCCGGGAAAATTGTTATATCTTCCGTTTCCATACCTTCGTTCCAATTTTTCTGACCTCCATTTCATTACCATCAGATCGCATTCGGAGAGCTCCACTTCAAACCGTTCTGGGCCATTAGCAGTCGCTTTTCTGTGGTCCGCAGAATGCTTCTCGATAATGGAGTGCTTCTCTTGAGATATGGCGGGGTAGTGTGAGATGTTCATCGGAAAAGGAGGGAAAACAGTATCGTGCAAGGGACGAAAAACAGCGCTGAAAAAGATACAATGTCTTTTCCGCTGCTATAGTGTAGCTTACATCTTTACTCAATGGTCTCCTTTTCTTTCTATTCTTTAATATCATCCGTCATCACAACGTAGAAATGACAGGTCATCAACTTCTTCTACGATGTTATATTTAGTTAATAATATCTTTCATTTTCTCGTCTGATGCCGTTTATCTCCTTCATATTTGATGGGTTGTTTTTCTAAGGACAATTTTGCTTCTTGCTGAATTTTTGCCCATTCTTCAAATCCTTAAATGATGAACTCTTCACATCTAGATTACATGACTTATCGGAGCGTATACCCCTTCCGCATAAGAAATGACTATTAATTTCTCTCATATTTCAAATTCTCAGAGTGTGATTGATGTTACTTTGCAATAATTTTCTTTATTGACAAGATTCGTGGGAGGTTCACAGGTTCCCTCAGTTTCCATCTCTATTGTGCTCTAATAACATGTGAAATATCCCGAAATTTACTACATATTTTCGAATGGATTAGGGAAAATCGATTTACTTAATGATACTATAATAATTGATACACTTTTATTCGAACTGGATTGATGGCGGTATTCGACTTTTCTTTTGTAACAGTTGCTGCGGACATTTTTGTTTCGTTTAAGAAGTCATTGAACTAATAATTTCAAACTGCTCATGAAACGTCTTTTAAATACGTATGAGATAATATCTTAAATTCAACAATTAATGATTTAAGTGAATTTCAGCCTAAATTTTATGGGAAGAAAGTTCTACCATTTGAAACTTGAATAAGGAACAATTTTATTCTGATAACCTTCCTCAATCAATTTACCATAAAATATATACTTTTATGTATCCAGAAGAGTTTTGTCAAACGGTGATTTTAGGTTCAGGCAGTTTGTAAACTTAACTAACGCAGTATTTCTTTTCATGTTGGTACTATTGTCAGGCACTTCGCTATCATCTCTCTTCATTGGAGTTATATTTCCCGTCGACGGTGACAATTAGTTCCCTCTGAGTCATCAGTTTCTTCTTCACCTGCTACTCTTCTGTCTAAAAATGAAGACTGACGGGGAACGTGCCCAAATCCAGAGCTAACAAACGGCTACGTTGCAACTTAAGAGCTGCCGTGTTTTGCTCGTTCCTCTTTTTCCATTAATACAGAAAATAAGAAACCGTATTTTAGTCGTGAAATTACGTATGATTTTTCTTAACCTAATTTTTAAGTGTTATCATAATACGGGCAATGTTATGGAGTACTTCAAAGAAAACAGATTACTTACAATGCCTCTCTCCATGGGAATGAAAAATTTCAACTCGTGGAACATATAAAAGATAGGTTTATGGCTTTGATTTCTTCTTCAGCAGTTTAATCTTGTATTTTGATGAATCAATCGGCAAAGACGTTCTTCTTTCACAGATTTATATGCATGGGCAGAAAAAAGACGGGCATTCAAAAAATTTAGAACTCATTTTCGAGATAACCTTATTGTACACCCTTTGCTTAGTTAATTCATAATATTATGCAAAAACTAGGATACTGTGTTCGTTACCAACTCAGTTTTCGGTGTAATTTCTTTCTTAAATACACTTTCCATCTTTTTATCTATATCTTTTAAAAATTACTTTGATTTTAATGAGACAGTCTGAATAAAGTTCTGTACGAGTAATCTTGTTGACTGTTTATTTATTAGGTTAGAAAATTTAAAACCCAATATTAACTGTTCTTGTATTTAGTTCGTATTTTTACACTTGTCGCTATCTAATCCGAATTTAAACGAATCTTTCTTGCCGAATTTATCTTTTGAAGAGACCAAGGCTGAAGTTTCGATCAAGAGCCTAACCAATTCAAAAATTATACGAACGTAAGGACTGAACTTTTAAACACAAAATTGTTCTTTTTTTATCTCAAATTGTTTTGAACGCCATTCTTCGCTGTGATAATGAAATATAGAAGAGTAAAAAAAGGTCAGATCATTGGCTCCAAGAGGCGGTTACTTTGTTATCGAGTTTGCTTGGAAACCAAGAGGAAGCCATTTATTTTCTCCGTCGAAAGTACCAGTTTGCCGTTTTGTTGTAGCAAAGAGAAAAGTGATCGTTGGAGCCAAACCCTGGCGCCCTCTCTCAAACTCGAGGTAGAGAACGTGAACCAGCTGAAGGGTAATGTTTTATCCAAGGATTCATGTGGTGTTACTTGAGAAGTCGATGTTCTACTGCCTCCGCAATCCGAAGATTCTCCATTTACTTTTAAACCTCCACTTTCGCATTACAAAATGGCCATTCCGACCATTTACTCCAAAATTAAAAAGTTCATAACTGTGCAACGGCTTCAAGGACCGCAAACATTTTATCCGTTACGGTCTTCATCGTGCTTCAGTTTTTAAGTGATTATGCATAAAATACCGTATTTCTCGTTTCCTGTACAGAGATCTGCGTATCCTTTCCTGGGATTTACTTGGGTAATAGTTGTGGTAATACATTTTCCAGAATGATGCCCGATAACAGTTAAATACAGCACAGTCTTCTTATGAAACCAGAAGTAACTTTTTCTTAGTAATCACAATCAGTAATTTTATCGTTTTCATTAAATTTCAACGAGGAACAATCTGGATTTAGAGCAGGTAGATCTACAGTAGACAATATTTTTACAATTAAAATTGCTGCAGAGAAGAGAAGCCAAAGAAACCTTGAGACACATATGGCACTGATAGATCTCGAAAAAGCTTATGATAGTGTACCAATACAAAAATTATGAGAGGAAATGGAAAATTTTGAAATTAACCCAACCTTAATTAACGCGGTGATGCTACTTTATGAAAATAACACCACAAAAATAAAAATAGGAGGCCAACTGACAGAAGAAATAAAAACAACGAAAGGTCTGAGACAGGGATGTGGTTTATCTCCTACACTTTTTAAAATATATCTTGACAGAGCCCTTCAAGGGTGGCAGAAAAAATGTAGAAGTCTAGGATTACATGTAGGAGAAAACATTTTATATTCATTATATTTTGCAGATGACAAAATTGTAATCTCAGAAGACATGGATGATCTGAGCTACATGGTTAGAAAACTTCAAGATGCATATCAACAGTTTGGACTCACTATAAATAAAAACAAAACGGAATATCTAGTGATTGGAAGTGATGAAACACCAGATCTACCGTTAGAAAATGACTACATAAAAGGAGTGAGAACAACCAAATACTTGGGAGTGATATTGGATAAAAATAACAGAATTATGAGGGGAAGAACTATCATAAAAGCTCTAAATCCTATACTATGGTTAAGTGTAACTATTACTCCTACCGTATGGAATACTTTCCATACGGTAGGAGTTACACTTAATCTAAACTCACCGTAGCCTCACCGCCAGTCCAACCTATACTATGGGATAAACATATTACCAGAAAAACAAAAGTAAGAATATACAAATCAATGGTAGAAAGTGTGATCACATACGGGGCAGAGGTATGGGACATAAAGGAAAGGAACAAAAATAAGCTACTGACAACTGAGAGGGATTACCTGAGACGGAGTTGCAGGAAGAGTAGACTCGATAGAGTTAAAAATGAAAAAATAAGGGAAATGATGAAAATGGAAACAGACATATTTGACGAGGT
>KZ308196.1:168922-238082 GCA_000376725.2 Ladona fulva | reverse complement strand
TATATATATATATATTAAATTTCAATTTATATCACACTCGCTTCTTAATTGATTGTTCTTGAATTGATTATTCAAAAACAGTCTCGATGGTGAGGAAGCTATGGCCACCAGTGTGAGGGAATATTTGCATTTAAATAAACCGATATTTTCTGCTTTAATGAATTGAAATTTTTCTATGCTAATAAGAATTTAATGAAGATTCTGCTTGCCTTAATTGGTATTAAATATGTAATTCGATCCGCAATTAGCCTTTCTATATTCATCACTTTTTAATTTTCCTCTCATACTCACCTGTAATTTTTATTCCTTCCTTTAATTCTCCGTCCTTTACTAAGTTAACACCGGCTATGGGCATATAAAGGGGCCATGACAAGAGTATTGAAATTCTAAATACCGATACGAAGGAAATTTTGGAGAAATCAAACTGTCTCGCATATATGATTTAGGAATTATGTTTAGATTTGACTAATGCCATAACTCAAACATAATCTGTTGAGAGGAGGCTTACAGTAATTTAATATTATTTTGCCACGCAAAGGTGTAGTCTATTGTAGTTTTGAATTAACGAAAGGATTTAACAGCCGTAGGATTAGGAACCAAATGAGCATTCTCAGAGCTAAAGAAAGAAATTCAACATTTCAAAAGGAAATAATCACAACATATATATAACTAATACTAACAAGAGTAAACAAACCTGCAGAATTCCGCTATCTTAGGAAAAACACGCATTTTAGAAATTACTTTATTTTCTAGTCTCTAAGTTGCGAAATTGGAATGTTATTTCAGTGGGTAAATCAAAGAAAATGTTTTACTAAAAATACTTTTATTGGTTACGAGTTACTCCTCCTTCAAGTAATCGCTGGTTACTTGTGAAATTCTCTGAAATTCTTCGGAACCGCAGCAAACATTTCATAAACAGTTATTGATGGTTGGTTAAAGTAAGGGGATATTGAACTGAATAAAACCAAAACCTTGGAGAGAGGATGAGGCGGAGGAAGTTTTAATCTTGTCCCAAGGTTGACATATCGTGGTAGCCGATACTCTGGAGCCTTATATTTCCTCTCTCCTCGAAGCAATTCTCTCGTCAGGAAACCCGCATCGCCGCCGACTCGAACTGTGCGACTAGAATCGGCACTTGAGCCGCCGTTTGCTTCTCTCAAACAATTGGCCGGCAACGCGTTAGAGCTTCGGGGGAGCAAAAGTACGTGAAGCAGATATGAAAGGGGATGCCGTTGGAAGAGAGAGGCAGCCATCAATTGAAGAAGCGGGAATTGCACAAATACCTCCACCAGTAGCAATCGTTCGTCGCATTGCGATACGATTTCTTATTCGGGTGTTCTTGAAACCTTTTTCGTATAAATGTGAAACGTTACCCGTCCAGTCAATCCGCTTTCGTGTAATGCACGAGAAGACACAAAAACAAATAGAACTTGAAATAAATATAATGGAACTCCAAAGTTTTACCGCTTCTTAATGCTTTTGTGAATTAGTTTTAGTGAATTATTGTTATAGTACTGCTCAAGTGATTTTTGTATACACAGTTTCTTACACATCTTTTAGCTTGTGCTATCAGTAGGTTTGCGCAGGTTTTTTCAGCCCCCCTCCTTCTCTGTGGGTGTTTTCCTGCTGTGGAGATTTTTTTCCTAAGTTACTACTTAGGTTTTTTACATCCACAAATTCTTCTTAAGTTTTCCTCTCTATTTCTATTTACAAACTTATTCATGTTTTATTAATAACATTGAAAACAGGTTAGATGGAAGAGGAGACTTTTTAGTCTCAATCTCGCCTTAATAAAGACCTTATAATTCCAAATGGTATATTTTATTAACAATAGCTAAGCAGATGAAAACCATGTTATCATACGACATAAAAATCAAGAGTAAGAGTGAATTAATCGATTATTCGATCGATTTCTTATAAGATCGTACATTCTAAGGTAGAAAATTTCAGGTGAAAAAGTAGCTCATGAAAGACTTCGAATTTTTCGCAGTGAATATCGCTTCCATAATATACTATGAACGCTTAGAACTGAGGTGAAGTATCGTAGTCCCTAAAAACTTAGTCGATTAAAATTCACGGAGGAGGCCTTCACTTTGTGGAATCTTGACATCACGAGGATTTGTGAAATAAAAACACAGTTTTGGCAAAGATATTTAACTTTTACTTATCCACAATACGTTTAGTCGCCGACTAGTTACGATTAGTAATGTCCAGCTTAGTCCATTAGCCTAAACAGCTAAGAACCATTTCAAGTATTTTTTTTCCCGATATTTTGGTTAACTTACTTTTTACTTTTCTTTAGCTACTCCATGTTATATAGAATTTTAATTTATGATAATTTTATTCAGCAATATCTGTTTCAAGAAATCTTCAATGATCAGTTACATTTTGATCGATTATGGACGGCAACATTTGTCTCAATCTTCATAAGATTATGTAATTGATTTTGAAAAAAGCTACAAGTGACAAAAAGAAAAAAATCAAAGACATGCATGCAACTAGACACTAGTACGTAGCACTAGATTTTTCATTGCAGTCCGTTGAATAAAAACTCGAATCGAACATTATATAATGGACTGAGATAATTTCCATGCTACTCAAATTCACATACGTAATAGAAAATAAAGTAATAAGTCATTACATCATTTTCATATGAGAGAGATTCAAAACGCGTTTAGGAGCCACTCTTTTAAACATGAAAGGCTTGTGTACTTTCTGAACGACAAACATGAGCGCTGTAATGTTGATAGAGCGGAAAAACTTAATTTGACCTTGAGGTGGAAATAAAGAGGAGTGCTGGCAAGAGAGAGGGAGTGAGAGAGAGAGAGAGAGAACGGGGAAAAGACGGCGAAATAAAAGGGAGTTTCCGTTAATGCGCTGTCTGCGACAAAGAGTCTGCAGTAAGATTTTTTCCTTTGGATTAAATTGCATGTTGACTGGAGCATAAGAAAAAGAAGGCTTGATACTTAAGGAAATGCTTTTCAGATTATGAAATAAAATAACATTATCAAGAATTTTTTTTTATTTCTTAATTTTTCATAACTTTACCTCTCATAGATGTAAGGAAAAATTTGCGAAACGATTTTACTAAGTGCACGAGTTGCATAAATTGATTGATTATTGTATTCAAGTTACTCTCAAAAGCTTGAGCTTCTATCGGAACTTATCTTGCGTTCTATAACAAATAAATTCCAAAACAAGAAAAGAAGATTTTGAATAAATAAGTTAAGTTTTACGAAACAATACAAAGCAATTACAATGAGAAATGTGTCGAACTTCTTGAAAAAAAGGAATTTGACTAAGTAAATTTACTTATTGTAGTGTATTATAAATCAATTTATTTAATCAACTTTCTTTTGTTGATATGGAATACCAACAGTTAAGGGCAGCTCTATTGATAGAACTTCTTGAAATTTTAAGTTCTATTCTCCGTCAATTGAGAACCTATCCTTCCGTTTTATTTCTAGAAATTTTGTGTTATTAATAAGTATACAAACATAAGTACTCATTATGCTCCACTAAAATGCAAGTTAGCTATCATTTAACGTCAGACATCTTAGTTTATTTCCAGAATATAGCCTTTTTGTGAACTTAAAGGCAGCAAAGGATTTCTGATTCGGCTCTTTTAGCGTGATGTACCAACCGTATGCAGGACCTTAGAAGTCTGGAGCTTTATTAGGAAATCTATTAAATATTTCAAAACGCATCTACTATTAGCTGAATGAATTTGAAGTAATTGACTACATTGACTTCCTGTTTCTTTCTTCTATATATTGACTAATGATTGAATCCGCTGTGAATTTTCCCCAAATAAAAATAAATAATATTAAAGTATTACTTATATCGAAAAAGATTGCTTATTACAACTGAATTTTTTACGAGGATAATAATTAAAGGAGAATGAGAGAAGGAAATTATATTTGAAGGGGTTAACTGAGAAGTTAATTAATGAAGGTTAATTAAGATTTTACTACCATCTAAGATGGGGAGGACCAAAGCCCATATGGGCAAGGGAAATATCTTAAAAACTCGTTTTATCCCCGCATCAACGCCTGCCAAATTTTCTCACCAATAACTGCCTCAGGCATTTTTGTCTCATTCAATAATATTAGACTTTAAATCAACTCGACGAAAAGACCAAAATTAAACATTGAAAACTGCAAGTAAACATATTTGCACGGATTTAAGAGCGCACAGTAAGCTTCTAGATATAGCTTTTCGGATATCTGGGTAGGTACCACTTACCAACGCCGGCCGTGAGGAGTCAACGATCCTTCCTGAAATTATATTTACGCCTAATAAACCGCTATTACAAGTAAGCACAGTATCGGTTAATAAAGTGAAACTCTTACTGATAGATATTAAACTACATTTCTTATGTCTGTTGGATTGAAATTGAAACGGTGAGAGATGGTCAACTGAAATCGATCTGAACAGAATTCACTGATTTTTAATCACAACAAATCAATAACTAAGCCTATTTAATCGGTTTTTAACTACGCGTTCAATCAACCTTCCGAATTGCTAAGCGGGACGTAAGAATCTTCCCATTATTTTCCTCGAAATATAATTACTCCTGTCGTAGGATAATTGATGCTAAAACTACTATGTCTTCCTCCAAATCATAGTGATTAACTCAGCACTTCTCCGTGTCCTTAATTTGCTCGCCACTTTTCTTCCTCGCTTTGTGTACTTCACATTCAACGATTGCAATTAATCTTATTTGAACCTCGTCCCATATTCCGCTTTATTGTCGAAGAGCGTAATATTGTGGAGAGCCCCTCTGGCAAAGAAGGCCCGAACTAAGAAGAATATACGAGTTTCTCGTTTGACGGAGTTATCTGTTTTAATTAGCAGTGCTCTTACCACTTTCGCTTCCCTAGACAGAAGGCTATTGTGAGTTGTGAATGGTTAACAGTTTCATTATTTCATTACCAAGAATTTTCTTTGTGAAGACACGCAAAATACGGCGGTAGCCTCCATCAGCGAATATATTTTGGCTTAACGACGAAGATGATTTATTTTGTAGAGCTGTGAACATTTAACTGTCTTTGTTTACGTATTCTATGTAAATATCCAAGTAATAATTCATCGTATTCTAGGTGTGTTCAAGTTCTATGGTGTCTATTTTATCTGTAAAAGTAAATTCCCTGGAAAGTTGAAACTTCTATTACTTCTTGACATAATCTCCGTAAAGGATCACTCATTTTTTACAGCTTCGTCGCCATGATTCTATGGATGCTGAGAACAATTCTTCATGGGTGTGTTTTGCCTATTTTAAATGATGATTTCAATGCTAGTTACTTGGAAATATTATAAAAATTAATTTTAGCATCTAGTATACTTACTAGCACTGGCCTTTTAGGTATTTATCTTTCTAATTAGTCTTTATTGTATTTTACTTTACATTGATTATTCCTGGTGTTCATCAAATATTGACTCATGAAGTACAGTATTTCCCAGTCCTTAGGACGCACTTTTTTCCCTCGAAATTTTAATGTAAAAACGGCCTGCGTCTTACGGATTGCATTACATCTTACGGGTGTGCATTTTTTCCTGACATCAGGAATTGCCATAACATAGTAATTGTATACAAGTTTGCGCTTTGAATGGTGGGTTTTATCTTCCACTCACCGCGGAAGCCTTTCTAGCATAATGCGCTTTTCTCTCATTTCTCCGTAAATTGACGTTCTTTTACGAATATCGTTTCTTTTTTCAATTATAAGCAGATTACGCTCCAATATGTATTATATTTGCTTCGTTCATGAAAAACCACGGTGCGTCTAATAGAATATATCTGAAGTATGTCTTGTGGGCCGAGAAATACAGTATACTTTGGTTATGGTTAGATCTTTGATAAAAAGCAATAGCTTATCATTGAAGCTAAGGCATGGCAATACCACATGAGCGTAAATACATAGGAAATGGCCGTACATTCAGATTTAAGAATAAAGGTAACGATCCGGAAGAGAAATTGCTAACACCGCTATAAAGTTAAAAAAATGACAGAGAAAAACTCATCGAAATTCGAAGAAAATATATATCCCGACGAGTATTATATATTGCTATTTCATTTATGTATTTAAGCACACACCGAAAGGCGGCTTGTAGGGTATTGATGTAGATATAGATGTAAGGGTGGCTTGGAAAGTTGCTCTCTGTTTCTCTTAATTATATAGGAGACGTATCTTGATTTAATTCCTCGCATTCCTAATTCCATCAGCAATGTTATTTTTAGATTAAAGTGGAAGGGAAAAACAATCTCAATTGATATTGTTCGAAGAACCCCGAAGATTGAGAAAAATCGCTGAAGCCCTCGTCCACTCTGACTTATCTCATACTCATACTTATTACGGATTTATGTTTCCACTAATGTTACTTATATCAGCATAACAGGTAATTTTATTTCTAGGCGATGCGTGTTTTATATTAATTCGATTTGCAGTTTACCTGTTTCTCTCGAGTAGCATTTATTTTCCTTCGGTTAGCATTTGCACATTTTCCTTTCGTGTTTTTCACTAAACTCACCATGAGTAAGAATCTCGGAACCACTAAGTGCTGCGATCAATTTAAAAGTCAAAACGGAAGGGTGTGTGTGTGTGTGTGAGCGTTCGGTCACATAAAAGTGAATAAAAGCATCGCCTGAGTGTGAAAACGCGGGGAAGAGGAAGTTATTTATGCGGGCAGGAAAGGTAGGTTTTCCGGAGGGCCATTGCCCAAACCCAAACGACTCCTACCCTTATTTCCATTTATTTATACGCTCACACAGTCTCCCTGCCTTCTTCCTTAACTATTTTATGAAACGGTTTCCTTTTTCCCTCTCTGCTTCATCTTCCATTCGCTTTAATCCTTTCACTGAACTCCTTTCGTTTCCTACGAATCGAAGAAGTAGAAGTAGAATTGTGATCCGACGTATGTGCCAATACACCATTACACTAGGTGATACAAATGTGTTGAATTTCATCAGCATCTTCCAGTACTTATAGCTTATTTAGTTCCTCTGTGTCTTCGCGTTATTTCTACACCTCCCTTCTTGCATTGCCGATCTCCTGTATCCTGGGTTTTTCTCCATAAGCCTTCAGTTGAGTTTTTCCTTCCAACCCAAAACTTTTATCTTTCGTCTAGTTTTTATGTACTAGTTTTAATTGATCCAAAGTAGAAATGAAAAACCACACTTTACTTATTTCCATAACTATATACTAGATGCCTTTTTCAAATTTAACTGATTTTCATTTCTATTGTGGATTCATTCCGTGAATTTCTACACGGTAAAGCCTTTCACAATCGATTTTATTAGTTTTTATTTGTTTATCAGCTAGACAGCCAATTAGTTTGTACCAATTATCTATGTTATCCGGTTTTTTTAGTATTCCTTTAATTTTCTAGTCAATTTATTTTGGTTTGTTAGTGTAATATTATTATGTAATATCTTCAGAAATTAGGGGAAAGAGAGGCTATTTTAACCCCACTTCGCCGTAAGGATAAAACAGTGATAACATATGCTAAAAGTGCTCCGATAGCTGAGGTCGTTTCGTATGCATATTGGCACCTGCCGAGAATCTAACCCGGTACCGCTTTCACCAGAGGCAACCGCGCAGTCCACTTGGCTATCCAGGAGCTCAACCTATGTACCCCTTTGGATGCATCTCTTCCTCTGATCTTATCTCTGATGTTTTATTATTTTTCTTTCTTACTTCTGAGATGTTTTTTCTTTAGTTCTTCGCCACTTCTTTTCTCTGCTCTAACATCCTTTTCTTTCTCGTTTCGTCTCTGTTCTGCAAGCCGCTTACTGTCCTTCGCCTTTCCTATTTTTTTCTCTCTCTATTCCACCTTCTCATACGTTTCCTTTTTTTTCCTTTAACTAAACCACGATTCTCTCTGCTCTTCACATTCATTTTCCGAAAATTTCTCCCTCCTTGCTCATCCCCAGTGTTTCCCATATCCTTTTTTATCCTCTACCACTCACTTCTGTTTTTCCATTTCCTGTGTGTGTTCTCTTCTTTTCCCTCCCAAATCCTCACCTTTATACGTGTTTTAGACTTCTTCTTTCTTTCTCTCTAAAATTATTTTCCGTTCCCTTTACTCCTTCCGTCTGCATTCTTCCCTTTCTTCTTGATGTGTCTCTCCCATCCTTCCCTTCCACGTCGTCCCTCTGATCGATACAAAACGCCAACCTCTCCTCCTCCCCCCCTTACCTTTTGCTTTGACCCTAAGTGATCTTTGCCATACCCCTTCGTTTTTTATACCCTTTTTCATTTCTTCCGCCCAGTCTTTTTTTTAATTTCTTTCCCTATGTTATTCGTGTTATCTTTTCTCTTCATGCATATCTCCAAATGTCTAACTTCGGTCCTTTTCCTTCCAGAATACATATCTGATGCTTCCTCGCGACTTCCTTCTTACTTATGCATTCATCTACACTTACATTTTTTACTTCGAGTTTCTTACATTTGAGGGTGTTTTTCTTGCTTTCTCTACCCTTCGTAGTTTTCCTTATCCCTACAAATTACTTCCTCTCTTTCTCATTTATTTTCTCGTTAAATACTTCCTTCAAAAGACTACCCGATCGGATTCCTGATTATATTTGACAGTTTAAACTAAAACTCAACTCATTCACTAGGTCTTGGATTTATGAAATCTTGTCTTCTTCGGAAAATATGACAGCAGCAAATGTTTGCAATACACTCATAAAAACTACTACGCCAACCATTGTTTCATTTAAAATATTTTCCGGCATAATAAGACTTAAATATCCAAGTAAATAAGTAATAAAACTCATATTAAATTAATGAGAGAATTATATAAATTAGTTGGTGCTCATGCGTCAATAGTATTCAAGTCAAGTAGTATTCTTGTTGAAATCAAGTTATATTTTAATTAATTTTGCGAATCAAATATAAAAAAATATTTTGAACCTACTGAATTGAACTACTCCTAATTTCAAATAATAAGTTTTCATGGATGAAGTATGTATTCGTCGTTATTGAACCAGAGAAAAAGATACTTTTGTGATATGAGAACCAATACAGTTGAAATAATTAAAAACACAAGTTCTGGAAGTCGCTATAAGATAACAATTTTTTCATATATTCATCAATTTAATTCTTTGTCTGTACATCTATCACATTAATTAACAGTCCCGGCCAAGAGTGGCGCGCGTTTGACTTTGACGAAAGCGGTCCCGGGATCAATTCCAGGGTGCGGTTCCATTAGCAAAATTACCATAGTTGTCGAAGCACTTTTAACAATACTACTAATATATCCTGGAACCCTGTATCTGCATCGTTAAGGTGGCTAACAGTGCTGGATGTGTTCAGACGCAGCCACTGGATAGTCCGGGGAGGGGAAAGGGGACAGGAATGGCGTTGGAAGAGCCATCTTGTGCCCAAACACCGTTGCGTTCGGTGCACAGGTCAAGAGTGCTCCAACAGAGGTGGAATGAATTCGCGATTTCCGTATTTGCATTTGGTGATGCCATCTCCAATGCACGGAATAGAATGAAACACGTAAGTAGAGCAAATCTAGGAAGAGGACATTTCCGCAGATAAAGGGCCGATAGGTTGAACGTGAAGGTAATTTTTCTACGGCACGAGTAAAAAAGTAATTGAATGATAAAAATTGGAATATAGAAGTAACCTTACTGTTCTATATGTACGTTTTTAGCCCTGTTATCTGTTTGTTGTACCAAACAATTATATGGCAACTACAAAGCAAAAGAGATGAACAAAGGTCTTCTTGCATGTGAATTAGTTTTTGCATCTAGAATGATCGAGATAAACGCAAAACAATGAAAATTACGCGAAAGTGTATGCATCTAATTTATTTTGTTTTCCTATTCTTTTAATAACTAAAGCACACAAAAGTCATCAACCAAATAACTGAATCGGTATAGCTTTCTTTCACCGATTATTCCACTGGAAATGCCCTTAATGCTCTCATTTAGTTATTTTTCTCCACAAGCCCATTTTATGGATTATAAATAATATTTAAAGATAGGAGAGAACTTTAACTCTCTAAGCTTTATGACGGTTAATCCTTTTCGTTTACTTTGGTTATGTTAGATCAGCAACGCATGTCTACCTCCGAAGTGCCAATTTTAACAGCAATTGGACAGGCTGTAGCGTAAAACGTCTTCTATAGCAAAACCTGCAAATGATGAATTTAAATACATCACTTATCGATTTAGTCAGGTAATAAGCGCTGCATATAAGTGTTTAGCAAAATATCATAACGGAAAAATTGTTGTCGATAGTAAGAAAATTGAAAGAGATGTTTCAGTGAGATTTTGGGAGGATATTAAAGGACGAGGGTTTATCCAGGAAATTAAAATGAGGTTTTTAAAATGTTTCCCATCTCCAAAATCCCGCTTTTCATCTCAACGCATTCTTATTTTGGAATTCTACAAACTACCTCCATTCCGACAAAAAATACTACGCACCCGGTAGCAAATTCAGGGAATTTGTAGCTGGTGCATGAACCATGTCGAGCTCCACCGATGTGGGCGATTAACCGATAGGACATGGGCAGAAGGAAATTTATAAAGACAAGTGGCCGGATTGCGCGCCATGTTAGCGAGGTCATTTCGACTTCCCACGTTTTACATCATTTGCTCGTGCCAATCTGCGCCATCCGTTCGTCGGATGTTTTCTTTGGGGATAATATCGGAAGTGATCCCGTCCCAGATGTCTCCCCTCTCTTTCTCCTTTCCCTCTCTATTCCTTTATCATTTCCTGCTATCGTTTCCTCGCCCCCGAAGAAGCAAAGACTCCAAGTCGTAAATTCATGCCCTTTTCTTGAATTCTGCTACGCCTAAAGAAGTAATGAAAGTCGCACCTCTTTCCATTCACTGATCAATGGAACTGTAATTTCCTGCAGAAATGTACTTATTTGCTTCCTCTTCTGCCGTTTACGTAAGATAATAATCCAGTTCCCTTGCGTTCGAGGTAGAGAAAGTACGTTTATATTGCGTGGAAAGGAGCAAATATTCGCTAAGCAGGGTTCAATATATTTGGAGCGATCGAGATAACAATTTCCGAATTTCAAGCATTACTTTAGTCAAGTGATTTATGCCAATATGGACATTTTAAGTAAGACTCGAAGGCTTTCTATCCAACTGATATTTGCCTTATCGTACAAGTTGTATGAAATTTTAGAGAAACGGATTCAATATCCTGGGCTTGCTATAACTTATGCAATTAATTGATAAGCTTTGTATGATCGAAACGTTTAAAAAACACTTTTATATTCACAATAATGTTAATCAAATATTCAACATGGAAATATCACATTTCTAATGTAATAATTCTAAAATTTACCAATTCTCTTTCGTTTGAGCTAGTTAAAGTACGTTTATATTGCGTGGAAAGGTACTGTTATTTGCTAAGCAGAGCTCAGTACATTTGAAGCGATTCAGACGAAACTCAGAATTTCTAGCGATATTGTAGAATAGGCATACAAGGAAACCAACATTCAATTCAGATATGATTTTATCGAAGTGATAAGTAAATAAATAGAATAAAAGATCTTTTGTAAAAGGGTGCCTTAGTTTCCTCCTCCAGGACTTATAATAGGTTTACTATTTGCTGAAGTACCCTTTTTCTTGTGCCCTCTATTAAGAAAGAGGTGCAGCTTCCCGGTGCATGGGAATCTTGTTACTTCTGCTGCTTGTACTTTATAATATAATTGCATCAGGCATGCTTTTGTTACTGTAATATATATTTATAATCTCATCAGAAAACGTCATCTACGTTAATATTTAATTGATTCAAATCTCAATCAGCTTAGTTTCATCTCATTTCCAGTGAGCTCTCAATGGTTACTGAATTCTGAATGCAATGCACTGACGACCGTTTCTTCATTTGAACAAAGAAGGAAATTATTTCCTTTAGTCTAAATACGTTTAGATAAATAATTTCGTAAAGTAAAATAAAATAACCATTCAAGTTCCATTCATTCAATGTATTCAATACACGACCGGTTGCGGCAGATCTTGGACTTCATCAGGTCAAGTAACCTACTCAAGTATCTCCCGGTATTATAATATATAATTAAAATAAACTTTAACGAATGTTCATTTTTATGGTTTTTTGATATGGTTAAAGTGAAGGCTGTAGTTAATATCCATGCTAGTCACCATATAGATAGAGGGAATAATTACGAAATCCACTTAAACTAGCATTACTTAAACAAAGCCTTAAAATACCGGGCCTTATAGTGAAATTTAGCTGAAGACCATTTTAAGTGTGCATAATAATATCTACCATTAATCTACAACCAAATAAGTGAATCTTAATAATTTAGGTATATTGAAGTTGGCGGCCTGATTTTGCCGAAACCCATCGTGTTTTGAATGTTTTGTGGAACTGTAATATGAGTCGTAGATATTTTATTTAACTCTAAGTAAGAAATTTGTCAATTGCAATGGATTATCACAAACTGAAGTTATTGATTACATAAATGCGTTTAATCTTAAACCTAAATACATATTCTGTTCGTTCTAGTAAATCTAGGTCTAGAACTAAATCTAGAAAGAGCCGATTCAATTCCTTGTTAAGGACTGCCTCCGTTTGTTTACTTTCATAGGGAATACATCATAATTAATGCCTCTATGGTTGTGTCTGATGAAGTACAAAGTAAACAGACTGAGGAAAACGTTAAGTAAAGACGGTTAAATAATTTTTTTTAATATCAAAGGTGAATCTCAGAGTTTCTCTCAAAATGCCGAGTGGCGACACGAAACTCGGCGATCCGAATTCAGGAAGGATAAAATGAGAGGATTGTGGGTGTGAGGCGCGCACTACTGAAGCCCATTATCCGAACGATGAACTTGGTTTGCTCTCGGGAGAAGAGGTTGCGCCTTTGAAAGGCAGTGGAATGGTGGAGGTGGTAGGCTGTTGTACAAATCGCTCGAAGAAAAGGACCTGCGGAAGGAGCGGAACCGCAAATCGCGGGAGAAATAACTTTTTTAATTAAGGCGAACCAATTTTTCAATGTATATTGATAAAAACATATGAGAGGCAGGAAAATTTTTGTTAGGAAGAAAATGTAATCAAAATATGACTTTTTGCAGTGCTTTGGTCACAATTGTGCCTAACAATTTAATAATTATAATCATTTAATAACCACCATTAAATTTAAAATTACAGTGTTTTTGTAACAGTAATAATAATAATAATAACAAAAGCATCCAAAACAATAATTAAACAATTCATTAGGCGAATTTTGGTCTTAAGGGATCTCTCTTTCAAATAATATTTCTCAAGTCACGAACACGACCACAATTCGACCTCCACATTGCTAAACTAACACACTAACCTCTATACCACCAAGTCCAATTTAGACGTTATATAAATCGTCATTTACCTATGCGCTCACAAAATCTCTTCCTAAAGCTTTTTCTCGCGTCCTAAAGTTTTATCTTTGGCAGTTCTCTCCTTGGCGGTAAAAGTCAAAATATAAAAATATGGAGGTTTTTTAATCATTCTTGGGAGTCAAAGAAACCTGAAACGTGTTGTGCACTTGCTCACTTACGACCAACATTGTTTTGGACAAAAGATTTAGAATTACCGTCTTAAATTAAACCGCTCTATAAAAATACCGTCAATCGGTACATAACATAATACAAGGTATTAAAGGAATATATAAGTAGCAATGTTGTAAAACATAAACAAGATAAGGAGAAAAATAATGTTGGCTACGAGAAAACACGAATATTTGCCCAGAGAAATATTGCCTTCTGAAAAACGCCAAATAGGTGAATGGTGCAGAAAACACCTTCAGAAGCTATTGATATATTCAACGCTGCGTTGAAAATGGCATATTCAATATTCTTTTTGAGTTTATCGCGTCAGAAACACAAAATGAATGCAGTATGTATCAAGGAACACTTTTCATCTTTGCCTTAAAGCTTCACTGAAAGTTCGAAGTTAAGTGATCTATTAAACTGTCACCAGCATAAGCCTTATACGCTAACATTTTTTCCTTTCAGGGAATATATACACCGCGAATTAAAAATCGTTTTACTTAAATCAGATACTAAATGGGTAAAAAATGTGATAGTGGGAATTTTAAGTTCATATACGTGGGTGTAAGGATATTCTTTTGGGACATTGCGGTATTTTGAGAACAATTTTATTTTTATAGCAATATGGGACTAGCGGACGTGAGCGAAAACCGATAGGAAAATGAGCTTGTTAAAAAATACCCAGATAATTGGAATAGTAAGGCTTCTATCTCAAATGCAAATCCAAAATTCATGCCTCTATACATTAATTTCAATGAAATCTGACGTCCCACTTTAGGGTCAAAATTAATGACGTATTTTGGTGTTATTTTACGTAGAATTACGTACATTTATTCCGCATTTTCAATTTTTCGTCTCTTTAATATTCGCCAAACCTGGAGTAGTATAAACTGTAAATATTACAGCGATACAAGAAAAAGTATGAAAGTATGTTTCAAATAAAAAATACCTCTGGTTGCGTAAATAGAAAATTTTTCTCCGCATGAAAAGATATTTCCCTTCACTATTTGATTTCATTGTTGAGATTTATTTCTTTTTCAAATAATTACAGTATGTCATTTTTCATAAGTCACTGTAAATATGCTCTCTGTAGAGCTTTACCTCGTATGCCTTTTACCTGGCTGCAGAAGTCGGCCATACATCTAGGCTCATTATCTTTTCCTTCCATTGCAACCGCTTCGAAAATCGCTTCCGCCCCTTCTTTTGTTTCCATCTGATATCCCTTAAACGCCTTCATTGTTCATCTCTCTCTTTGCCAACTCCAATGGCGCACGGCCGTGGAAATCTCTGCACCGCAAGGACTTAGTAGTAGGCACGCATTATGGTGGATAGCACAATAAACAGGCAGTGTTTCCACTAGAGCTCCACGGTGCTTTGTGCACCGCAGAAAGATTTCAATGGACGCCAAGGGAAAATAGGGAAAGCCGAAGATCTGCGAGCAGAAAAGGAAACTGCGCTATTGAGCGTACTGTCTCCGTTCTAAAAACGAAAGCTTAGAACGAATCAAAAGAGTATTTCTTTCCATGGTGACAGTCTGCCTAGAAATTTACAGGCGTCCATTGTTTCATGATATCAAGAAGAGCTATTTTCGTTTAAAGTATCTTCATCCGAACTTTCTTGCCAATCTCCTGCTTACGAGTATTAAGAGTCCTTTGCGATGCCATGAAATATACTTTTAGAGCCAGTGACTGTATCCGTAACATGCATTTACTAACTTTCTGACTGAATCGATCAACGTTTCTCCACTGTCACAAAAATTAAATGAAAATTTCCATTTGTGGCGAAATTCGCAATTCAGATTTTTCTCAGAATTCAAGCGCTGTAGTCTTAGATTCATATATGACAAAGCGATGATACAATAATAATAGAACGTCTTATCCTTAATCGTTAGAGATAGAATTAAAGAGGTATACGGAGCTGATCTAAAGAAAAGCAATTAATGAAGCAACTATTATGTGGATTTAAAAAAAATTTAATTTTTTCTAAGTTTGCACTTAGGAAACAAAACCCTGCTGGAAAACACCCACGTGAAGGCGTGATATATATGATTACGGGGCCCCAAAAAGTCGATTTTTGAGAGAATTCCATTCCTGGCTTGACATTCTTCAGGCAAAGAATATTTCATGCTTCTGTAAGGACAGCAATAGCATTGCACATATAAACTGCAATTTTTATATTATTCGCAGTCGCATCTTTTTTAGTGAAATTGTGAATATCCCTAGATCTCGCTCTGAGAATTGGGGTTTTTGAATTCTGTGATAATTTTTTTCTTTAACCTGTCCGTTAACATCTTGATTTCTTTTCATCGCTCTATTTGTCGCTTATTCCCAGAATTTCCGATGTAAAATCAATAAAATCAGTTCCCCGTATTTACTAAAGTTCGATATTTTCACTATCATATCCCCATAAAGAAGACAGTTTGATTGATCGATTGATAGTAGCCCTTATTGGATAGGTCAAGACCAGTGTGGGACTTCTCTCCACCTAACTTTGAGTGAAGATGTATTTTTAATGTTTACAAAAATAAAATGATACGATGCGAAACTCCTTTTTCAGGATGATGGACATATATTCACTCCGGAATATCAATGTAAATAAAGGAATAACTGTTACCTCTATTTTTCTACATGGATATTGTAATGGAGATTGATATAAAGACTAAAACACGCACCTATCCAACAAAATTTATACCCTTTTCTGTGATTCGGGTGAGATTCGTTTCAAGCTTCGGATAGGCTGTTAACTTATTCATAAAATTCCGCAAAATGATACTACCCCTAAGTAGTTTCTAAATACACTTCCTAATCTCAGATACGATGTTTTAGAACACGAAGGTAAGGTACATCCATTAAACAAAATATTTACTTGTAGGTAAAGAATTATAGAAATGTTAGAAGAAATCCGCTTACTAAGTAAAGAATGATAGTAATTTGTGAAAGTTTCAATTTTAATGGAGCGTAGTAATCCGAATCAATGAAATTATAGACTGTAATTTGTAAATACAAAAGATGTGATGGGCCGTACCTAATTTTTTTGCAAAATATCTTAGCTTGTTAGTATATATTTACATTTTTCTGACTTTATAGCAATTCCTATTAATTTATAAAGAAATTTTCTCGTTCTTAAACACTCATTAAAAAGTAATTCTCTATTTTGTTAATGACATCGTTGCTTTAAATTTTCCTTTTAGGTTTTATCTCCTGTTATTTGTATCAACGATCTTCCTATTCCTATTACTCAATCGAAAGAGAGTATACACACCTCGCGGAGTACTTAGAGAGAAATTGCAATGCGAAACATTAAAGGGAAATCCTCCGCTCAGGTTCCTAAATACTTCCCCTACGTATTCGAATAACTCGATTTTCTCTTGTTTAATTAAAGTAGAAGCGTCAAGATGGCAGCAATAATTAACATTCCCTCTTTTTCGTGTTTTTTTATGCTTTATTCCGAGGGTCTGTTGAAGTTTTTTATGGCGAAATTAATCCCTCTCTTAAAAATGACCTCTGCTACTTATTCATTTTTGTTCCGAGGGGAATTATTACAGAGACCCGGAGATTTTAGACTCAAGTCCGAACAAAAACCAGCTGTCTTAGAGTATATGGATTTTCCGGAGGGTGAGATTCCACATCAACGCCTTGCTCTTTCCATCTCTTATATTATTCAGTCTGTTTGCTGACCAAACAGCTTCATTCATGTTCTCAGCTCTACGATTTCCATTCTGTTTGTCATCTCTGTTAGCTGGATATGTATAGTTTGTGCAAATTGAATGTGTATCCATTACCTGAAACTGCTTTGATCACTCAAGGATATTAGATACACTACTTACCTTGTTCAGTGTCGACTCTTAGTATTGATCTTCGGTTGAGATGTTTCAGGCAGGTATGGATAAACTTATCAATATGGTTCAATGGATCAAATCCTTAATTCCTGTAGGTTAAGAATTTCACCAACAGCGAATCAAATATTTCATACATATTTATTATAAACATGATCTTGTTGATCATAAAATTGTGTGATTGATATGTTTCACATGAAAAATTATGTCATACGACATTAAAATTAATACCAAGCTTATATTTTATTTATTTAATTACTTGTAATACATTGTCACCTTTAACTTCCACCGAAAATCATCATTCACAATGACTAAACTCATAAATATCGCTCAGATTAAGCAGAAAGTCGCCTCGCATGTGTGTAAGGTAAAATTATTACTTATTTGTAGAATCATTGATAAAGAGTTTCATAGTCCATTAATTATATAGTTGTTGCTATTTCGGAGACTTTCGATCACCAGGTTACTATTTTCCTTAAATCAATAATATTACGGCAGAAATGTAACAGTTATTCGCATTAACCTCATCCAACTACGGCACTCCTATTTCTCTCTGCAGTGCCTATATATTACTAATTTATGAATGAATTGACTCTCCTTATGATTAATTCAAAACTTAATCAAAAAGAAGTACTATACGCTTTCGGGAATGTAATTTTACCTCTAGATTCGGGTTTAATTGACAGAAATTTATTATTTTTATAGGCTTATTTTAATCATTAACCTCTACATTCGTCCGCCTTGATTCTTCCATGACCAGAATAACACGAGGAGAAGGGTAGAAGGTGAATTTGTACGTAAAAGCAAACAGCTAGAAAATTTTCCTAGGAAAAGCTGACATGGAGAATGTTTGATAGGATCGAAGCTCGAATGAGGAATTCATCTCCGAAAATGGCATGTCTTAATGTTCTGGCTCGACAGGGTTAATTAGCTAAAGCATCCACCCAGAAGTTGAAATTTCGGGTTCCTTATCCCGCTCTTGTCAGACTTTTTACTGTCCATTTTTCCTTGGGAACATGACAATGATATTTTATCATCTAAACTTCATGATTTACAATGTAGAAAGAATTTCTGTGGAGGTTATTTTCCCTCTTATTTGCGGATGTGTCTCTCAGATATGTAAGTGAAAAAGGTAAAGAATGATCCCTGCCATTTCCATTCCCTCCACCGACCACGAATTTAACTACGCGGTGCATATTTCGCACATCCTCTTACCACAGATTCCTAAGTGTACTGCGGTCAATGGCTGAGTTTTAACGTCATCTAAGCTTTTAAGCAGCGAATTTGAATAACATGCTAACAAAGCTGACGGCTGGGTTTGATTTTTCGACATTTACGTTAATCATCAAGCAATCATGAAATATTTAGCTTCAGAATGTCGAAATAAATGGTCTTTCAGCAAATCCATGGGGTTAGCGGTTCTCTTACCTGGCTCTTGTGGGGAGAATGTAATGTAATACTTTGTTTCTTACCTAAGTGTCTAAGACGCATTCGTAAAACATTTTGAGTGTGTTCAACCAAGTTTTGTTGTTAAACCTTACTAATTAACTAACGTAAGATATTTTCTTCAAAATAGCTAAGAAATATACAATGCTTCATTATATCGTTTATCGATGCTGTTATATTAAGGAAAGGAATTATTCTTCGCATCTTTTATCTGCTGAATTATTTACCACATAATCTCCTTCAAGTTCTATTGATTTCCTCCAGCGATTTACTAGGGTATGTATGCCCTGTCGGTACTAATTCTCGCTCTGGTTATAGACCAAGGTTTTCACTTTCAACCGCCTTCTGACTCATACCCAGCAACCAACTGTACTCCTAACGACTGCAGATGTTCCATAGACTTACACATAGATCCTGAACGTTCATAGTTCCTGCTATCGCAAGTTGAATGTCAGAGTTGTATCACCAAAATTTTATCATTTAAAAAATTAAATACCTCAAAACATTAACAGTATTTCCGCAACGGCATCAATAATTAATCGAAATACAAGAAAAACTTTTCGGTTCGAATCCCTTTATGCGGATGCTCACGCAATGTCTCGAATTAGAATATTCTTTTTTTTCGGAACGGACAACGGAATAATTCAGCAAAGAAATTATCCTGATGGCGCGCTATGCTCTCATTTAATGGACGCTGTAATATCCTTTATAGCCTCTGTAGAATTAGCAACAGGTAAGCGAGTTGAAAAAAGGCGAGAGAATGAGAGGGACTGAATGACGTGGAGATCCTCAGCAATAATAAATTAAAATTCGCTAGGAAACGTTCCATTTGAATTTTGAACATCTCTACCAAATTGAAAGCTCGGCCGCGTACTCGGAAACTCGTTAAAAACTAATGTTAATAAATAACCGGGAGTAAATTGAATTTAAGGAAATAGTTGAAGGGAAAACGCCGGAAGAGATAATCATCGCGATTCGTATATCTGGCAACACCGCATGGCTTCCATTGCTCATGGATTCACTAATTAATTTTAAAAAAGTCGATGGGAAATCGCGTTCCCGTTCCAAAGAGCGCAAAATCGTCAATTATCAATTTTATTCGGTATTTTGTTCTCTCACGGCGAAAAAGCCATAGCGATTTACATTTACATTTACATTTGAACCCTGCAAACCGCTAGAGCGCATGGCAGGGGGTGTAAACACCGATATACCTAACCTGCACTGCTGTTCGCTTCTCTAATACATCGCGGAAAGAATGACCAAAAATAACTAACCGTCCTGGCAACTATCTCCCTGTAACGCTTCTTCGTTTTGTCCCAAAGATCACGTTCGTTAGTAACTGGGATGGCAATAACAACTATCTCCTCCCTGAGATCCGTAGTGAGAAATTTATTAAAAAGCTTCCTACGGTAATCTAGTCTTCTATCACTAAGCGAATTCCATCCGAGAGATTCTATCATAGCTGAAACACTGCTGTCAAATCTGAAGTCACCCTTAACAAACCTAGCTGCCCTACGTTGAACCATCTCAAGGCTGGAAGTTAATCCTACTTCGTGGGGATCCCAAATCGCGCAGCAGTACTCAAGGAGAGGTCGAATCAGGGAAAAGTACGCTGTTTCTTTTACTCTCCATGAGCATCCTCTTGCCGATATAATTGGGATGGACGTGCTTCTTGATGTAGCGCGCGTTTTCTTTTGGAGAAGCTAAAAGGCTTCCGTATCCTCTATGAATATCCACAGGAACGCACCCTCGAGGACGATGAGACAGCAACGGGGTCAAAGGTCTCCGTGTTTATGTCAAACCATCAAGAGTGACGCAAATGCGAGCCGCGATTGAATTTGCAAAGATATTCGCTCGTTTCCTTGATCTCTAATTCATTTACGCATTCCCATTCTGCTGCGCCGTGCTCGTTAATTGATGGACCAGAAAAGCCTTTAGCGGCGGTAAAGTCCTCCAAAGACTTAACAAGAGCCTCTTGTCCTTTTCATAAGCTTCAAAGACGACGGGATTATGGAACACTGTTCAACTAAACTCGAGCTGGAATTCGCCTCGAAAGAAATTTTCTTTTCGCGAATATTTGCGCGGAGGTGCGGGAGAAGGGGGCGGAATGCGGGAGCGGGAACGAGTGCGTTCTCTTTTCTCCGTTTAACCTTCCGACTACAAAAGATGTTTTAACCGTGTTCGAGTTAATTGAGAGCGAAGGCAGCGGAGCGGAACGCGGAGTTCAGGTGATTGGGTAATTCGCTTAGACAGTGCGACGAATGCAAATTCGAGGATGGAGCGGATCGCGTAATTATGTAAGGAGATTAAGAGATCGTCATTATTTCCGCCGCTAGGAATTGAGGACAAAGTAGAGATGACCTGGATTGACCGCGTAAAACGCTCAATTCTCTGTAAGCCGAGTTGATTAGGAAGTTGATCTTGCTCTGGGGAGATCGTTCCTTCGAAAGTACCCAAGCACGCAGTTTGATACTGCCGAAGATCGATCACGTGACCCAAGAAGTACTTCAAGAAATCGATGATAAGTTAAAACCCTGGATGTTCCGCTGATCTCTTTCTTCCTTCAGTTTGACCTCTCCTCCCCAACATTTACTCAAGATTTCGGAGTCTCCAGATAGAAATGTGCGTAACGCGGTCGACTTCGGTGAAAGCGTGCCCGGGTTTGATTTCCGGCTAGGGTTCATGTGCAAAAAGACTTAAGTTGTCGAAGCACTTATAAAAGTACTACTATTACCACTACTATCCTAAGATTTCATGCTCCAGGACTCCTATTCTCTTGGAGCGTTAGATATTGCTATCAAGTACCATTTGCAGTATTTACCGTTCTCTTATTCATAAGGAAATGTCAAAGAAAATTTCTCGTAATTCTGGTGACTGCCACTGTCTATGGAAAGTATAGTACATCATAGTATCGATAAGATCAATTTTGGAAGGCATGACTGATTGGAAAGTCTTACAGTACCAGAACAGCGAAGTTGCATACATTCATAAATTGTGGTAATATTTCGAAGAGTATAAGTAAATATGTTTTAGGTAATTGCGAAAATGTTTCGCAATTACCGCAATTACTGACCCCCGAAGTAAGAGAACTGCGCTCCCTTCCGGCGTTCAGTACAGCCTTCCGTTTACATCTTTAAACAAACTCAGACATTAACTACCATTTTTTTATCTGATTAATCTATTCGGGAGAAAATTACATTGATAGTTTTCTCGTTTTGTTAAATAACGATTGTGTCTTTACCAAACGTTCAATTGCTTTATGACTATTTAATTCATGCGATACTCAACGAAAAGAGAACAAGGTTTCACTTGCAGAATTCGGATGAAATGAGCTTCATCGTCTTTGGTATATACTTATCAGCCTCTATGGAGTTTCGAGAGTGCGATCCCTATGTCTAAGTGCGCTCAATGTCAATGTATGTCAACATTGCAATTCGAACTCACCGACTAAGAGATTGTTCCCATCTGCGAGATCTCTGTCGTATAGCGGGATGACCACCACACTTCCTGCAGCCGCGTCTCCGCCCATCGCCCTGCTGTCCACTGTAATCGGAGCGACGTCGAGCAGCACTCCATCCGAAGCGTCGCACCGCTCGTGCCCAGCTCTCGACACCTGGTAAACCCACACGTCAGGGAGCGGCCCTTTGAGCATGCCCTCTAGAACGCTGGCGCCTCCCATAGCGAGCCCCTTGGATCCCTTGGACCCGCGAGGTCTTAGCAGTAAGGTCTCGTCTATCTTCACCAGAAGCACGTCACCACTCTGCACGTCTATGTGCCCGTCCCAAGAATAAGAGTCGTCTTCATCGCATTCCGGCTGTGCTGGATTGGCCTTCGATGTCTTAGCGCAAGCCTTTGTTTTGACCTGAAAGAACATAGAAATGAATCAGTTAAAATTTGGAGGAATAAGATATTGAAATCTAGATTGAGATTCGGTGGAAGTAAGCTTATGGGAGGTGCTATAAGTAGTGTGAGAGGTAGTGTGTGGCGTATCGAGGGATCATCAAAATGGGGAAACGATGGAGGTTTTTGAGAAAAGTTGTCGAAGTCTATAAAGGTATTTTCGGGTATTAAAATGTTCGCTAAACATATTTCATCTTGGAATGGATTAAATACCGATTTTTATGCGCTCAACTGAACTTAAATTTAAGTAGGTAGTATATTTTCAAAGTTTAAGAGAGGCCAAATCCCTACTTCGATGCTTGTCTTGAAGGGAAGTCATTTGATTCGCTATTGGTGTGCGACCACTCTGCTACAGGCGATACGTTAGCGAGAGCAAAATAAGAGAGAATCGGAGAAAATCATTCTGTCTGTGAATGATAGAAATAAATTAAACAAAAATATTACGTTATGTCCGTGGAAATCTGTTGGAACGTAATACTGCACTAAGAAATATGTGCTGTCCTGGCTTTATTTCATGCGTCATTCTGTGTCCTGTCACACAGTCATCAGGAACGGAAAATTCAAGTTAATAGCTTATATACTAAACCATTAAGAAGGAGGAGGGGTAAGAAAAGGTTAGGTTACATGAAAAGGTTAGGTTATATGAATTTTTTTAAACAAAGAGGTTGATATCATATTGTTTATGCCTTCTGCTACTCGGCAGTTGACAGCCTAAAATTATTTCCTAAAATGCTGTCTGATATCGAAAGGGAATCTTTTTGAGAAAAAATAGAAGATAGCTTAAAGCTGATACGTAATTAAAAACCGATGACTACGTAAGTCAACAGAAAGAAACTGTACGCGAAGAATGTAAATTCTGAAGAAACAATGGAGATATCATGATAAGATCCTCTGCTTCTTCAAATGATCTGGGAGTAGATAGAAAATATCGAAATTAAGCAAGTAAATGATTCATTCATAAACACGCTTTTTACACCATACATACGATTTTATTTTCCGAGCTAAATTTGGACTAATTAGTCCCATATTACGTGAAACAAATTAATAATAGGAAAAAATTAAAAAGGGAATTTAAATGCAGTTACAACTGAAATACTAATACATAATAGAGATATTAACACACAAAAAGAAAAGGGAAACGATATAAAAAGTAATGTTACATTAAAAAATTACAAAGTAAGAAAAGACAGAAAAGAGGGGCGAAAGAGTAAGAAAAGAGGGGGAAGTGAATTGAAATGAAGTTGGAGAGAAGGGAAACGTTCAATGCGAAGAAAGATTCAATTAAAGTTTGTCTGTGTTTGCAGAGATTTCAGAAAGAGGAGCTTAAAGTAGCATTATTACGTAAGTAGCGGTAGTGTGCGAGTATTCCGAACATCTAATGAGAGTGTGTTCCATAGCCTAGATAAAGAAACAGAAAGGATTTATTACATGTTTGGCTTCTGTGTTTTGGCATTTAAAGACGACAATTCCTCATGGTTTTAAGATTGTGTGTGATGTACATCGTACGGAAAGGGTATGACGAGGAGTGGGCTGATTACTGTTTTTGAGTGAAAATAGCTGTGAAAAAGGAGATTTCTTGTAGACTCAAACTTAAGCTATCCTTGTTGATGAGGAGATTAGAAAACAACTGCAGATGAGTCTAATGCAGGAATTTTGTGCTTTTTGGAATGAGAGTTCTCATTTAACGAAATAGAGAACTTTATTGCTATCTATACACTCACGAACGAATTCTTCCCAGCGATTTTTTCCTGATATAAATAACGTCCATCGTCAAACGAAAAGTTTGAAGAATATATTTTTAATAAGAAACTATGTATAGAAAGACAACTCTTTCTACAAACAAAATGTGAATTATACGTATATATTTTAGAAGCAGGATTTGTATCAAAGAACCGGGATCAAAAATACGTTTCCCTCACATCGTATCGTAAAGTCAAAGGAATCGAATCATGGAGCCAATCAATCAATATATTTTTTCATTATTACTTAAGCTATCAAAAGACAACCTCTTGAGGATCCTGTTTCCATGAACTACTTCTAAATTCTCATTTTCTATAGTTTAAGACAAGTTGAGATGTGGTTGATTGCAGTAATTGTGTGCATTGGATTCATTACGGACGTAAGTGGTCTCACAAACATTTAAAATTTTAATTATCGTAGATATTTCACTGGTTTTTCTTTTCAACCACGTATTTGCGTCACCTATGACCTCCATATATCTCATTTAATTTCCCGAGCCCGTATTTTCACCAGTGACCACTTCACCTAGAGACTTCACTAATTACTAGTCGAGATTTTATCATTTTGATGCTCAAATAGATTTGACCGGAAGCCACGGATTAATGGAGGAGATTAAATTCAACTCGAGGAGTAAAGCAATCGCAAAAATAAAATTTAGGGAAATATTTAAGGCTTAATTAAGTTCCTGATTCCACCCACGCGTGTATTTCGTATTACAACCCTCTTGACTCCTCTGGGACTCATCGTGTTTTGGCCCTTTCTTCCATCCGCCTTATTAAGAATCCCCAATTAAGTTACTTGTTTACTCTGCTCGGTCTAATTTAAAACTAAAAAATTAATATCTAAACCTAAAAAGTAATTAGTGGTTAGAAAAATAGTAGTTAATAGACCAGCTGGAAGACGCAAATGGAGCATCATAACAACCCGCTGCCTCTAATTAAAATTAAAAATTATTCGAAATTCAACGAATTCCTCGTGTCCCTCCCTGGCAATATGAAACTTTTCTATTATCATCCAGTTTTATATATGCAATTAAAAGCACTTCTCCGTAATTTCCACGGGTCTATTATTATAATATCGATTAAGTAATAGATACATTGACTTGGGATGATTTGTGGTAAATCTATGAAACGTAAGATATTAAAGTGAACCAATAGACGTTAATTCGTGAAAACTTTCAATCGAAGGACTTGGAAGTTTGATGAAGGTTACATCTATTTCCTGACTACAGCTCGCTAATAATAAGAAAGGGTAAGAATGAATAGACCCAAAATACAAACCTTTTCTTGTATAGTACGGTGAAGAACGAGGTTTTTATCTTCTCCTATTTTCCAAGGTGCAGTATTGGATTACTTATCACTGTAGACAAGGTGCAAAATGACCTCAGCTGTCGAAGCACCTTAAATCCAACTACTACTACTACTTTTCTTGTATCCAAAATTGCGCGGCGAAATAATTAATGGAAAGTCTACTAGAGTAAATTGAGAACCATATATTTTAATAACTTGAAGAATTTAATTACTAAAATTAAGAGAACTGCAACCAAACCGTTTTCACTTTAACGCCGCTAACCCTTTTAACCAGGTCATTATCGGAGAAGCAAATCGAAAAGTGACAGAAGGAAATACATAATGAATCGGAAACTGGAAGTTTTTCTCTTACTAATTTCGCACACATAAAGATTGACATATAAAGCCACAATTTATATTACATTCTAAACCAGCAGAATCAACTCTAAAAGGGAGAATGCACTTTACATTATTGTTTTCAATACTATTTTGCATCGGTAATTGAGATAACATCGTTTTATTGCTAAGATACATGGTCAAAAACGGAACGAAAAACATTATCATGGAAAGAGTGAAAGGTTGAAGTTGTATTTACTCATAGTATATGACATTGCTCCGATTAAAGTAAGTCTGGCTGGATTTTAATCTATAAGTTGGGTCGATGAGTGGAGGTGAGCAATGTTTAGAGGAATGCAAGGAAGATTGCAGCTTTCCGATAAACTTTAAAGGAAAATGAGGAGTTAGGAGGACGTAAATAGAGGTACTAAGAGTAGAAAATTTGGGATCCAGCATTTAGTAAGAATATCAATTATAACCTACACATAAACTCAATGTAGGAAGGTGTAGCTTCGCGGATGGCCATAAAATAAAGTAATTATTGTAGAAAGATATATCGCTAGCAAGCTAGCATCTGATGATGCTACTTGAGAAACATATGGCAGCATTAAATTTACTTTTATTGTGGAAGTATGCGAAGAATTTTATTCCCATTATGATCTACTGATATTGCCGGCATAATGCAAGAGTGAATGTAACACATTTCCAACCCAAGTAACTGATTCGCCAGAAATTGGACACGCCAACCAGCTGCTATTCCTCAACCAGCCAACAATTATAAATCGTTCCATACATGTATTCATACAGATTTTCACCCCAAAAACAACGTACGTGCAAACATATACGAACATATATTGTTGAATATAAATTGGCAGATAAATGAACGAGTTATTCATTGTACAAATCAAATTAAGCTTTCGTCTAAACGAAAGAGTTATTGGTCAATTTAGGTGGCCCTCGAGAAGTAATCTATATCATCCATCATCTTTTAGGATCAAAATCTTTTTATAGAAGTATGGAAGGATAGGCGGAATGGTAAATGGACTTCAGCGAACCGTATGCAGGCCGTACGCTGGACGAATCCCTATGTAGGCTATAACGAGTTTGATAGGAATATTTAGATATGAATTGTTTGGAAATTTTGATTGAAATATTTTATATTTCATGATATATTTAATTATTTACACTTATTTATAAATTTCCATACCTTGTAATGATTACTTATTTAAAATGATATGATGCTAATACTGAGTTTTCTATATCATGTAAAACTTTTATATATTGTAAAAAGAAAAAGGTATAAAATCTTTAAACTTATTTTTGATTCCATTCATGTTTATCATGTTTATATGAGATAATTCAATGTCTACATTTTTCAATTTAAGATGCCTGTAAGAATACAAGATAATTCTTTATGATGTCAACTGAGTTGATATTTTGACAATTTTTATCGTACTTTGTGTATTTTATTGTATCTTTCCATATTGTGCAATGAAAAGGGGGAATTTCTTTATGCCCATTTATATATCAAATCAAATCAAATATACGTTCCGCAGTCTAAATTATTGGACACTAATAGAGACAGTTACTATCTAGAATGAATATTAGTTCATTTAAGTTCGGTTGGTAAAATTTAGCTGGAATATCTCTTTCCCGTTTTACGTATTCGTCGGCTGATAACATAATTAATCCTTTAGCTGGTGCGTGCTCGCTCGAAGAAGCGTTCCGGCGCCGGAGTGGCGGCCGAGTGCCGCATGCACTGGGCGGGGCCGAATCATCCGCGCGGAATCCAATATTTCGCAGCTCGCATGGAATAAATGCTCCTTCCGGGTATTCAATCATATTAATATGGCGAAATCACCAGGATTTTGTTGTAATGCGCTTTATATTATCTGTCATTGAATACTAAACGCTATCTCTTTAATAAAGGTATATCGAAAAATTTCCAAGAGGCAGTTTATCTAATAAATACCTTCTATCTTCAAATCGAAAAACGAGAGATGTAATTCGTGATCTGCATTACAAGAGATTCGCTTCATTACGGGATCAGGAATTTTTAATGCATAATATTTTCAGAAAGAAGCCGATAATTGGCTCTTTCAGAATGAGCTCTCTCTCTCTTCATAAATCATCGACGCACTGCATAGTATGACTACAATTTGAGTTTAATTATTCTGCTCATAAAATATAACTTTGATAGAGGAATGAGAATTATAATAAGCTCATTGTTACGTAAATGAGAGAGGTCCCATTTTTATGCACCTCTCTTGTGGAACAATTTTGTTTTATCCCAATTACATATTCGTCAGACTGTTTTAAAGAGAATGGAATACTCTCAGTGGTTTAATGCGGGTCGCTCACCGCTGGAAAAACTAGAATAAATATTGTTTTCCTCCTATTCTAGAGCTCTTACAGGCTAACAAAATAAAGTAAAATACTGATAGTTTAACTTCTGTGAAGCGATGTTTAGGTAAGCATTCTATTTTTTTAATACGAATTTAATACCCGTGTTTAGGAAAACAGGGTATGAATAAACATGTCCGTAGGTTCACCTATCTGCGAATGTTGGTTGAGATCCTTTGACGGAGATAAAATGAGATGGATAATTAATTTCTCTGTATGAATTTTCAGATTCTTTGATTCTTCGACTCATCTTGAGATCACCTTCCAGTCCAATGGTGATCTCTGTTATTGAAAAGATACGCTTTTGGCATGCAGCTCAAGAATTGCGTCTCATAGAATACCACGGTAGCGGAAAGAATGAAAGACATTTTATTCATTTACACCGAAACTAATTGCCTTAGTTGAAAGCACGTGCGAGTACATACCTTATACAGTGGTACCTTGACTTAGGACTTTAATTATTTCGAGTTCGAAGTTCGTAACTCGAAAAGATTGTACCTCGAAAACCAGTTTTCCATTATATCATTTAATTTTTTTCGATTAAGTATGTAAAAATTGAGTTTGTATCCAGAGATTATAACTGAGCACGAAAAAGGTTCGTATGCGTTTTGTAAGTCGAGGTTATTTACTTAGGGTATATTCAGTATTTATGACCTTTGTTGCAGGAGCTCTATGAATGGATCTCCAATTTTATTCTTCGACGATCATGGCACGATTACACTAATCCATAATAATCCAGTAAAGTTACGAATTTTTCAGATTCCTCATTCATATTATATTATCGTAATTGACCTGGATAAGAGGACGTTGAGATGGTTTTGTAATAGTGATGAGTATAGGAACTGCAATAAGTTCGACCACTTCCCTAAGTAAACGACGCGATTGACGTAAATCAAAAGTGATGCCCAGGGAATCATGGGAGGCCAAATTAGGGAGTACTCTTCATTCAAAAGTTTCCATACATAAACAACTACTACTGACTTTCCTCTATTTTTATTCTTGTAAAATTTAATAAACCGTTCAATGTTTTTATATGTCGTATTCTTTTCTTTGTCTTATTGAGTTTAATTTTATCAATGATTCTAAGTAATTTTTTATGAACATTCTCTCATAAATGTTTTATAGATTTTAATTTTCAGATGTTTTATTTAAATTGCAAATTTCTTTGTGATTTCTGTTGTTTTATGAATTAGGTTTAGCCAATTTTGTTACAGTACTGCTCGAGTGATTTCTATGTTCACAGTTTCCTTAACATTTAGTTTAACTATCAGTAAGTTTGCGCATGTTTTTGACACCCCCCTTCTTTGTGGGTCTTTTTCTATAGATATTTTTTTTCGTAAGATATCACTTAAGTTTTTTACATTCACAAATTATTCCTAAGTTTTTTCTCTATTTCTACTTACAAATTAATTTTTTTTGCACGATGGGTCAGATGGAAGAAGAGACTTTTTAGCCTCATCGCTTAATGAAGACCGTATAGACCTTACTTTAAAAAACTGGCTTTATTTTTGGTGCAGAATTTACATGCCGCTTAAAGTTTATTTAAGACGTTACGTATTAGTTAAACGATTCCTTTTAAATGAATAATTCGTGTTTGGCCCACTACTTTATTAAGCTCATCAAAGTGAATCAAGGAAGCGAAGCTCGCAGTGCAAAACGATTTCAATTAGTGAGAGCGAATATGATTTCATATAAACGGATGATGCGAAAAAAGTGGAGCATGAACACAATCTGCAGACTATATTAGCACCACATTCGTGGTGCTAGTGTAGATTGCCAGAGGGAAAAACCTCTAACTCCTGTAGCAAGGTATGTAGATTTCGTAATGCAATTTTTCCAAAAGGAAATTATTTTCCCGTAAAGAACTTTGCAAATGTATGTAAATTGTTGGCTTACCCCTTTTGGCTGGAACATAAACTTTTTTCCATAAGACCCCAAACCTGCAAATCTCTCGGTATATTTACTCAAGGTATGCACTATTTACGAAACTTATACATTAATCACCGTGCCACATTTGGTTATAACCAAACTGCAACGTAACTATATGGACATGTAACATGAAGAAAGAATAGCAACGGAAATTCAAAGTACCGATAAGTACCTACCGTTTTGTTCAATGAATTCTATATACATAATGAATTTCTCAACTATTATGCTATCACGATGGTAACATAAGAATTGAAGATAAAAGGCATCACCAGTTTCTTCACGACATGTTTGCTTTCTATTAAGTTATTTATCTTCTTAACAAAACGACAAGAGTGAATTAAATGTTTCTGTTTCCATAGATTTAGTTATTATTTGCTTATTTTAATTTTTCGTATTTAAAAAAATAGTAAATACCAATGTTTAATTAGATATGAGGTTAGGTAGAAGAAAGGCCCATTTGGGCCTAACCCTACCATTAAAGGGTCAGATAAGAACAATAATAATAGATTTAATATGAAATAATATAACTTTTACTTTTCCACAAATATAACAAAGTAAAAGTTATATTTATTATTTCATTTATAATGGAATTCCACCAAATCTCGCTAGAAAAGATTTATTAGATTTAATATCTCGAAGCAAATAACAAGAGTTTAACTTTAGTACACCAACTTTACATATGTTTTCATAGGAATAAAAAAAGTACCATAACTCAATAGGGTCCTGTCAAACAAAACAATAATAATAGATACGTCTATGAAGTCATCTCTAATTCATTTACGCTGTAGGAGCGAGCGTTACTCGTATTTCTTTCCTGCATCGGAAGACATGTGAATGAAGTACCTCTACCAATAACATTCAATACGGCGATTGTCGTCGCAAAATATCGTCCCTTAAATATTTTCAACCCCAAATCACGTTTTGAGCGCGACTCTGCGGCGAGAGAGAGGCAATCCTCCCGTTACAGCGAGACAATCTTTCAACCCCTCGAAAACCGTTTCGAACTTTTCTGACTGCGCGCAGCACCAGGGTCGTAACACGGGATCCTTTTCATCGTGTATACTCCCACCGCCTCCCCTCCTTTTGTTCAACTCCTTGTCTCCCCGACGTTATCCTCTCGCAAAAACCTCTGCACAACCTCCCACTTTATTCCAATGTGTATCCAGTGCCTCTCCCTTCAGACCGCTGCGAGTCGTTATTCTTCCGCTCTTATCCACTCCCACGAATAATAAATTGTCGCCTGGGCAGCGGACACTATCCCCTCGCGAGCTCCGGGAAATCGAGACGGAGAAATAGAGAGAGGACGGAGAAAGAGTCCCTTCGTTTGTTGTACTGTTCCCTTCTCTTCTCGTGCGCTTTTCAAATGGAGTACGCACATTGGGGATTTTAATTTCGACTTTCATATATCGATTGAAATTGTTTGGAGTGGATAGAGCAAAGTTTTGAGAGGAATTTTGGGAAAATGTAGCGAAACAAATCATTGCAACGACCCACATGGGAATTAATTTCCGCAATTGGGTGGGGAAAATTCCACATTTACGAATGCGTTAACGTAAGCACAGATAGCAAGGATTACATGAAAGTAGATGGTGTATTTTTTCTAACTGGTGATAGTTATCATACCAGAAGGAAGGAGTAAAAACTGAAATTCCAGTGATAATGAATTGCTATGAAGGCCTTTGAATTCCGCAAGTTGGCTATAAAAGTGGGAAGGTGGGAGGATCGATGAATGTCGTTAATAAACGAGGCAAATGAACTGTTGGTATGAATGATGAATCTATAGTAACGGAAGCAACTGCCTACAAGGGTAGTGCAAGTGGTTTCAATTGCAGCAATTTCTTTGCCACCAAAATTTTCGCCGTTGTATTATTACCTTTTATTTAGGATGTAATTCATGTAGTATATTATATACATAAATAATCTACAAATAATTAACCATTTATAATATGAGAAAGATCTCTTAAATTCAAATTTAGTAACTAATACTTTTCGGAGCATTAAATTGCATTTCAGAAAATAGAAATATTACTTAACAATTCGAATATCTCGGGGCTCCCGATAGCCAAGTGGGCAACGCGTTCAACTTCAATGAAAGTGGTCCCGGGTTCGATTCCCGGTGGGAGCCTATGTGCGAAATGACCTCAGCTGTTGAAGCACTTTTAACAATACTACTACTACTACTCGAATATCTCTCGGAATGATTTCCATTGGATAAAAGAATATTAGGAAAGTACACGAGGAACAACGGGGTAACTTTTTGATAATCTGAATTAATTCAAAAATTCTAATTACCGTTACAAATAATATGAGATTCAATCGACGAATACGAAATACTTACTTGTTAGATTTGAGATCAATTGATTACGTGGAATAAGTCTATTTCATTATTTTCAATTTAGAATCATCCGATTATTGCATTATTATTACAGCTGTCCAGAGAATGAAATCGCATCGATAAACTGTCACAACTGAGAGCATTTTCCTTTCATCGGATAATCTAACGAGCCGCAGGATCACGATTGTTGGTTACGCGTCAATTTAAGGAAAAGGTTCGATTCGATTCGTCAGTTGAAGACTATTTTCCCCAATCATTGACGAGAGGAAGCGTATCCGGACATAAGTATAGATGTCTGAACAAACTTCATCTTAATTGATAATAAAAATAGTTGTCAGTCAATGACATTAGTGACGGGGATTATAAGACCGAGAAAGTTTTATTTTATCTTACGATGGCTGAACCTCAAGAAAAATCAGGAGTTCCAGAAACCTTAGGAAATATCTGGTAGATCTAAGGACGAGATACTGCAGGAATTATTTTTTATTTTTTTCTTGCTTTTGTATTATTCTTCCTTGTTTTCCAATCAGTTCTCTCATGTTTCAGCTCGTCTTTTAGGTTCAAGTAGCAGCAGCCACATAATTGTAAGGTATTTTTAAATATCCAATTATCTGAAATTCAAACAGCTTACAGCCTTTAGTCTGGCATTTACACGGTAAACAAACTTTCGCGTAATAAATTGTTTCAGTTTGACGTTAACAAACTCCTTGACATTTTATTTGAGGAAAAGTTACAAAAGTAGCTCTCCTTCTGTAATGAAAGTGTCCTTTTCCTTTTTACAATTCTTTAAAGGTGAAACGTAAAACTGAAGGTTAGCAGTATATTCTTATAATGACGATTTGTGCCAACGACGCGCAAGTAATGCAGAAAGTAATGTAAATTAAAGTAATGTATTCTAGTTACTCTCACAAAATACATTCACATGCAATTATATATTTTCACATTGATGATACCTAATCATTACCATATTACTCAAATAAGGCACAGGACCGTTTATTAGCCACATGATCACATTTCTTTTTGAGGGAAATGAAGCGCTGTTATATGTACTTTAAAACATGCATGAACGGACAGTTCTAGAGATTTGATTCCTGGCATAATTATGCCAAGTATGACATAATTATGCCGATTAGAATGATAATAACGATGACAAAATGTAAATACAGACAGATTACTTCAAGCAGAGTGTAGCTTATGCGTCTAAACAGAAGGTCTTCTTTTAAATTGAAATGTAATTTAAGGAAGATAGAGATGAAAAAATGTTTGAGAGGAAGCGAAAACTATATAAAACGGGTTAGTTAGTACGTTATAACTAATCGACGGTGTTTATTAGATATTTGTTGTTCCTTATCGATAAACTATAATTGATAACCAATTGTTACTACGATATAAATACCTCGTATAAATTAAATACTTATTTTTTCATATGCTGCCTATTTATGTGCAGATACACAAACAGATTAACAAGGTATTCATTATACAAGAAAGACAACTTTTAGTTGAAATAGGAATGGCTTTATCAGGGAATTGCATAAGGAGGTTATTTAAGGAGGAAAATTAGTTATTTCAAAATTAAGTTTGTTTAGTTTTATCTATTTTTAAAACGATAGGAGTATATGCGGGCCGCTTTAAAGGTCTCTGCGGGACGCATTCTAAATAGTGGGCTTTATGTTTTAAAATCCTTGGATAGATGGCTTGAATTGATTTCTTTTCCACTAAACCTCGTGTTTCCCTTTAATATTTTACAACAGAATGGATAGGATTGAAGGATTTCCTATTAAAGGAATATGTCATTGGTTGAAGAGGGAAGAAGTCGAAAAGGCAGAAAATCTCTTTACTTACTCACTTTTGAGAGAAAACCATTTCTCATAGTTATATGTTTACGTGCAAAATACTTAATATTGCTATTTTTCGTATCTATTGTGCTCTCTGTAGCCTCTATAGTATGGTGTTCGGTATAATCTACATAGATTCAGGTAAACTTTCATGGGAGCGTTTGATGCGACTGCCTAAACGTTGAGAGGCCAATATTTCACCAACGCCATGCCCATTGAGCAAAGGACACAGGCTGTCCTCACTTGGTGCGTCGATTCGCAGTATAAGTGGGTGAGGGGAGGAGCCGCTGGTGTAAGTTATCTTTAGTGAGGAAATTAAATTGGGGCGATGGAAAGCGTGGATTGGTGCGCAGCTCTCCTTCCGCTGAATGTTAATTAGAGGGTATTCTGGAGTGAAATTTATCGGATCGAAAAAAGTCGAAACTTCGCTGTGATATAAATCCATGACATCAAAATAAACCAATTCGAGCGCTGTAGCACTAACATTTTAGCAAGGAAAAACAATATATCACGCTTGTTATTTCTGTAACAGTACATCCATTGTTTCACCTTGTTTGAACAGACTACAGGATGCCCCTTATGTCTTGTTATGTTCCAATTTACTGTATTAATAGATAAACATTATTTATATATCTAATCGATGGCTTGTATCCTGAGTTGATTTGTTTTAAGGATACAATGTTGTAATCGTTTATGCGTCGAAGTATTCTGTCTATGCATTAAAGTAAGACCTTGCGATCTCATGAGAGAAACTGATGATCGTTGAAAGGATAAAAACCTAGCTATACTTGATTCATATTTCCATCAAACGAGGAAAACCGCGTAATGAAGCATTAAGTCGAGAGAAAGTTGAAGAATATATTTTCCTCGGATATGATGTGGAAAAACTTCTTCCAATAAATGTATGTACCAGTTGTGAAGAGGACTACCGCAAGAAATCTTGGAGTGAACTTCACAAATACGAGAGCTTGAGTGGATACATTCGAGCATCTTGGAGAAAAATGATAATAAAATTGGTTTCATAAAATCATTCTTAGTCAGAACAAAATGAAAGAAAGATATTTATGGCGCTTTAGATGGATTGAAGCACGCGTCTTGAGTTAGGATGTACAGCATTCGAAAGCTAAAATAACTTGTATTTAGCAATTAGTTGTAGTAAAAGTTGTTTCCGTGCGATAATCTTTATCAGGATGCTCTTTAACGTCGTCTAAAAATTGTTAAAAGAGGTTAATTAGATTCATTTGGAGAGATTCTGAGAGAAAAGCTACCGAAAATACGCAGTAAGGATCTTACCCAAAGAATTCTCCATCCAAAATGTTCATCTTAAAATTGAAAACGAAAGATTATTATATCTTCTTCCGAAAGATGCCCATCAGATAAAAGAAAGAAAAGATAATGGGTCGATAGTAACATCGATAATGTATCCAAATGCATCCCCACCAGAGATCTGTATCTAATACAATCTTCAGATAAACATTTTTGGCGATACATATTAAGGCCGATCGACACTAAAGTTTCGAGTAAATAACAAGTGACTTAAATTTTAAACATGATACTCCAAAATCGAATTTTTATCTTATCACCTTAAGAGGGCATATCCTGAACAACGAATCGATTTTTGTTTTGTGCGTGTTCATTTTAAAATTCTTTTGGTACGTTGAATTTTTCCATGAAGAAATTCTCTCAGGCTCTCAATTTATTGGAAATCCTACGAAATAAGTCACCGTAAAGAAAAACACTTTCACAAGATATATAATTTTATTATTATGCACGAGCTTATTCTTTCGTAAAATCGTCCCATCAACACCTGATGTAAATATCTTTCTGTGGAACTCTCCAAGTGTCTTTCTTGAAGTTGTCATCATGGAGAAGATCCACCAAGTAACCAGTAAATTATTTTTAGGGAATTTAAACTCATCAATAATCATCTATCCCCGTCTTAATCCTTTCTGCAGAAATTAAAGCGTCTCACTTCCCTCATTGCCACACCAATGCATTTCCACTTTTGCTCGTTATTCTCCTTCGCCTTACTAATTCTCTTTTTTCCTTCCTTTGTTTTCATTCGCTCTATTCAATCTCCCCAATGGCTACTAGAAGTGTTTCTGTCCTTTTCCTTCCGCCAGCCCCTTCATCTCAGCCTAACTTTTACATTTTATGTCTTCCTTTAATTAACTGGGAAAGGATTGCCTACTCTCTTCTTTCTTTCAATTTACAATAGCTCTGAGGAGTGAACGTCTCTGAAGATGCTCTATTACTCCTTTCTCTTCATGCCTTCCTCTCCCATTTCTTTTTATATCTCTCTCATTTTCTGCGTTTTCATTATCGATCTTCTCCCTCAGGTTATCTTATGAATCCCCCTGAAGCTCCGAATTTCAGATTCGAGCAATCTTCTCACTTCTACTCCTGGTACTTATCTAGTCTCGCAGCCATATGTGTTGAGCTCCTCGTAAATGCCTTCAAAAATCTTCTCCAGATGACGCTCTACTCCACGTTGAATATCTGCTCTTATCTTTCAGTCCTACTTACTTTACCTGTATGAATGTTCCTGCTTTGGGAGCTTAATCTATCCTCCTCAATTTTGTCTAGTATGAACACACGATATTCTTTTTTCCATATCTTGATAGTGGAGATACGGCCTCCGAGGAAAAAAATTATTAAAAGTAGAATCGGTGAAATATCTTGGAGTATCCCTCATGAATGACTTTACATGGAGTACCCATATGCATAATATATGTGGACGGGCGCTTAAGAAACTCGGATTCGTCAAAAGAATAAAAGAACAGTCGGTAGGAGCAAAGAAAAAGTCTGTGAGCGATGTAACATTGCGTTACTTAGACCTCACCATGAGAATGTATGTAGTCTATGGGATCCTGCCTACAAGCTTTGTACTCGGGAATTAGAGAATGTTGTACAACAGAAGGAGATACAATTTTGTAAAACATTCTACGATAAATCTGTGAGCATTACTTAGACTCATTACTTGCCTCAGGACGCGGAATGGAAATCTCTAGAAAATAGAAGATTTTTAAAAGGACTTCATTTACTTAATAATTTCGGAGAAAGCACGTTCAAGTGTTCGATTAGAGAAGTAGTGTAATGTTGCATGCATTCCACACGCCAAAATGCGGCTTGCGGGGCACACACTTAGGTGTAGATGAAGATAATTTTGGCTGTTTTTTAGAAAATTTGTTTTATGTAGACTTTCTCTTCAATTAAATTGTTCGTAATGTGTCTAATATATTCTCTCGTAATAAGGAATCCTTAAGGAATACATTAATCTTTTAAATAATTTCACATTGTATGTGAAAGAAGACATTTACACATTGATTTTGCACACAAAACTTTAGGATCGATGAAATGAAATTACGCTAACCGCTGAAACCTATACACATACTTTTGTGTTTGAAATGGTGCTCTATGAAGTATCATTTATCATTTAAAAACCGGAGTCTCACTTAAATTCATCGCGCAATAAATAGATTCCTAAAGTTTTATTTGTAGTTTACTAATTATGGATTTTAATATTTACATTTGCAAAAATTGCACTTAAAACAAAAAATTTACAAGTTCCCAGACATTTCAAACAATGATACGAAGATATAAAAAAGATAAAGATAAGATGCAAAATAAAAACATTGGAAATTTAAGTAAATACGTTTCGATTATTTTCTAATTTTTTACAATATCTGCTCATTCCCTTAAAAAATATTTTTCATTATCAATTCTTTTGTCTCATTCATGAAGACAATTGAATAATTTTAAATTATCACTAATTATTGACGTTCTAGAGAGTTCAGTTATATGCTTCTGAATTTTTAAATTAAAATATTGTCTATTGACGTACGAATAATGGTTATAAGTTAATGTTAATCTACGGAAATTACAAACAATTTGGAGAATATTTGCTCAAAACACAGTTCGAGTTCGTGCACGGTACTACTTTATGCAAGATTCTATAGTAAATTGCCGGATGCCAGGAAAAATAAAGAGAGAGGAGACAATGTGAAGAAGGGAATCATGTAGTGGGAAAATGACGCAGGGAAAGAAAAACGCGCTCGGGATGAGCCAAGTTTGCGTCAAGGTATAGGAAGAGAATTCGGAGTATGGCGTGGGCGGATGATATGGAGATTAAAGGGAAATGGAGGTGCGGAAGGCTTAAATTGAGTGTGGAATGATGTCGCTGGGATATGATAGAGGCATCGGCAAAGTTTGCCGCGGATGGAGGCGAAGGGATGCGAGGGAAATCCATGGGAAGCGTATCGTTTATCATACGATTTATGCGATTTTGGTGTCATTTCATTACTACGCCTGTAGCGGTAGTTAAGTAAGCAACCACGGTAAATGTACACGCAAAGAGAAACCTTGTGGAATAAGTATTGTAATTTAATTCACTACGAAATATAGATGCTGATTTTTGTGCGAGATATCTCTCCTCTCTCTGTTGAAAATGAACCGTAATTAAATGCACAATGTAAATTTAAGTAGAGGGTAAACCTTCGCAATCGAATAATCGTAATTTATGCAAAATTTGACAGAATATCAGAGACTGATTAATTTTAACAAATCATCCATAACTGTGTAACATACTAATCTCATTGTATCTACTTTATAAATTCTATAACTGTGTTCCAAAAGAGCAGAGGACTCAACATAACTTCGTCATATTGGCTCATACTGATGATTTTTCCATATCACAGTGTGCAGTATCTTTGCAGATTGTAGATCTGTATAGTTGCAGATTTCAGGGTGAAGCATGCAGATTTATCCATAAGCATGTCTATTTTTTCTAGTGATTATCTTCATGTAGTTGGAATATTTAATATGAAAATTAATGAAATCGTCCATTAGCTTAAAATATGTCGTAAATTGTGAGCATGGGGTAGTGATAGTGAGTGAGGATAGAGTAATTCTTTTGTACACGTACACATTTTGTACACATCAATCTCTTTTCATTATGAGCATCAAAACATTTTGTATTTACGAGAATACTTATTATATAAGAATTATAGAAAAGAATATTTTAAGAAAAAGAATATTATAAGAATTACCTTACTATGACATTCATGCAGTTATGTGGCAAAATCATGAATCGATATTTTGATAATGTTTTATTGATAAGTTGTTTTGATAAGTTTTTGCGCGTAGGTTTGCATCCTAATACCTAAGATTAAGGCCATTTAAACCCTTTTCCAACATTTTTTGCATCTAAAAATTTCATAATTAAATATACTATGTATAAAATAAATATTACAACTACAGAATCCACTTCCACCGTAAATTTTCATCTAAAAATATACGACGACGTAATTTTTTGTGCTTGAGATTCTTAATTCTTAACTTAGATAGGATGAAAATATTAGTAATCAGAGCTTAGTAGAAAGTTCCTTAACATACCTCGTACAAAAATATTTAAACACCACTGTTTATTTAACCTTGCAGTAGGGAAAATAAAAGGTGCATAATGGCTATTTTTCGTAATAAATTCTGAGAATCATTTCTGAATACGCGGTAATAAATTGTTGGACTTCATTCGCCGAGCAGATGGAGAGCTTAGCAAACAGTTGAATTCACGAACGCGCAAAAACAAACAAAATGATAGTCGAGGAGTCGAGGACACTCAATTTACCGGCATAACTCGCAATCAAAACTAATAATCAAGGTTTTAAGTTTTTTTATGTTTGAAGTGTACTTTAAACTGTAAACAGAATATAAACGAATCAAATGACTGAGTCTAAATTGGATTGATTGAAACAGTCGTTTTACCGGGCAGAAAATTTCAATCACGTATTTACTTTCCTGATTAATGATGAATCATCATCCGCTTTTTCAAAAGAGAATATTTCGCGAGCGTTGCAGTAGAAACGTAAGAAGCGCTACGTGGCGTCAAAAGTAAAGCATGGAACTTTATTTATTTCCCTTTTGCCCGATTTCTTCCTTTGATATCTGTCATGCAGCATTAAAGGCTTTGAGCCGAACTACATTTTATTAATGCTAAGATTTGAAGGCTTTCCTCTTAGCTGTGCAGCGAAATACCCGGTATTTTTCCTTTAAAAATGAACATTTTCTTTAGGCGAGAAGCATGACACAGAAGATCTTTGGCACAGTTTCCAAGGATACGAGTCTGCGTTGGTGTGTGAGGGTACTGTCCTCGCTGGAGAAGAAGCGGTTATTGATCCAGCGAAGGTTACTTTATTGGCGAACAGAGCAGCGGATCAGAGAAACTGCGGACACAAGTAATCGACAGAATTACTCGACTGCGATATACAGCATTCGCTCTTTTTTGAAATTATTACATTAATATAATCGTGATGGATAATGCAATAAATACCGTCACATACATCTTAAATTTTATCTTTACGTAGTTGTTTTGAATTTTTAGACGCGTATTTTATCTATTTCTTTTTCTGTCTTCGAAAGTAGGAAAAATGTTTTGCTGTAATGAATAGTGCTGCAATGGCAATCGATAAATCCAAACTGGATTCCTTGCATATGTTCTACATGATTAAGTTGTTTCATTACATGCCGTGACAATATTTTGACCTCTTAAATTTTTTTACCAATCATTCCAGCAAAGGAAAGGAGAAAACTGTAATTTCCATAATATTTAATTCACAAATGTGTGGATGAAGTAGTGAGGAAAGTTTTATGGTTTTTCCTTTCGTTCATTATGTCTTTTCCCGAATTCCGACCAGCTATGTTGGATTATAATTATTCGAGTGTTTACAAGACTTCATCCCCACTGCTATGCCCGCATATTTCCATCTTTGAATTTAGAATAAAGATTTTCATTTTACTTTGGATCATGAAAAGTCGATCAGCCATTGTTGGAAAATTAATTTCTCGTTTGATGTTTTCGAAATGAGACTGAGAAATTAGTTCTACTTTGAAGGTGAAGAAGAAAAGATTAATGAAGCTTACAGAATGTGATGAAATAAAGTGCGCGAGAATGGCTCAATCGTGGGATGATGAATAAGATGAAAGTTCTGTTGGAAGTTAGCGAAAAACATATCGAGATATCCAATGTGGAAACGTAATACATGCACGAAAGTACAACTATTACATTCAACGTAGCTACAAAATAATGCGTTAACGAGCCTTAGCGTGGTTTTCTTTTATAGACATATAGTAGATAGTGGATAGTAGATCCATGCGATGAAGAATCTTCATTTACTCCAATGTATGCCCCGTGATTAGGATTTTTCAGTAATGATAATCATATTCTGCATTTAAAGTGCGCAAAATAATACCCGAACAACAATTTTAGATTACCTTTCCATTAAAATAAATGAAAATATCAAGACTTCATGGGCTAATACCTCAAAGAATCCTTGAAACTCTCCCTTGATTCATCAAAAAATTACTTTCTTCAATTATTCAAACGTGAAAGAGATTAAAGATCATTTTTTAACGTGGAATTTTTACATTTGGAATGAATTTGAATTCCTCACACATTTTATCATTAAGTAAAAGTAACTGAAGTGCAATTCAGCGGGTCGGATTCATTTTTCATGAACCTTCCTCATACCTGCATCACGTCTTTTCGATAGATCCATCCCTTTAAGGTCAATGGCCTGCCTGTCCTTTAGCCGAACGTGTGAGCTATAGTTCCTTCTTTGAATAGATTTACTTGCGTATTACAAAAAAGGAAAATAAAAGCAAAAATTAAATAATGATTACGAAAAAAATAAAAGTTGAGGGTCGATGACAAGAGAAATAAAGGAAGAAATGTGTGACGAGAGAGACTGGCTCGAAAATTCGAGGAAACTATAATGGATGGCAACTTATTTCTGCCGAGCATAAGTGGCAAAAAATCGCGAATGATAGGAGAAGAAGGATGACGGGTTAGTGAAGCGAAAGAGGAGAGGGTCCCCGACTGTAAGGGACGGCTTTCTTGTTACAAACGCTTAATGTCATTGCCATCCACTTCACCGCACGAGGTCCTTGCCCTCCCCTCTCCCACATCCTCTGCTCCTCTCCTAATTTCATCCTATTTTTTTAGGACTCCTTTCCTCCTCTTTCCCTACCAACCATCTGCCCCATTTCTTCCGGGACGAAACCCTTCGGTCACCCCGTTCCTCATCCGATTGCCCCATTTTCCTCATTTTCCTTTAGCATCTTACCGCTTCTTATCTTCCTAATGCATGTACCTTGAACCTGCCTGTCGATTCAACGATGCTTCTATGAAGTTTTCCTGTTCTTCTCCATGAGTTATGAAAAAAGGGCTCCCATTTAAACGTTTACGCAAATGAAATTTTTACTACCACTTCCTTTTATGGCTTAGAGTTTGCGCAGAGAAAAATGGTCGATTCCTTATACTTTTTACAGATGTAGAATAAAACCAGACAGTAAGAAAAGGTAACTTAGGAATGGCATAGAATAGAAAGGGCGAAGGAAATGTAATTAATTCGTTAGCACGGAATAAATTAATTAATTAAGCCCGAAAAGCCGTGCGGCTGAAAACCCTAAGGAAACAGCTGAAATGCGTATGGCGATAAATTATGCACCTCTCTCTTGTGTTACTTTTACATTCATAGATCTCTCGCTTTAGAAAATAGCTCCAAAAGAAGAAGAGTAAGGATATTATTTTGGCACATATTTATGAGGTAAAATCAGTTCTTTTCATAGTATTTATATGTTCTTTTACATGTGAATAAACCCAAAGATTCATTGAGGCAAGACATTTAATCGTTATCATAAACAAGCTAACCAGATAAATAAAGTGATAAGGTTTCATTCATCTGCATGTGATACGGGTAAACGTTTGTTTTCATTTTTGTCAGTTTGTTATGGCTTCCTGTCACAAAGTCTTGCCAGAGTCTATTGATAGCATTATAGATATTGATTCAGTTAGAGGTTTAAAACACTCCGTAAGCCGTCCTTCGGCAAGCGGAACTCGCGCTCAGAGGCAAACGGTAAGCTCCGGATTACCGATTTCTGGAAATCGGTTTGCCGGAGCTTCCCGTTTGTCTCCGAGCGCGAGTTCCGCTTGCCGAAAGACGGCTTGCGGAGTGTTTTTAAACCTCTAATTCAAATACAGCCGTGTTTCAACCTTCTTTTTCTTACATATTGATTCAGCATAATGAGAAATGTTGCGCAGCCACCAGACGTGTATCTAATTGCGGGGAAAATTTGGAAATAAATTAATGGATGATAATCTCTGTAAAATAGGAGTCATAAAATGCATTCCAAATTATAATCTGAAATATCAAAATCCACTACTTCAGCCTCGACTTTGTGGTAGCTATTCATGATGAAAAGAATATGAAAACACTTATTCTTTTCTATCTGAAATATCTTATTCTTAGAAACATCCTGTGTATATTGTTAGCCTAACCCTGATAAAATAAGATACATAATCAAGATAGGTTTAATTCTTTTTCTATGATGAGGGTATCAAGAGTGATGGAACCTGCATCATTTATCAACAACCACATATGTACGCTGCAAACCGCTTTTCTGCCTGTCGCAGGGGAGATAGAGAAATAGAGATGAACTACAAGGAGTGTAAAATTGAGATCGTTTTCTCCTTAAAACCCTTTTCATTATAAATCCTTCGCCTTCAAAGTTCGGCTCCCGTTTAGCTAAGTGGGTAACGCGTTCGAATTCGGTGAAAGCGGTCCCGGGTTCGAACCCCGGTGGGGACCTACGTACGAAATTATCTCAGCTGTCGAAGCAATAACAAAACTACTTCTACAGCCTTCAGACTTCTTTAGATGAGTATTGCTCAGTTAATTTCAGAATCAGGAAATGTTTCCTTTTATTCATTGTCAGATATAATAGTGACTTAAACAACTAGTACAAAATTCACATCTCTTTCTTTTTTTAGATGTGTCTCTTGTTTTGTTTTGTGACTCTTTTGCGCCTGTGGTTTTGGGGTTTTGATTTTTAGAGTATAGTGTAGTGGAACGATTGATGAAATTAATTCTGAGTTTTAATAACAAATGGTGGAAAAAATCTATAGAGTAGGACAAAGCCGCTAAGATAAATGGGAGAAGCCTACACTAAGCATCTGATACGAATTCTGGTTGCTATTTTGTTTCCTTCGACTCTCTTTCGGCTTAGGAGTCCCTCTCTTTGTTCGGATCCTTTTGTCCTTTGGCTTTGTCATGCCTTTACGTCGTTGGATTCAGAATTGCAATTCAATTGTTTTTGATTATTACCTTAATGGAGAATCATAAAGTTAACTACTGAATTGTTACACAAACGGAAGAAAGCATATGGAAGTGCCATTTCAGTGTACGCTAGTCGGTAGTTTTACAAATTGTATCAATTTTCATTGTATGTTACCTAATGACTAATCTATCTTTAAACTCTTAAGGATTGCTTATACGGCATTAAGTTTTAAGGAATCCTTCGTAGCTGTACCTCTCAAGAACGGCTAATCTAGTGCACACGTACACTACAACATTAGCTCTATAATAATCCACGCTCTTTGAGGAAGGATTTATATTTTAATTTCTAAAAAAGGAAATTTTTCGATCAGTCCCGAAAGGTTAAATTTTTCTGTACAGAAAATTTCTATTGAAACAATTTCTTTCGCTTCATTTCCGTTCTTCCCTGTAGGGAATATTATTCCGATGTTTATACTGGTTGATGTATCTTTTACATGTACTTATAATTAATATAATTTACATGGTAGTTTTAAAATGTCAGATTGAATGATGTAATGCTATTATGGTGAAGAACATACATATCGAAGAATGTATCGAAAAGGCATTATTTCCTTTCTCTTGCGATTCTAAAATTTCTATCAGATTCCTATATACCGAATGATTATTCATCTTTAAATACCTCATCTGACTATGAATTTAATCTATAACTTCAAACTTATATATTCTGCAAAACTGATGGCACTTTTGTAATGGAAGGATTCTGGAGGTGAAGAGTCAATTTAATAACAATGGTTCCCGGTGGAAATTTTGGGCGATAAGATTTGTCGTCACCAAGGTTCTTTCTTGTTTTTTTCTCTCTCTCAACCCTTTTCACAATCCTTCCCTTCGCCTCACTTATTTCAAAATTGCATTAGATGTTGCGAGACCTAACAGGAAAAGTAGTTATTGATTGGATTAAGGCCAGAAGCCAAATGCTTTCCTTTCTATGAGATATTATTGGAAAAAAGGATGAGAAGATATAATCGGTTTCGTTAGTAAAGAATATTTGGGGATCATATTTTTAGGTAATTTAAATAAATTGCTTATAAAATCAAATATCAAACAACCTTTTGATTCCCTCGTAGTTTAAATAAAATTTTTGTGAAAGTTGGGAAGGTCATATGAATATCTTTGGATTACTCTTACAAATAACTTGAAGTGAAACGCTAATATAAAATACGTTTACGGTAAATCAATCTAAAAGCTCGGCTTTATAAAGTGCATTGTGTGAAAATGCGAAACAAAGGTTAGAGAATGAACTTATTTTTCCTCGGTCAGGCCCCACGTGTATTATACCGTGAGTATATGGGATCCAATGGATGAAATTTGTACCCAAAAATCCGAGAAATTGCAGCTTAAGGTGATACGATTTCTTAAAAAAATGCTACAATAAAAAGCAAGCGCTAAGAGAATGCTATCAGACGCAAGTTGAAAGAAAGGAGATTAGAAGATTGGCTGTCTCTGTCAATTTAGTGAGAGTACATTTGCGGAAGACGTATTGGTGTTATGCTATCCCCTTGATACTATAGACTATGTGACAACGAGCGTAAAATAAAAGAAATAGATGCTAGGACAAGTAGTCTTAAGAATTCATTCTTTCCGTGTAAGATACGCGACAACAACTATCGAAAGAATTAGCTCGATCACTACGTGTTTACACTCCCTGTGACAAGCCAACAGGCGGCTTGCAAGGTATCATTGTAGATATCGGCGAATTGCTCTTACTTTAACCTCAATATTTATGACTTAAGTGATTAAAATGAACATTCTAATATGCAGTTGCAGATTAAAATAATTCATGTAGCAAAGTTGTAAATGAGGAGCTAAAGAATGCTAAGGTTAACTGACGAGAGGCAAGTTTTCTACCGTACGCAAGAATCTTTCAACGTCATAATAATAATAATAATAAATTTATTAATCCAAAGACATACATAAGTATATATGAATGTGGCCATCCAGTATCTATTTGAAGGAATTTGCTGAATAACCTCCTCTATAGTTTTTGTTTGCTGTCATTTACATTTATTGAAGTCTATGCAAACCTTGTCTTTATATAATTGAATATATTTCGTTAAATCATTAAATATTATGGTTACTGGAAATATTTTATTGTTCGAGCAATACCAAATAACCTTATAAAACTTTAACCGGAGGTAAATCTCAAATAGAAATCCATTGCTGTAAACAAAGAAGCGGATTTTAGCGTTTCTGTTGCTTGCCCCTGCGTACCTGATATACATCGAATATCACCGCGTAAATTTAGGAATAAGGCAATCGTGGTAGCAATTCTATTTTCCTAAGTAAAATAGGTTATACCACAACCTATAGTAATTATTGACAAAGCTACCATGGAATAAATGTATGCAAGCCGTGTTGTCGCAGCCCTTAATTCTATTCCAACAATTCGAATGACACTTTGCAGACTGTTGTCGTTGACAAGGACAAAATTATTCCTTTCGGAAAAAATATTAGAATTAATAATTTCAACTTTGACCTTGTCCTTGTCTCATTCATTTCCTCGGGAAATTTAATCCGTTTCCCTCGCTGTTCTTTTCCAGTTCTTCTCGCAAACCATTTTTTTCACTTTTCTAATCGGAATGAATCCCTCTTTTGCAGGTAATAGTCTTCCTCCCGATTCCTGTTCACCCTTTACATCCTTTTTCGCATTCTCGTCGTCTTTTGTCCGCCTCCCATAGACCGTAATTCCTTCTCTTCGACTGTCTTCTTTTTCATTTCCCTTACAATTCGCCTAATCCACCGGAGCACGTATTTGGTTTCATCAACGTCCATTTCTTCCCTTTCACATTCTAGCAATATCGCTTCTTATTTCCTTTCAAGAAAATAAGACGATTCTTCTTCTGTTCCTTTGAATTATATTTCCAATTTGTTCCCCTAAGCTGAAATTTACAAAAACAGTTTGTCAAATTTCTGGTCCTTCCAAATTTAGGGTGGATTTCACCATTGACTGAATTTCCGTCGTTGATTCAATTGTGTTTCATAGATTCACCGATGAAACAAACGAGGGTGAAGTAGAAACGAAAGGATATCTTTTAAACAACAACTGAACGATTTATAAAATCGTAAAATATTATTCAGATCATAAACTTCTATTATATTTTTGGATAATTTTTAAGACAATCTCACTATAGAGTAGAAAATAATCATAGATATTCTATTCTACCAAAGTTAAATCAATCCGTATGACGCTAGTGTAGGTCTAAATATTATTGAACAATGTTACTCAAATCTTAGCTGTCGATTTTGGTTATTTTCTTCTATGCCTGAGGTAAACGATAGTGAGGAAGTACGGGAGTAACAGGTACAGACCTCAATTGTTTTTTATATCAGTCGATCTTTTCTAATTACTTCACATATATTTTATTATTACACGCATTGAATTTCTTGCCATTGGTAGTCTGCTCATTTATGTACTCATCATTTCAAATCCGGTCTTAAATACTTACTTAACCAATTGCTTACTTATGAGAAAATGGTAAAGATTGTCATAAGTTTTAATGCCATCTTTAAATTATAAAAAAATATCAAATCCAGAATAGTTAAATTTATCTTGCAATGGTTTGAAATAATTGTAATACGTTCACAGTATGCTGAGGAGAAATCTTGTGTGCGTTTGATACACTTGTATATTAATTTAATTGAAGTCCTCTACCTTTTTAAGTACCCTATACATTTAGCAGTAAAAGTACAAATATCGAATCGATAGTATAAGGTTCTGAAATAAAGAAATGAGATGTAGAAAACGTTAATTAGAGAAAGAAACCTAGAAAGTAAATAAAAACGCAAAAATTGAGCTGTTCGGCCACAGCTGGAAAACATGTTGGGATGTTGGTCAAGTAAAAGAGAAACAATTAGGAAAACAATGGATATTCCATCCAGGAATAGCGACGATTCAATATAGCGATGAATATTAAGAAGCAGCGCATTGATTTGTGGAAAGGAAGAGAAACCTTACCATTAGTAAAAGCAATTGGTATCGTTATGATAAAAATGCAATTCCTGATTCTCTCACAGATTTTTTTATATGAAAAAATTGTTCCGCTCCTTTACTGCGTTACATTTGTCCTTACTACTACTGAAATTCATTGTTAATAAAAATAGAATTAATCCTGATTGGACTTTTAAAATTAATTGAATTCGTGAAATATATATTTAACAATTCACGTTTTTATTGATTCCTAAGTAAACTCTACTCTGATTTTCTCTTTTATTTTATTCTTTATTCTTAATTTTTCGCCATCCAAACTCTCTTTCTTCACTTTGCTTTCCCTTCAAATCAAACCCTGTCATCTTCCTCACCAACTTTTCAAATTTTCCTTCTCGTCGCACCTTAAATTTTCGAATTTTTCTCTTTCCTCACTCTTGTTGTCCATTTACCTTCCCATTTCACGCTTCCCTTACTTCTTCTCCCTCCACTTCCTTTCTCTTTCCTTACACTTTCTACTCCTCCTAAAAACTGTCCTTCTTTTTGTTTTTCCACTTCCCATTTCATTCGCACTTTCTCTTTTCATGAATGAAAATGAGGAAAGAAAAGCGTTACGAATTCCCGTCATCCATATCTTCACGACTATGAATCTCCATTTCGTTTTTTATCCTTCTCCCTATTCCGCTTTCACTCTACCTTCTGTCGCTGCTTTTTCCTCCACAGCCGTCCTTCCCTCCCTTCGCTGGAGTTTTTGTTCACGCGCTGTAAATTTTCGCACGGCAAGTATTAAATATGATCCGGAAAAAAGCTGCTTTTGTCTTTAGCGCATGCGCAGTGGCCTTTTTTCTTCCTATTCAAATGAATGATGCTACAATGGAAGGGGAGTTGAGAAGTGTCTATTTACTTGCCCTTTTATGCATCTTCTTTTCCCTTAGCGAATTTTGTGTGCCACATCGCCTCCTCGCAGGATCCTGAATAATAAAGCTAAGAAAATAAAGTGATGTGAACGTAAGGCCATTATTGTGTGGACTAAATTAGATCTAAAAGCGGATGGGGTGCATTTGATTCTTTTTCAAGCATTCTCTTTGTGTTAGCTTGAATAGAGAGCGCAAACTGAGAGCCATCACGGATTCAACTAGCCAGGATTTAGACCGGCTATTCTTAATTTCGTTCTGAGCGCAATATATTAAAAATGAAAAATTCCGAGAAAAGTTGCAAAATCTGTGTAATTCACAATTTAAGTAAGATTTGAAGCTTCAATTATCGTCGGTATATCAAATTATTTAACATCCCTGGATTGGATCGAATGGAGTAAATAATGAATACAACTTTAAAATCTTTTCTTGAGTGTTTCCAATTTATATAATCATATGGGATAAATAAGTCATCGGAGTGTTCATTTGATACTTCTTGAGGAGATAACTCATGGTGGCCAAAATTCATAGATTGTTATATCTCAAATTCAATATTTCTCAATCTGCGGGATTATTGGTTAGATTAGGATTATAGTACGATTCAAAATGTTTGTTAAATTTGTGTCATCTTATAATCTTCAATGACGTGATTATGTAATCAGTAAAACGAAGGAAGCGAAAATAAACCTATGATAAAATGAGCAAACAAAACAAAAGTATGAAATTCAAAGTCAAAATTGATCAAAAACTGGCACGATTCCCACAAGACTACCAAAATTAAGGCATCTGAGACACAAATTCAGAACTATCAGATTTAATAGAAGATAAAATTTAAAAATCATGGAGAAACATTTTTAAAGACTTAAAATCAACTCACCGTAAGAACACGATAGAAATATCGGCATAAGAGAAGTCCAAAAACTTCTTTATTTTCGACCTACCTCGTATATTCCCAACAGGAATTTTTCTTATCTTAAAATACTAGGTTAGGAATTAGTAATTCACATTGCTACATATTAATAACATAGGTAGTAACGTTTGGATAATTACAGTATTTCACAGGCAAATAGAAAGTAGAGAGATTAGCCCTGTCAAATGATTTAGTTAGATTTATGAAATGGAGCAATGACTGGCATTAGATTTCAGTGTAGACAAATGTTCAGTGATTAATTTTCGGTTCAGTGTGTACTTTATATATTCGAAAGAAAATGTATCGGCTTTCTGATAGCTAAGTGGAAATCGCGTTCTTCTTTGATGAAAGTGGTCCAGGGTTCGATTTCCAGTTGAAGCGCTTTTTTATAAAATGATCTTAGTTGTCGCAGAACTTTTATAAATCTATCGCCAATGATCATTCGCACAGCCAGAGGAAAAAAACTTATTAACTATAGAATCGGTGAAATATCTTGGAGTATATCTTGGATCATGAATAACTTAACATGGGGTACCCATATCCATAATAAATGCGGAAGAGCACTTAAGAAACTCGGATTCTTCAAGAGAGCAGTCCATTGGAGCGAAGACAAAGTCCGTGAGCGATGTTAAGTTGCGCTTGTTGAACCTCATTTTGAGAATGGGTGTAGTATATGGGATCCTGCCAAAATTTGTTGATTCGATAATTGGATAAAGTACAGCGAAAGGCGTACAAAAATGTTACGACAAATCAGTGAATGCTTCAGGATGCAGGATGGGAATCTCTAGAGGATAGAAGACTTAAAAAAGCTCTTAATTTACTTCATCATCACTGAAAAGTACGTTCTTAGAAGATGCAGCCGATATTTTACGTCGTCTTTACATAGGCCGTTCAGATACTGCGAGAAAAATTTCACAAATGCATTTTTTCTGAGAAAAACCCGCAAAAGTAACGATTAGGGAAGAAGTGCATGCACCCCCTGCCACACGCCGAAGGGCGGCATTCAGGATACATGCGTAGATGTAGATAAAAACTCCAATCAAATCTTTAGCGGGTTTTGCAAACACGTAGTATCCTGATCGTTATATATCTTGCATTGTAGAACTGTATAGAGCGCTGCCTAACTTCACGGCGCCACACGTTAATCCATCATGCGTACTTGTTGGTCGTGTCCCATGTTTTCGATATTGTACGACGCACGTTTCTCTATGAAACTTGCCCATTAAAAAGATGATGTCGTTTGAAAGACTGAATCACAATATTCCTTTCAAAGAGAGGAAGATACATAAAGGGATTTCGGTTCTCTTTAAACTTAGATATTACTTACTATTTAAAACAGTATCGTGCCTGTTTTTCAAGTTAGCCTCAGGTTTTCGAAAATAATAAGAAGACGGTATAATCATTCCGTAGCCATACAATTACGACTATTCTCATATTTAAAAGCAGCATAGTCCTGGAAATTGAGAGCATTTTCCATGACTCCGTTATAAATATTTAAAATTTCTAGATCCGTAATAAACATTTAAAATTTTCTGTTCAATATTTTTGTTCTTGTAATTATCTGAACAATAATCCTCATAACGAATCTATCAATATAGGTGAAATAAATTTATGAACCCTTTTTTGATTCTTTTTCAACAAATAAAAGCCTACAAAGTTAGAATAAAAAGAATGTACAGTAAGACCCCTCTTAACGCTATTTTAGTATTGCGCGGTTTTATTAGGTCTCCCCGAAATCGAACGCAGGATTGGCATTCCCGGAAATAGAGCTTCATTTTGCTGATCCAAATTAATTAGCATCTCTGAAGATGAGGAACAAAACGAACTTTCAATGGATTTTCTAAAAAACGTTTAACCGTTATAACGGAAATTGTGGATCAGTTTATAAAATAGGATTCAAATTTTGATAGAAGTTCAAAGGTGAAGTACAATTGAGAAAGAATTACTGAACCATAAATGTTACATAATAAATAAAAAATACTTAAAAATTTTCTTATTCTCTGTTCCGTTTCACCAATCCCCATTATTTACGTATTAAGACGACCTCGTTTAACGCTGTTTCGTTTAGCGCTCGAATTTTTGGAACGTATCCCCCGCGTTAAGCGGGGTCTTACTGCCTTATTAGGAACCTTCATCCCCTTTCGTAATATACACTTTGGTACAACACAATTCATCTCAATTAAGAAGGGATACATTATCCTTTACTATATCGAAGTATACCGGTTATCTTTGCATCTGGAAAATCTCCGAACATTATTGAAATTTAGTATTAAACGTGGATGTAACAAATTTACTGAGAACGAATAATTCCTTACAATTAAAAATATTACAACTGCAGTAAAATTACGAAAAAGTCATTTAGTAACCGGTAACGTAGGAATATTTGATTTACAAGCTCCAGAAATAAAAGAATTTTACTCTTACAGATAAAAACATCCCAGAATAAATACCTATGAGACAAACTTTCCATTCGTACTATTTCTACAAGAACTGATCTTAGTCTAGAAAGTCTTTTGTATAAAGAACAAATTTACAGTAAATTGCGTAAATTTCAACTTTAGCTTCAAAATAATGGAAAACTTTTCATTCATTCTACTAGGAATATTCAACTTGTCCCGTAGATGGATAGGGTTTAGCAATACATTCGAGTTATGCATCGCAATCCTCCATGAGCTCTGTTATTCTCACGATAGAGGTCTCGCGCTACACCGCTATCTCGTCCACTCCGCACTGCTGTCCACTTCCATGTTAACCGAATCCTAACGTATCCTCCAAACACATCCTGACTTGTTTACCAACAGAGTGTGTTTGCCTGCGCGCCTCAATCCATAGAGTGATCTGCATTTCCTCTCTCTTTTTTCCTCCATTCCTCAGCGTCTTTACTCTCGATTGTCATCTTTTCCGAAACCAAACTCGACCATCCTACCGCTCCGTACGCCATCGCCATCTCGCAAATATTTCTCTTTTATCACTCATCCATCATCAGCGGATCTTCCAGTGTTCATATACTGGCGAACGGGGAATTGATTTAAGCTGGACGAATATTGCTCCCGAGAGCAGGATGTCGAGTAATTAAGTGTTGGACACCAAGTGGCGTCCTGTTATTTGCTTCTGGGCTCAAATTTTAACGATCCTTTCACTCTACTTCGTCCATGGATACTTCCTTCATTCATTTTTCTCCACACATCTTTTTTAATACCTCTCGTAAAAATGTCTCCATATGACTTTCCAGAAGCTTTTATTTTTCATCGTTTCAAGGAAAATTAATTCTTACGTCTTGCCTAGACTTCTCTCTTTGAAGTACGAAGTTATGAACTATTTATTAAACTCAAGCATTATCGCAAAAGGTTCGCAGTTAACTTTCTCCATAGATTAAGCCTACTACTCACTAGTAAGGACTGCTCACGAAACCGAGAGGTGGTGTGCTAACTTCTAAATCGCTTCACTTATCGCCGCAAAAGTATAAGACTTTTACTTCATTAAATATCAGAAGTTTATGTAAATAACTTTGTTATCAGAGACAAAGTGTTTCCATATCTTCAGAAAATTGGGATTACGGAATAAGTTGGTCATCATCGGGAGTACTTTTTCAATCTTTGCCAACATCTCAGATTATCTAGAAAATTAAGCGTGAGGCAGGCCTTTCTAATATTTCACAAAAGGAGGTTGTGTTCCTAGAGTAGCACCAACTGTCGGATCGAGAATACCATAAACCTGGACGCGTCAAAGTCCAGGTCTATACTATTTTCAATCCAACAATAGGTGTGATAGCATTCCTAGAAAAGGTTTTTTTGATTGCAAAAATATAACAGGAAAAACTTAAGTTGGACTACGTTTGTCAATTCCTGTCGAATCAATAGCGAAACTAGATCCTAGAGGATATTGATTTAGTTTCGTCTTGAAATATACTTTGTCTTTATTGAGAGTGATACGCTTTGAATATTTAAAAAGCTATACTCATGTTTAAGAACCTCCTTTATCTGAATAAGAAAATTGGATGTACAACGTTGAAAATTCCTTTAAAGATTCAACTCAATGCAGTGAAAAAGACAAGCAGCCCTGAAATACTAATTTAATTTGCATTCAACTTTGAAATTAGAATTTGAATTTCCTCCAGCATTATTTCCTAAAGCTGGGATTGGTTTATAGGCTCTGTGGCATACATATGCAGAAGAAAATGAGTGATGCGATATCCCCTTTCATGCTTCAATTACGAACATTGATTGGAAGAGCGGGATTGCAACTCGCGGGATATGTTGAGATGCAAATGCTCTGCTACGCAGATCCGGATGAACGAAATTGAACTCAATTAGAGAAACACACTCCATTCACGTCGGTACGGAACCGAACTTTTGTGCAAACAGGGTTAAAGAACGACTGTAATCTAGAAAACTGATCAAATACTTGATTTACTACAAGCGTACAAGAATGAGGCAGCTCGAAATGCTACGGAGATACATTTCACGTCAAATCGATATAAATTTACCATCCAGTAATTTACATACATCCAATAGCTGCGGTATTGTAGTCATTGATTTAACATTAGTTTGATTCGATGAAAACTGTTTTTGTATTAACTATCCAGGATAAATCTTGGTTTATTTTCACTTTTAAATGGAGCATATAGAGCGGTCGATTCGTTTTCAATTCATATCTTTTGTAAAATAAACGTGAACTGATTCGCATAATTTAAAGTTAAAGGAATGTATCTTTAAAAAGTCGCTTCCAAGTCGTCTGAAATTTATATTTTTGAACTAACTTATGTTATGTTATGGAAACTAACTTGTAAATGGTTTGTAAATACGTCTTCAGCAAACGAAACAAACCAGCCCAGTTCCGCTTTTTACTGAAATCCTTATAGCTTGATGCTCGAGAATCTGGGAAATAGAATGCGGAATGAATTTTCAACTCAGTTCAATTTTTTCAAGGAATAAGTACTCTATTGTCACTTCTGAATAAATAATACAGTAGTGATATTCTCATTTTGAGGTCAATTATGGTCGATAGTATCATGTTACTTGTCGGATCAGATGATATCTTTTAATAAATACTAACACGATTGGAAAACGTATTCATCTTCTATACAGCAGATTGTTTACTACAAAATGAACTACGGAGGTAAATACTCTACAAAATACAGTTATCAATACAAAAACAATACATACAAAAACAATGTCATGTGAAAAGCAAAGTTCTGTGTCTACAACTATAGAAAATTTATATTTGACCGCCTCCACCATTAATTACATTAGTTTGCAAACTATGCTAATTTATAATATAGACAGCATTAATTTATAAAAGAATCTCAAACCACTACAAAAACCATATTCCTTTAACAATCAACTCGAACAGTTCATTGAAATTCTATATTTACGATTATGGAATATTAGTATACAAAATATAGTATACTGCTCACTAATTTCAATAAGTTAGAAAGAGCGTGTTAAATATCTATAATTTATATATAAACTAAAAATTACCTTGAAATAGCTTTTAATCTTGTCATTATTACTTAACACGTGAGATGTTTCATGAGATAGGCCTCACGGTAAACATTTTAAAATCATATCCCACTTTGTTTTCTACAGCTACTGCCTGAAACTGCTCGAATTTTTCAAAATTTTCTCGAGTGCTCGCATCCGATGATTTTATCGTCTATTTTTACATTAGAAATTGAGATTTTGGATCATTATTCATAAATTAAGAGATACCCAGAGAAACTATTCGAATAAAGAAATATTAGGAAGTGAATATATAGAAATACTTACCCCTCGGGCGGAAATAACCTCGGCGTCCATCAGCGCAACGTTTCCCGACTTAAAGATATTTTACGTATTCCACGATGCAGAACTTTGCGCCAGAATTTTGGCTTTCTTTCTCGCATTCTTTTCATTCCTCCTCTCCCCCAGACTTAATATGACTTCTCCTTCAGAATTTCGCAGACTTTCAAATTCCCGCCCCTTCCCTTATTTGCCTCTCGTTGAAGCGTCCAATCTATATTTCGAATCTCTCGTCCACTACACGCCTCTCCCTTCTCCTCCATTTCCTTCTCATACGCCCGCCATCTCCAACAGGCTTTCCTTTCTCTTCATTTCCACTCCCGCCGACGGAATGGCCCGGAGATTTCGCTATATCCGTTCAACCGTCGCTTCGGCACTTTCTCTCGCCTTCTCCCTTGACTCTTAGGCATCTCTTTCTCTTTCCTTTCTCTTAAATCTCCTCCTTCATTTCCTTCTTCCTTTCCCGAATCCCTCCACTCCTTCACTCTCTCCATTCTATCTTCCCAAGGAATAACTTAACGTCCGAGGAAAACTACTTTATGACCCTTCTGCACCATGAGAATCCCCCGAATTGTTCGTCTTCCGCTATGCATGCGCCTTCCCTTCCTTCCCAGGCAATCTCGTATTTGTGTCCATTATTTTTCGGGCCATTTCCCATTCATCGCATTTCCCTTTATCCTTTTAACTTCGCTCTTCATCACCCGTCCTTTTTCCCTCCTCCAACCCTTTCACCCTTGACCTCCTCTCCCGCCGCGCTACATCCCTCAACATCCTTCTCAATTACGCTCTCTCGACTCCACTCTTCGTCGCATCTTCCCACTTCTACGTTTTCTCTTCGCCCGACGCCGATCATCAAGATTTTCACAGGGCTGTACCATCGACCGAATCTATCTGTCGTTCCGCTTGACCTATTTTATATCGCAACTCCACCGCATACGCAAATTTCTGACGTATTGCTAATTTTTTGGAGAGTTTTCTATCTAAAGGCAACACATTATTGAGGATAAAATAACTTTTACGATAGCGTCGATAGAGGCTTCGAATAAAACTCTCCGGAAGTTGAACTTTTACGAAATTGTAGAAGGAAATAAATATCTCTTGCAGACATAATATATCTCTTTTCATGAAATAGTGCGAAAGAAGATATTTGAAGATACGTTTAAACACGTTATTTGCGCAAAAAGACTTAGAGAGTAGGACTCACGGTTTCGAAATACTAATTTTTCGACACCAAAATGTGTAAAATTTAGTGAAAAATACTACCTTATAAATATGCTCCAGAGATATAAAATATTGCAGCAAATTCTGTGACTTGCACAGCAATAACTACAAGTGTTTTCCCATAGTGGATTCAATTTTCTTTGTAAATAATGATTTAAATATAAACGATCTTTTAGCATCCTCGTGGGAAAATGGGAACGCATTTCTTAAGGATGAAACGCTTATATTATATATATTGTTATAATCATCAGTTACATAGTTACGTTAAGAATGAACTGAAGTTTAAAAAAAATTATTTTCCGCCATAGAAGTTGACAATGAAATGACTTGTGATTCGGAGACTACATAATAATAATAATTACTCTCTTAAATTAAATCTACGGTGGCGGCCGAGATGTTGTGGAAACCCATGAAAGAGAAAGGATTTATAATTTTCTAAATGGCAGGATATATCTATGGGGGCTCGAGACAGTCGAGAGAACGAAAATATGCCTACCTTATAGGGACCGGGTTAATCATGCACGTTACATCTTTTGAAAAAATTCCCTCAAAAAAATTAACGGGATAAAAAATGAAGAGATTTACACGGTTATGTGGCAAAGTAAATGATTTTTCCGAGATTGGGGAACTAGATTGTGATATATTTGTTAAAGAATTTAACTCTCTTGGGGTGGGTTTTTAACCCTGAAACCCCCTGCCAGAACATTCCTGCCAGATGGCATTAGCAATAGTTATGGAAAAGTATACATCCTCTCCCTATTCTCTTAATATAACTTATTTGCACTATGCTTAATTATGCAAGAAATATGACAGAAATGGAATATAGGCTTCTTCATTCTCGCACAAATCCAGTCAGATGAACATAATTATGCTTCTTGCAAGAAGATACTTTCCCTGACTTTTTACTCGTACGCAGCTGTACCTTGAAAATTAACAACGTAACACAACTACGTTGCACGGTCTATTATTATCAATCTCTTGGTGTTAATTTCGGATTTAGCTTATATTTGACCGTATAAAGAGACCGATTCCATTAGAGTAAACTCTCGATTCGCAAGTAGTATAGTAGTATTGTTAAAAGTGCTTCGACAGCTTAGGTCATTTCGCACGTGGGCCCCCACCGGGAATCGAACCCGGGACCGCTTTCATTAAAGTCGAACGCGTTGCCCACTTGGCTATCCGGGAGCCCCTCGATTCGCAAGTTTTATGCACATTTTATAGCCGTGGCAGAGGTCTAAAATATCGGTGCTGTTCACGTACTCAAAATGCAACGATCATTCCATACATATTCTGAAATCATACTAATTTACCGATGAATATTTTAACCCGAGTCGTAATCATACCCTACATTATTTTCAGGATCATTGGGACGAACGTGTCTCCAAGGTCGTTTATCAGAGCGAAAGCTTGGAGCATCCGTTTGATGATGTTTCATCCTCTACTCTCTTATTTCCCATCCTTCCTCTGCCTCCAATGGATTCGCTGTAACATCCGGGTATATTTCATTGGGAGCACTCATTACTTGGCGCGTGGGAACAAAGGATAAGGATCGATGACGTAGCGCAATCTGTCAGAGGCCTTAACCAGCTCAGATCCGAACCCCGTTTTCCCTCATATGAAGAACATCCATCACGCCCTCCTGAAACAAGATTCCCTCGCCCCTGCTCAGAATCCTATTTTTCGCGCCGTCTGCGTGTTACACATGAAAAATCTCTGCTTCTTCCCGCTGCGGTGTTTAGCGCCAAACAGGAGTTCGGTTCTCGCTACTCGCTGAACTTGAACGAAAAATCAAAGATCTCTCAATCGTTGAGAGTGAAATGACTCTTTCTTCGAATCCTAGAAATGGCGACGGTTTTTACTCTGTACTAAAATAAACGCTGATATTTGCCTTAACCGACATTACTGAGATTGATTTACCTCTAAATAAACATGTCTTTCAACCGGTCGCATTTACTATAATTTCTGCGGTAATAAGTATTTTTACTACTTTTATTATTATTATTATTTCCCGGAAACAGGAGCCCCCATTTATACGTATTCGTTATAATAAATTGGACTAAACCAGACACAAATGGCGAACACAAACGCCCATGCCCTATCCCAGAAAAACTCGGTTAGTCGGGACTCGAACCTGGGATCTCAATGTTAGAGCACTAACCATTCCGCCAAAGTCAGTTTACATAGGAAAAGTACATGAAAATCTATCTTTATAGTGACAAAAATGCCCCTTTTCTAAACACAACCTATTTGGAAGGAACTTACGACATTAGTATCTTAAAGATGATGCTATTAGTTTGTAGATATTGGATAAGTAATTTAAGGCAAGTATTCGGTGGCTGAAAATCTATTTTATTCTGGGTACAAGTCGGAAGGTAGAAATAATAAATGAGCCTGTTTTATGAAAAATGTTAAAGAGTTTTGAGGAAGTTTCAAAGTACTGGATGCTGTCCAAGAATCTTGGAGATAAAAATCGCTCAGAATCAGAAATATTAGAACAAAAATAACGAGTAACATTATTGTAGCAACAGCTGAAAGACTGAATATCTTTGGGACGATACAAACTCATATTACAATCTAAAATCAGTTCATTGGATGATTTCTCAGGATGAATTATGAGCCAAACAGAGATAAAAGTATCTCAAAGGCAAATAAGAATAATTTTGGTCCAAGCTTTCCGGTGCTAATGAAATCATCCCTGTAAATCTCCGTGTCAGTCTTCGTGCCTTCGTGACTTGTCAATGCAAGCACGACACAGTAATACTTTTTTACTATCCACTCTGCTATGATATCCAGGTAAGCATTACAAGCTTAAAAGCTCTCATAGGCACGTCTGTCCTTCATTTGAAAAATTTCCTCTTTGAAAATAGATTTATGCCTTCCTTCCTGTCTATCAAATTTTATCCTAGCAAAAATTAATAATATCGTAAATAAAAAGGCTCGGAAGTAATTGTGTTACCTTATAGTGCATATTCGTTGGAGATAAAAGTAATTTGTCGATGTATGCATGTGAAGGGAATGAGATTAGTCACCGGAAAAGTTCGGCATCCGCCAGATTAAAGAGTGTTGCATGGCAGAAATAAAAGGAGCAACGCCATTGGATGAGCGTCAAGCTAAAAAAATTGTAGGACAGCGTCTGAACTGAGAAGGAAAGAGAGTAGGGGGCAGAAAGGGGGTAGTGATGAAGTGGAAGAGATAACAAATGACTAAGGAGAAAAATAGCACCTGGAATATTAAGAGGAAGGGAAAAAGAGGGGCGAAGAGTTAAACTTCACTGAATTCAAAGACAGGTGCTCGCCTCTTTCTCGAGAGTATGAAATGAAGTTCCGCGGAATCAAAGCCAAATTACGCCTCACCTCTGAAAGTCTTCCTTCTCCTTGAGAGAATAGTGGGGTACAAATTGTTTCAAGCAATGCGCTAGAACTTCGAAGTAAATGAAAGATATACATGAAGCAGTCTGAGAGCTGAAGGAAGGCTGGAAATATCGAGAGAAGTAAGAGAGAAGTGGCGGGGGAATAGAATGTGCGGATTTGTATGGCGAAACATTTCAACGAAACGAATAACTTTTTGTCGTTCTCTAACTTCCTTACAAACAATAAAAAATGATATGATTATAGTATGATAAATTAATTGTTGAATACATTAATTTCCTTCGTTAACTGTGAATAAACTGTGATATATTCATAGGTATCCTTGCAATATATCATGTATATTGTTATGCTACATGAAGGCATCTTTTTACTCAATTTAAAGAAAGGTCACAATCAAATATGTTATACAGCAAAATGATTTGAACTACTAACTAACTAACTACTAGTAAAATTGTACTTCTTTGTAAAATGAAAATAATGGGATACAATTATGTGAATTTTAACATCCTAAAATCGTTTATAACTTTTATTATTTCTTATTACTTTTGATGGCTTTTTAACTTATATATTATTCAGTTCGTTCAAAATTGATTGACTTTTACAATTTTCAGTTTATATTACTTGAGAAATAGTATAATCGTATTTTGTGTAACAGGGATCCATGTTGTGATATTTTCTTTTTATTGCAGTTAATTTATATTTCCTTGAGCAATGAAAAGAAGGCATATTATGCCCGTTTAATAAATCTAATTTTATCAGATCCATAACATAAGTCGATTCGTACACTGCAGGGTTTAGTGTAGGAAATGTGGGAGTCAGAGTGGCAGTGNGCTTGAGACGCTCATGCGATTTTCGTTTTCCAAATTATGAGGCCCAGACGATTGCAGCGCCCTGAAGTGGTTGCCTCACTAGCTAACTATCTAAAGTCGGTCCTGATGATTAACGCTTCGTAATTCTGCAACTATATTACTTTTGCAATTCCTACCACCCCTTAGGTAATCTACCTCTCTCTTCTTTTCTCTCTTTCTTACAACTTTCGCAGGTTTTAGCACACCCCTTCTCTTTGTGCGTGTTTTCCTGCACTGGAAACATATTTTCTGTGATAAAAAAATCAAATCAATATAAATATAAATATAAAATGTATGCTTTAAAATCCTGAATATCTCTGACCTCAATGAAAAATGCATGGAATATAAATCGAATACAGATGAAGAATATTAATTGACTTTTGAATTACTGCATTAACAACATGTTGCTTTAATAATAATTGATGGATCCAACTGGTACTGTGATGCTGAATTTCGCTTTCTTTTGATCTTCAAATTAAGGAAAAGTTGCTGGTCAATGAAATTTTAATTTTATGATTTATAATTTTGTCTTTAATTTCCTCTCATAGTACCTTTCAAAAATGTTCATATTTACTGAAGAAATCTGATGATGTTCAAGTTAAGGGCCCTTTCACTAAACATCCGCCATGAAATATATAACCGATATTTGTATTAAGGCTCCCCTTTAGATCAACCGGAATTCGCGACGAGATTTCGGTTCAGTTAGTTCCAGCATTTGTCCGCTAGTGAGGTAGATAACCTTCCCCTCGCGTGAATGGTGTGGGTAAAAAGGAGGGCGAAGTTGGTGGTGGGAAAGCTTATCGCTTTAAAGGCCCAAACCCAGAGTAAAGATAACTTATCTCGTAGTTACTTGTTTTCTGTCTTTCGGAAGTATATTATTGGCGATAATTAATTATTATCGCCATTTTTAATAGACAAAAATCCNTTATACGAGGGTGGTTTGAAAAGTTCTCGGAACGGAATAGAAAAAAAGTACTTTCGTCACTGAAACTTTTTTTATTTTTCGATGTAGTCTCCTAGTAGATCAATGGACTTGGTCCAGCGATGTTCCAATGCCTTGATCCCATCTCGAAAATGAGATTCCTCCATGCCTGCAAAATAGTTGTCAACTTCTGCTATCGATTCTTCTTTTGAAGTGAATCTTCGTCCACCAAGGAAAATTTTAAGCTTCGCGAAGAGATGGAAGTCTGACGGAGCCATATCAGGCGAATAAGGCGGATGTGGCAACAATTCATACCTTAGTTCGTGTAATTTTGCCATGGCGATGGCACATGTGTGCGGGTGCGCATTGTCTTGATGGAAGGTGACTTTCTTCCTTACTAAACCAGGCCTTTTTTTCGCGTATCTTTTGTTGTAATTGGTCCAGGAGGTTAGCATAGTATTCTCCAGTAATTTTTTGCCCAGTGGGGAGATAATCTACAAACAGAATCCCCTTCACATCCCAGAACACTGATGCCAAGACCTTTCCGGCCGAAAGAATTGTCTTTGCTTTCTTTGGTGGCGGAGAATCAGCATGTTTCCACTGCTTTGACTATTGTTTTGACTCTGGGGTATAGTAGTGGACCCAAGTTTCATCTGCGGTCACAAGCCTGCGCAAAAAATCTTGTTCGTTTCCTCTAAAACGGACCAAGCATTGTTCTGATATTTCCATTCTCATGCGTTTTTGATCCAGCGTCAAGAGTCGCGGCACCCATCTTGCAGATAATTTTTTCATATCTAATTCTTCAGTTAAAATATGATATACTCTTTCAGGTGACATCTAGCAAGCTTGAGCAATTTCTCGCAATTTCAATCGGCGGTCCTCCATGACCATTTTGTGCACTTTTGCAATGATTTCTGGAGTAGTGACACATCTTGGCCGACCACTGCACGGATCATCATCTAAGCTCTCCCGACCAATTTTAAATTCGTTTGACCACTTGGCAACAGTTGAATATGAAGGAGCAGAGTCCCCCAATGTATTCTGGAAATCGGCATGAATGTCCTTTGCTTTCATACCTTTCTTTACGAAGTACTTAATCACTACTCGAATCTCGACGTTTTCCATCTTCGCAAATCACTTAGTGGGAACAAAAATAGAGCCACGTCACCGCTACAGTTTTCTTCCAAGAGCACTGACATGACACGTGTTTATAGGCAACAGTCAAATGAATATCGCGTCAAAAACTCGTTGCGATAGCGCTGACCTCTCGTGGTGATTCCGAGAACTTTTCAAACCACCCTCGTAACTACTAGTAAAATGGTCCTTCTTTGTAAAATGAAAATAATGGGATACAATTATGTGAATTTTAACATCCTAAAATCGTTTATAACTTTTATTATTTCTTATTACTTTTGATGGCTTTTTAACTTATATATTATTCAGTTCGTTCAAAATTGATTGACTTTTACAATTTTCAGTTTATATTACTTGAGAAATAGTATAATCGTATTTTGTGTAACAGGGATCCATGTTGTGATATTTTCTTTTTATTGCAGTTAATTTATATTTCCTTGAGCAATGAAAAGAAGGCATATTATGCCCGTTTAATAAATCTAATTTTATCAGATCCATAACATAAGTCGATTCGTATACTGCAGGGTTTAGTGTAGGAAATGTGGGAGTCAGAGTGGCAGTTGGAGGAAGTAGGCTGATGGGTCACTCGGTCTGCATAGTCCTCCATTTATTGCATCTTCCCCGCGGATGCCACTTGACTTGAGAGCACTTTGGCAACCATGTTCTTTGGTGCGTAGCGCCTCCGCCAAACCTATTTCACTAAGGTCACGGATACTGCATATTGATTCATTGGGTCAACTCATTGCACTGCAGTTTCATCCACATCTCCATCAAAGTGCGTTTATTGATGCCTCAGGACATACTCGGTCCTTGACCAATTGATGAGAGCACCGAACGAGTTCCGAAGCGATCATTTACGCCGCAATTTATTTCCGATCCGTCGGAAAATATTAAAGTGCCTTCCTCATTACTGCACGTAGCTAATTAAATTCCTGCAATACATACAATACATGCATAAGTTTTCTATATGTCTATATGTTCATGTGCCCTAAGTTTACGCCATTTCCTTCACCTCCTGATAACTTATCTGAATGTCATCTAACATCTTCAGTCTTTGTCTTTCCCTCTGCTCTTTACCTTGTATTCTTTCCTCAATAACATTCTTTAGCAATCTCTCTCCTCTCAATATTTAGCCTACCCATTTTCTCTGTCGACGTATAATTATTTCAGTTATAACCCTCTCTTCCCCGGCAATCTCTAGTGCCCGTGTTTGTTTTTCTATCAACCAGACTTACTTCTTCCATCTACTCTTTTTGTAAATGGAACTGTAAAGCTCCTCGTATCGTCATAATCAGAGAGAGATCAGAATCATAATCATAAATTTCGATATATATTCGAACAGTCTGCTTGTAATCAATTGATAATGAACACTATTATGGACACATTTTACCTCTTTGATTGAGTGTGCCCAGGGCTGTGCCGATGGGTGAGGCGATGAGGCAACTGCCTCAGGCGCTTCTCTCAGAAGGCGCCCGTTGAATGTTAAAGAATTCATTTTCTTGATAATTGGTGTTCTATTTAGAAATAGATAATAAAATTCAATAATGTTACACTTTACTAAACATTTCGATTAAACTAAGCGAATAGACTTAAATTAAAGGCAGCACACGACTCATCTCGCCTCACGCGGCAAAATGGCTCGGAAGGACTGTGCCATTATATCCATGTCAGCAACGCAGTAAGGCAGAAGAGGGCATGCGAAACATGGCGCTGTAGTAGAAAGAGTGGCAAGGGATGGCTAAACGAATGAATGACGTTGAAGAAGATAAGGACGCCTTTGAGAACTGAGAAAATAGGCGTTCATTAACCGCTGTTATCAACAATCCGTTCCATTCCGTCCTCTACCCTTCCTTCATTTCTCCTACATCGATTCCCACCGATTCCTTTTCAAACCCATCAACTTGCATCAAGGATGAGTTTTATCGAATTGGATACCTTACGAAATATTACATTATGAGAATCGATTTTTTAGATCCAAGGTAATTGATATATTTGGAATTTAAGCTACTTTTAAATGCTTTATAATTTACCGCGTTTGTTAGTTTTCTCTACATCTACGTCCGAGTTTAATAGAAAATTGAGAAGGTTACAGTCTGCTTTGTAAATCTGATGGTTCCTATTTCGGAATAGTTATGCGCTGTGATCAATAATCGGAAACTGTGGTCGATAAAATTACCAGTGTAGTCCTTTTGAATATAATTATCATTCCACCTTATGGGACCAGTTTTAACAATTATTAGAAGGGGAAACCTCAACTTTTCTTCCGTTATGTTGACGACCAAGATTTTGATGTACATATTTATATTATCATAGTAAATTACTAATAGGTCCTCCGACAACAACGCTGTCAATAGAGAAAAACTTATCCTAGATTATGGATGCTTCCTGCTATGGATACCAAACAAATAGGACTATAAAATATTCACTATTTATGCCTGGTTTCGCAAATAATTTGCATTTTAATGCGGTGTACTACTCGAAATTCAACTATGGGCTCAACGCGTGTATCGCTTAAAGAACTTAGTGCATATAATCAATAATCTCCGATCAAAAGTCTATGATGAATAGATTTCTCTATATCAATAATTTCTAGTTCGATTTGGTCTTTCAGTATTTGTTCTTCAGATCATAATTTATAATTATGATATTATTCGCTATTCCTTACATTTAATTTCCAAACAAGTTCTACTTTCTTGAGGAATTACAATCATCGGTATATTACACTTGCATACACTGTATTTTGATTGCACATTATACAAAGAAACATATATGCATTGATATATTTATTTCTGGATTACTTCATTTAAACAGGGAAAAGAAAGATTTTTATAGATACAAAACGTCACATTCATTCATTTCCTAATTATCCTATCCATAATGTAGTAGTTTCCGGATAATCTGATAATCATTTTGAAGGAAATTGGCACAAAAACTTTAAAAATTAAGTATGCAAAAAAATCAACATAACAAGTATTACGCCATGGCCCATTTTCTGAGTCCAAATCGAACTTTCAAATCATTTCTAATTTAGAATCTACGAAATGTTGAAAGAATGTATAAAAATTTCATAAAAAGATATAAATTTTATCACTTTGGTGAATGTTTTGAACTCAAAAAGGATGGCAATCAACAGGATGTGCGGAAAATCCGAGGATTATATCGACACGAAATGTTATACGAAAAGACATTGAATTGTTTGATCCATTGCTCTCAATCCAGATTAAGTGACATTTCCGAGGGGATCAGTGATAGTGAAAACTCTCCGCTTCTCCAATCCCTTCGCAAACGACGCGCAGTTTCTCTTCCACCACACGAATCACTCTCACGCATCCAACTTTCAATCCTCCATCTTCTACTTTACTTGTCTTTTCGCTTTCCCCCTTTCCTCTTTCATTCGTGTTTCCCAAACAACGAAGATCTTCATAATTTTCCACCAAAAGGGGAATGCAGAGAAAATTTAAGCGGACTTAGACCTCGCGTCACAGGTTTGAATCCCGTGAACAATGATTTTAGACGTGATGAAGGAATAATTCTGATTTCAAAATGAACGATTGTCAGTTATACCTATGAGTGTAATCGATTAATCAAGCAAAAGCGATTTCTTTTAATCAAAGAATACAAGAATAGTTCCCATTTAAAAATCTTCGAGTGTTTCAAGTTTTCAGTGACTGTCAAAAATTTGAAATTTCTTACGTGAAGATCGATAACTTTTTATTGTCATTTACCTTTTAAGGATTACGTGAGGGAGGAAAAAACTAACTAACTGCGAAACAATAGACGCTACGGAAAAATTATGCAGTGTAAAACTTAAGAGATTAGGTATTCGAGACGATTTCAGATAAAATATTTATGGCTGTTTCATAAATTTAAGGATTTCTGAAAACTGATAAGTACAGTATGAAACATAAAACCCAACAAGATATCATCTGAGAGTAGATTCCAACGTTCAGAGAAAACAGGAAAAATAAATAGAAATTTAAAAAGTTCTTCGACACGAACTCGGGACGTTTCGCTAGAGAGTCCCCACCGGGAGGTCGAACCCAGGACAGGTTTCATCTAAGTCGAACGCGAACCACAAGGCTATCCGGAGGCCCAATGAATAATAGAGAAGAACATCGATGTCGCAGGGGAGGAGTAAATAAATAACAATCGAAATCTCTTAATAATGGACCCAAGAAAAAGATAAATTGCCAATGGCGATGAGGATTTAATTCTTATGATGATATCACCTATTTATTCTTTAAACCTTCTCTATCCTATTTAGAACAACTAATTTCACCCCTACTATTCTTTCATTTTGATTAATGCGACGTTTTTGTTAAAGATCTCTCTGAAGAATTTGCAATAAAACTTCAAAGAGCTTAAAATTCTTCGATTAGATAGATCTCCAACCTCAGAAAAAGAAACCATGTTTCCATGGTTTATGGTTTCCATTATTTTATAAATTTTCGAATGCAACTACTTTTTATATCGTGATTCCCTCTTCTTTGTGTGTTAATATTTCTATTAGGTATTAATTATTTCATTTTAACTAAATTTGATTTCCTATTTCACCTCCTTTTCCTATTATTTATGGGTTAAATGTATCGTACTGGACTAACTGGTCCTGATTATGTCCAAACAATAAAGTCGTACGTATGAATCCTCTTTTTCATTCTTACAATATTGCATCCTTTCCCGTAATCCCTTTCATTTGTTTCCACACCTCTGTATCATTTGGCTTAGTTACTGCTCCCTTGTATTTGCACAACAAACTTCATCGTCATCCGATCCCCCCTCTCTCATTTCATTCTCTATTCCACCCGAACGCTCATTTACGAGTCTAACAGATATCCGCGTTAATCCGAAACGGAAAAGTAATAATTCAATCAATTTCGACCGTTGGCTAACTGGAATTCGGATTTCGGTGACACATTCGCCTCCCTCTCCATTGTGGCTGCTCTGCTGAATGCCGCGACACTATGGTAACGATCCTGACCCGTATGTGTCTCACGAGATTAATCGCCGACAAGACTACCTCTAACACCTGCTTTGAGTTATATAAAAACAGAGAAAAACCTTACTTTTGCTTTAATTTACCCTTTTATTCGCCTTCGGTTTTTATAGGAAGCGTCATTGCGTGTTAATTTAGCCATGTTTACTTGAACGTGAGCAGCGGTTAATGAGTTCATTTCATTTACCATCTTTTACAGTCTTCGTCCTTTTACTACGTCCGACTTAAGATGACCACGTTTCATGTTCCAAATGTTACACTTGAAAGGGTAAAAGGAGTTTATTCGTTTATGTTTTTTATTATTTGTGAATATTCTTCTAACCATTGATACTATATTGGAAGGGGAAGGAGACTGGCTAGTCTATTCTTAATTTTGGTTATAGTTTGACAAGTAATTAATATTTGTCTT